>OZ024865.1:20027964-20062964 GCA_964017155.1 Oasisia sp. SBJ-2009
AGAAAGCAATGACAATTGCTAGATAGCATGAACAAGGCAAACTCCAAATGAGAGAGCAACAGCTTGAACATGATCAATATGCCGCAGAAACGAGAGTATCCCCGACTGAGTCCGAGAACAGCTGGTCGATGCACGAAGCCGAAGGACAGACACACTCACTGCCAGTAAGTACCGTTACTCGATGCCAAGGGACCGCCTGACTAGAAAGTGTGAACGCTGTGGTTACGCAGAACATTTGCGCTGAGGGAGCTGCCCTGCGCTGGGACAGAGGTGCAATACATGCAATGCAAAAGAACATGTTGCTTCTGTCTGTCGCTCGAAGCGTAACACTGTGACTTTTTAACGCCATAAAGCGTATGAAGTCGAACGTGAAGGGACAAAACCATATCATGGCAAAGCCGAAAGTGATGGAACAAGACCGTTTGTCGGTGATATCGAAAGTGCCCTTACCAAACCACAGGTAGAAACTGGTCAATTGACTGCGTTCCTCAGTGTAGTTGACTGCACAGAGAAGAACGACGCTTGGTTCGTAACTCTGAAAGTTAAGCGGAAGCGACTTCTTTTCGACGCCGGCGCTGACGTCACGATAATAACATAGAAGCCATGGAAATAAAGTAAAGCTTGCTCGCGTAGTTAACACAGCAAGCAAGTTAATTGGCAATTATTGTGTATTGACAACTGTATGCCCTATATGATTCACCAATGTTTTTATTACTGTCATTTTATGTGTGACTGAAGAAATATTTCCGTTTTGAATATGTTTTAAACGGACAATAACGTTTTTTGAATCTTGAAAGACAAACCGAGACTAGAGCCAACAGCTGTCCGTCTCAACAGTGTTGGCGGACAGCTAAAGGCGTTTGGTCAGTTCATGGGAGTCATGAAGCATAGGAACACGGTTTATCGCTTCAACGTGATCGTCATTGAAGGGGAGAAAATGACCAACCTGCTGCCACGAGACGTCGCTGCAGACATGGGTCTCGTGTGTCGTCTGGAACAAGTTGACGCATCGGGTGATGCTGATGGTAGAATTGGCCTCATGAAGACCGAACCTGTCTCAATAAAGCTGAAGGCAGAGGATGAACCACTCCCTCAGATGGACGCTGTTAAAGCAGAACTCAATAATATGGTTGAGTCAGGCGTGATCAGATATGTGACAGAACCAATGGATTGGTGCGCTGCGATGGTTCCGGTCATCACGAAAACCGGAGCCGTGCGTATCTGCGTCGACTTGAAGCAACTGAATACAGCAGTTCGACGTGAACGCCATATGCTTCCTTCGCTGGAAGACATAGCGCCTAAACTTGCCGAGTCGAAAGTGTTCTCGACTCTAGACGCCGCAAGCGGATTTTGGCTAATCCCGATCGACGAAGACGTGTTATGAAGGATGTTATGCATTTTGCAGACTGCCATTTGGAATTTCCTCTGCCCCCGATATATTCCAACGCAAGATGTCGACACTACTCGAAGGACTGGACTAGAAGTGATCATGGACGACATACTGGTTCATGGTCGTAAGAGGGAAGAACACGACGCTCGCCTCAGTGCTGTCCTAAGGATAATCAACGACTCGGGCCTAAAAACCGAACTGACGTATTTTGTTCACCTGATTGGGGGTGATGGCATCAAGCCCGATCCAGAGAGGGTTGAAGCTCTACTGGAACTGTCACGTGTTGGGTATGTTTCAGTACCTGGCCAAGTTCGTGTACGACATATCAGTGATGAAACCGATGACTGACTTACTCAAGTCTGATGTCGTCTGGTCGTAGGACAAGGCACAACAAGTTTCGTTTGATAAGTCGAAAGAACTGCTGACGACTACACCGACGTTGTCATCATGCTACGACTCAACGAAACCGATGGTAGTGAGTGCATATGCAAACAGTTACGGAATCGGTGCTGTGCTGAAGCAATCTAACGATGGCGGCCTCAAGTCAATCGCCTTCGCGTCCAGGACGCTGACGACTGCAGAACAACGGTATGCCCAAATCGAAAAGGAGATGCTTGCAGGTGTCTGGGCGGGCGAGAAATTCCGAACATACCTTGTTGGATGGAAGGAATTCAAACTATTTACCGACCATCGACCGTTGGTACCGCTTATGAACACGAAACGCATAGATGACGCACCGCTGGCTTGCTAATGGTTGTTAATGAGGGCCATGTGATTTAATGCGATTGTTGAATACGTTCCCGGAAAGCAACTCGTGATCGCAGATGCTCTATCCAGAAAGCCGCTGGTTGGACGCGAATCTCGAATTTATGACATAGAGCTGTCAGACGATATAACAGCTCTAGTTGACGCAGTTCAACAAAACTGGCCTGTGACGGAAGATCGTCTTACCGAGATCAGAGTCAAAACCTCGATAGATCCTATAATTAAATCAATCACAGATTTCATAGCGAATGGATGGCCTAATTATGAAAGTGCTGTTCCACACACTGTGCGAGACTACTACCGCGAGAGAGCGCTACTCTCATTGAGTGATGGTGTTGTTATATATAAACTCCAAATTGTGATGCCTCCAAAGATGCGAGACGACGCTTTGCGACGACTTCATGAATCGCACCAAGGCATCTCGAAATGTCGCGAACGAGCAGCCAGTGCCATCTGGTGGCCCGATGTCAGTCGCGACATAAAGAGGTTTATCGATCGCTGTGATACTTGTCGATGCAATCGACCGACACAGAGAGAACAATCTCTTCGTCCGGTTGATCTACCCGGAAAAACACGGAAAAAAGTCGCCAAGCGAAATTACTATCCCGTCACCATCGACCACTACCCGCGCTGGATTGAAATCAAACAATTGACCAGTCTAACGTCTGACTGCGTGGTCAGCCGCGTCAAGACCGTATTTACTATGCATGGTATTCCGGATGTGGTGGTATCAGACAACGGAAACAGTTCGTCTCGGACGAATTCAGGAAATACGCGAAATCTGGGTGCTTCGGTCAACATACCACAAACCTATATTCTCAGCAAGAGAATAGGATGGCAGAGCGAGCTGTGCAGATGGCGAAAAGATTGCTAGACCTCGACGAACCGGAGATCGGTCTGTTGAACTACCATGCGTCGCCCCACAGTGCAATCGGCGTATCACCTGTAGTGGCACTAATGGGTCGTCAACTCGCCACACGACTGACTGCCCGTTGTGAGAGAACAATTGTCGCGACGTCAACACCGAGATGGGGACATCCGAAACTCCGATCAACGTGCCAAAACGACATACAAGCGATGCTACGATCGGGGACACGGTGTACGCAAATTACCAGTGTTGCTTAAATTGGATGGGAAGAAGCAGTGGTCGACACCAAGCACTGTGTGTATTCAGAAGTGACCCGCAGAACCGGTCATGTGTTGTGAAAACCGGTGCAGGTATCTGCTATCGCAGATATCGAAAGCACCTCCAAGGTGTACCGAACGTGCTTCCATCAGTGCCCAACGATTAGCCTGATGATACGAACATTCAGGCTGAGGATCCAGGCGAAGTCTTGCCACCGGACGATCCCGGTGATGCAGCTTTGTGAAGTGAACTATTTAATAGTAAACGTGATGTATATACTAATGCATTTCAAATCCAAGCGGTTAGTCATAAATGCATACGTTGTTTTTGTCTACGTTTTGCGTTTGTCCATGTGGACAAAAGTAGTCAATAAAGGAAAAACATGTTTCATATCAAGTTAGTTTAAAAAAAATTGAAAGAATAATTTCCATATGGCCTGGTCCATTGATATGTAATTATTGTGTTATGTTGAAACGATTTGTCTTTGAATTACAAGTCTACGTTGTCTTATTCGATGTAGGTGTTTCGACTGAAGACGTGCGACGATGGCTCCACAGTGACAGACGTGGAGGAGGTGTACTACAACGACGGACGACAAATCTCTGGGTCATCCATCGCTGTCCCCTACGGCCGACACTTGCTCATCGGCAGCGTCTACGACAAGATGCTTCTTTGTCGAAACCGTCACCATGTGCTTTAAGAATGTCATATACACATTCGTTAATACGCTATAATTATATGTGTGTCTTTACTATGGTCCTTCGGTATGTGCATTTCTTCGTTGCATAGCCCTCGGTTCTATCAATTAGCGATGATTGAAGAAACATATACAAGCAGTTATTTAAGGTTACTTAAAGTTACTTACATTTCCCCGTGAACTACCTATGATGCCATTTTGACGTTATGTCGGATATAGAATAAGGTTACGGACATATTGGTTGTTTCTAAATGATCCGTTTTAAATATTAGATAGGGTTGGGTAGAGCTTTTGTAGGAGTTCAGATTACTCATAGTTAGAGTTAGGCATCATGTTCAATAAGCTATAGGGTTAAGGTTTTGGCTTCTCTCTTGGCGGGAATAAGTTATTACTGACTGTGTGCCACGATGTGATAATGTGTCGCAGATCGATTTGATCTTTTACATACGCCTCACCGGAACTGAGCTAGTTCCCGCGTAGTTGTTTGCCAGCCTGCCATGTTTAATAAAGTTATTTTCGACATCGAGAATGTTTTCCTTACTTTTATTGGTGACGAGGATTTACAAGAAAGTTCCCGTTAACCCAGTGCACATATCACAGTTGTCAGTTGTAAGAAACAAAACACTGAGCGGCCAAAGACGATTTTGTGCGTGACGACGTTGTGCGGCGTACAAAAGGATAACGAAAGCATCACCGACTACAGTTTGGCAATTACGAAATTGCCTGTCCGTGCATATTTCCCATACCTTAACCGTTGGTTTCGTGACATGTTTGTGACGGTACAAAATCGCAGTCATGCAGCAGTTAAGGTGAAACTCAGGACTATCTCACTTTCGAGCGGGCGACGGGAATTGCTGTAAATATGACGATGGTAAAGGGACATAGGCGAGCGGCAAAACCACCAAACAGACCGATTTAAATGGTCCCCCCCCCCCCTACACACACCTAAATGTTATATAATTAGAAAGCCCTGCATCTCCCCGTTATTATTAGGCCTGTCGTAGAGTTGCCAAGTGGTGCAGTTAGCGGTAATTCAAGGTTAAACAAGGTCACTGTCAAACGTTCAATTTTAGAAACTGCGCGCTTCAGAAAACGTCTTGATATTTAATTGGCTGTATAGCTACTTTATTTCATGAGAAAATGGTCAAGCCATACATTTTTAAAAAGCATATTATCTGTGCATCAAAACAGTATAAAGAATTTTGCTGTATCATGGAAACATAAAACTGACGACACGCTCGAACAAGGTCACCCATAAAATGTCAGATATTACAAAGTTGACAATGCTTAAAAAGTTATACTGTTTGAGCATCTATTTCAAAATTATGGAGATGTCATACACTGTGTGAAAGACCAATTTCACCCCGTCATAATGCGGTATGACATGACGCTGCGAGATGAAGCAGTGTGTGTGGAGCGGCGTTCAAAAGTAGTCACCGTAAATCTATGATTGTTGGAAATTGCGCCAATACGCAAGATAGTGTATATCATTGTGTCATTCTGTGACTTTTTTATATAGATTTTAAATAATTGTGTTTTTTTCACTTATTTTGTTGACCCAAAAGGACTGAAAAAAAAAGGTTCCCATTTGTCCGTCCACTTTGTCGTGGGGAAATTCAAGATGGCCGCTACCGGTCACCAAAAGTCTTATAATCGCTATATCTTTGGCATTAAACGGTATAGAAACTTGAACTCGGAATCGTTTTATATGTTTTGAAGTATGTGCAATCCAATGCAACTATTATTTTTATGAAAAAAGTAAAATAAAGCTATGCCAGCCATAAATGCGTTAAAATGACCGTAATATATGTAAATTATGCGCAGTTATGTAGCAAATATATGTCCAGTAACATTTCATATATATTTTAAATGATTGTGGTTTTTTTTCTCACTTATATTGACGCAAAAGGACTGACAAAACTGTTTCCATTTTTTCCGTCCACCTTTTCGTGGGAAAATTCAAGTTGGCCGCCACCGGTCACCAAAAGTCTGAAAGCGCTATATCTTTGGCAATAAACGGTATAGAAACTTGAACTCGGAATCGTATTATATGTTTTGAAGTATGATGAATCCAATGCAACCATTATTTTGATGAAAATAAAATGAAGTTGTACCAGCAATATAGGTGTTAAAATAGCCATTAAACGTTAGATCCAAAATTCGTCTGCAAGATGACTCTCCTCTTCACTCTGGCCCTCTTTGTCCCGAATGTTGATCACATCGTCGGAAACTTTCAGGAACATCTTAAAGTGTGTAGGTTTTAGCTTTCCCTGTGTTCCGTGTCCATTGATGTATGCTCCAATAAGTGTATGAAACCCTGGTAGAGGTGCTTGTCTTGTTAGGACCCAGGGCTGTCGGTACGCATTTCTGCAACTATGGTCCTGCCATGCACTCACTAACAGGATAGGACTCAGATTTCTCCTTGTCTGGAAATGGGAAGAAAACAGTTTTCAACGTTGTGATGCAAAAGGGGTAGGTAGACCATTTCATGGCTCAGAGAAGAATGCTCACTCCAACCTCAACCGTTTATGATTAAAGCTGGTCAACAAGAAAAACACGTCGTTGGCGAAACTTCCCCCATGTAAAGCAAGTTTTGAGGAACTTGCATGGCGGGCTCAGTGGCAAACGAAGGTGTGGATGTCGTCACATGTGACCAAGCCAAACATTTGGTCCCCACTGGACTGGAACATGGGTGGGAAAGAAAAAATGGAACACTTTTTCCTGTCCAATGGCGTCAGAGCTCCTTGAAGGTCTCATCTGCTCATGCATAAGTATAATTCGCTGCACAAACAACTGTGCATGCAGTCAGAACAGTTTGTGTTGCACAGAGCTGTGCACATGTCATGGTAATGACAACTTTTAAAATCCACATTCCGTTAGCGACCTAGGCATTCTACGTGATGATGACGAGGATGACAGTGCATTATAGGTGGGTAGAATGTTTGTAGTCGCCGCACCAAATCGACTTACAATTATATAATCCTTCGTGATGAATAAATAATTTGCCAAAAAAGAAAGCCAAAAGGGTCGCTTTACAGTCACATTATGATGTTGCGTTGAGTACATTGCAATTGTATAATGATTATTGTCTGGTGCAATTTTTAATATTGACAAATCGATGATGACATTATTTGTCCACCAGTACATGTATACTTCTGTGTGTAGTTCCGCAGTTTTTCACAGAGTTGTCGTCATCATATCTATCAAACACTTCCACAACCGTGTCAGCTTTTTGAAATCCTATCAGAAATTGTTTGAAGTATGACAAGGCTAATCCATCAAATGAATTGAATTGGTACCCCCCATCATTTGAATAACAGCCATGACATCCCAAATATACACCATGGTTGAAGTGGTGCTTTGCGGAAGTTTAGACACTCTCTCGACTTGAGTTTCCAGTTGATGACCCAGTTCCGCTTTGTTAGTTTTCCGCCTTGTACCATCAGCATGAACAATGGCCGAGAACGGTGACCATAGAAACGTCATCTCTGCATCCCGCCAACGACAGGGCTCTGCGGAACACAATCTCCGGACTAATAGCTGCTGTCACAACATCTCCCTTGCCACACTAGAACTTGTTATGTGTTGCCATGTCAGCAAATGTTTTCATCCCTGACTTTTTGATGGGGCTGTAGAAGCTGCATGATTAACCTGATTCAAGTGTGCCATGCACAAATCTCTGCAACCTTTTCTCTCCAGCACATACAGTGTTCAGGAGCGAATTGTGTGTAGCCCAGTAGATAGGTTGATGAGTACATCTGGGTGAGATTCAGGCGCCCTCAATGTGTGGCATGTCACAGTGCTGCGACCAGTGGAGAAGCCAGACACCTCCAGAAGTCCTCTCAATGTCTGAAGTTGGCATTCCATGCAAAGAGTCATACAATGCGTAATTCAAACTGCCGAGGGAGTGCAGCAGAACATGGAGGAACACGCTGGGAACTATGTGCACTCAGGTCTTCATCGGCCAAAAAGCGTGGCTTTTTTGTTGATAACACTGATGGTCAGGTAGACGCAACTGAGGGTAAGAATTTGTTTCATGCGACAGCAATGACAGTGTACCAGAAACAATCTACGATAGATGATAGAACATACCTCACCAAGGCACAGCATCCGGAGAGTCACCTATCATCATTATAGATGGCATGGCTTTTGTGCATGAATTTAGTGTTCACAAAGGTCACATTGATAACTGCCAAGGCCTTTCAGCATTTTTTATTCGCGCAATTAACAGCAAACCTTTCGTCTACTGCGCGGCATATTTACTCTTTGATGACTACAGCACCAATTCGTTGAAAGATCATATGAGGCAACAAAGAACAGCTGGCATATCTTCTGACCCGGGCAATAAGGTCGATGATAACACACCCACCCAGATCTAAAGTCATTCCTGAATAGAAAGGATACAAAGGCGTGCAGATACATTGATAACACTGTATGCAGTTGTAGCACTGGGTGATCTATGTATCAGTGTTCACATTTATTTCAGTGATACAGATGTACTTTTGTTGACGTTGCGCGGAGTTCCAGAACTCAGTGCAGAGAGCGTTGTGATGATGGGTATAGGAGCTAAGTGACGCCCTGTCAAACTCAAGCCTATCTACGAAGCCATGCGTCCTAACAAGACAAGCAGCTCTACCAGGGTTTCACACACTTATTGGAGCAGACATCAATGGACACAGAACACAGGGAAAGCGAAAACCTACATACTTCTAGATGTTCCTGAAAGTTTCCGACGATTTGATCAGCGCCCTTGGTGGCTTTGGGGCTGGAATGTATCCGTCAGCTCTGGTGCTATGTGGCTATGAACAGGTCCTGTTTCCTACACTACTTCCTACCTGATGCAGGTAAGATGGCACATGTGCAAACAACTGTGCAAATGTGAAACAGCTTAATATACATGCAAACAATGGAAACATTTTTTTCAGTCCTTTTGGGTCAATATAAGTGAAAAAACACAATCATTTAAAATCTATATGAAAAGTTACTGGACATATATTTGCTACATAATAACAAATAATAGTTGCATTGGATTCCACATACTTCAAAACATATAAAAACGACTCCACGTTCAAGTTTCTATACCGTTTAATGCAAAAGCTATAGGGATTATAAGACTTTTGGTGACCGGTGGCGGCCATCTTGAATTTCCCCACGAAAAAGTGGACGGAAAATTGGAAACAGTTTTTTTCCGAGTCCTTTTAAGTGAAAAAACACAATTATTTAAAATCTATATGAAAAAGTCACAGAATGACACCATGACATACACTAGCTTGCGCGATGGCGCAATTTCCAACAATCATAGATTTACGGTGACTCCTATTGAACGCCGCTGCACACAAACTGCTTCATCTCGCAGCGTCATGTCATACCGTATTTTGACGGGGTGGAATTGGTCTTTCACACAATGTATGACATCTCCATAATCTTGAAGTAGATGCGCAACCAGTATAACGTTTTGATGTTCGCTGCATTGTCAACTTTGTAATATCTGACATTTTATGGGTGACCTTGTTCGAGCGTGTCGTCAGGTTTATGTTTCCATGATACAGCAACATTCTTTATACTGTTTTAAAGCAGAGATAATGTGCTTTAAAAAAATGTATGGCTTGACCATTTTTTCATTAAATAAAGTAGCTATACAGCCAATTAAATATCAAGACGTTTTCTGAAGAGCGCAGTTTCTAAAATTTAACGTTTGACGGTGACCTTGTTTGACCTTGAATTACCGCTAACTGCACCACTTGGCAACTCTACGACAGGCCTATTTATGACGGGGAGATGCAGGGCTTTCCAATGATATAACATTCAGGTGTCTGTAGGGGGGGGGGGCATTTAAACACCTAAAATAACGCACTTTTTGCGGATTTGCCGCTCGCCTAACACGCACGGCAGTTTCATTCGCCATGCGGCGCCAATGTTGCTGCATCTTCTAGTAAGAACATTAATCGAGTAAGATTCGTCCCAAAAAGAGTGAGGGGAGATATCCTAGAAAGGTCAAAAGATTCGGAAAACAGAGCCAGCAGGCATCAGGACAAAAATTAATATTGGCGTTGTGGCGGCAAGCATGCGTCATAGGCATGAAAATTCAAATGCGAAAGATGTTACCGCTGTGACATGACATATTGCGAAGTCAAAGGTCTTCAAAGACAAATCAAGGGTGCGGTCTGTGACTGAGGAGTCACCCAACGAACAAGATGACCACTTCATGGTGTACAGGTTGGTGCAGACGAAGGCGATTGAGCCAGTGCACTGCTCTGACTGGGCTACCCCGATAGTGACAGTTCTCAAAGCTGACGGCATGATTCGAGTTTGCGGAGACTACAAATTCGTAGTGAATCGAGTCTCCCATTTGGAGCTATTTCGAATTCCTACGTTGGATGACCTCTGCGAAAAATGGACAGGAAGGAAAAAATTTACGAAACTGGCCTGGACCACGCCTATTCGCAACTTCCACTGGATGAGAAATCGCAATAATACGTCACCATAAACATTTACAAGGGTTTGTTTCGGTACAACAGATTGTCGTATGGCATCAGTTCGGCACCAGCTATATTCCAGAGGACCATGGAAAATATCTTACAGGGCATACCGCATGTCGCTGTGTTCTTAGGTGACATCATCTTGCCGGGTGCGACAAACACGCAACACTTGGAAACGCCAGACATGGTTTTGGGTAGACTGGAAGAGGCTGGGTTGCGGCTCAAGAGAAAGAAATGCATATTTCTCGCAGACGAGGTTGGGACACAGGATTGACCAACATGGAGTACTATCCAGTGCAAGATAAGGTGGAGGCCATTCTGAAAGCGAGATCTCCAGAAAATGAGCAGGAGCTTCAGGCATTCTTGGGCTTACTGAACTACTACGAAAGACTCATATGCAACCTGTCAGCCGTATTAGCGCCATTGCTCAATTTACTAACATTGTCTTGAATAACATAATGTCTCGAAAGACGAAAGTAATTTTCGCCAGATGCGCTCCAAATAATAACGTCGGCGCTTTTATATTTAATAATCATTTGAATCATCCACGGATATTATGGTAACTAGTTGTTCCTTATGATGTATCGTATAAAAGGATATCAATATGTAAATAGAAAAAAGAAAGGTTAGAAGTTTATTCTTATCATCAGAAGGTATAATGTAATTAAATGTGATTGTGGTTGCAGAAGATATATTCAAATGACGATAAAATCACAAAGAATATACAACATTGAATCAATTCTTAACACATTTTCCAATAATTTATACCCAGGAATTCTTCGAAGGATTCTTGGAGTGAGATCGATGCAAACAAAACAACCACAGAAAGAAGACTCTAAAATATCAACAAAATGGAATATTCAGGATTGAAATGCAAATTGACGTTTAATTGTTATGATATGAAAACTCCAATTCCACCGGCTTCATTGTGGACGGTGTCGGCGATTGGGAAATGTCGGCAACGCATGCGGCTGCGATATGTGGTCTGAGCCAGGTTTTCATGACAACAATGCTGCCTATTGTCTTGGAAATAAGTAAATCTGCAATGTTCTCGGATATATCGAAGGCTTAGTTCAATTATTGAGAAAGCCTGATTAATTGCAAAATTGACACGTTGGCTTTGAGTATGGTAGTAATTTTAGAATAAAACAATAACAAAGATTAAACCAAGGTGAACTGGGTGCGTATGATACGGAGTCTTGTGAAACTGTTGAAATGACGCCGACCGTTGGGAAGTACGTGACTTCCACAGTCATGAATTCTCGACACAACAGAAGTCGATGAAAATAAAACATAATGTAGAAATAGTGGTGACATCGTCATGGTGACATGGTGACATGGTGACATGATGACATGGTGACATGGTGACATGGTGACATGGTGACATGGTGACATGGTGACATGGTGACATGGTGACACAGTCCAATGTATTAAAACTGTTCAATTTGAAGTAATATTTAATAAAACAGTAAATGACTATAAAACGTAAAATAAAATGTAACTGTCCTGATTGTGATTCATTTGTGCTATAACGTTAGTAGTAATGTAGGGTCCTATCTTGGTACGGTTGCCGCGCCGCGGGGGAATTCCCCCGGGGGGAATTACTCGGGTCAAGTGTCGCCACCTGGCGGATAGGTCGTGTACTAGTGGCGCCATCATGAACCAGTGTCGCCACCTGGGGGATGCGTCATGTACTAGTGGCGCCCTCTTACGGACAAGTCACGAACTATTACTGCCAACATTCGTGCGTCTTATTTTTTTTAAGGCGCCATCTGGCGGATAGGTCATGAACCATTGTCGCCCCCTGGCGGATAGGTCATGCACTAGTACTGTCCAAATTCGTGCGTCTTATTTTTAAAAAAGCGCCATCTGGTGGATAGGTCGTGCACTAGTGTCGCCCCCCCCCTTACGGACAAATCACGAACTCGAACCCAAATTCGTGCGTCTTATTTTTTATTACGTCAAAATGGCGTTAGGGGTTATATAGCGCCCCTCGCGGATATATGACGAACTACAAACTAGGTGAAAGAACAAGTGAACCAATCTGACGTATATGTATTCGGCTAATCGATCACGTGACTTAATATTATAGCCGTCAACTGTTGTACTTTGTGACTCCACTAAAACCAAATAGGGTTTTAACATTGTTTTAATAAAAAGGCTTTATGAAAAACCGAATACGTCTTTGTCTCATGACATGGAGCGGAGAAAGGTAAACGGTTATAAATTATTGTATTAAACTATACCAAAACAGACCTTAGCACCGCACCCTATGGTAGACCTGTCGCCGGTTCATCTATGGGTTGTTAGGCAACCATCAGTAAATAAAAACAATGTAATACATTGTATCTGTCACGTAGTGGCGGTACGTTCACAAGTCTGAACACGTTTATTCATATGGCGGGTCTCACTACATGTCCAGTATGTAGCACACACACACAGGTCACGTTCTGCACGTAGGCAACTTACTTATTTCGTGCAATGCGCACGCGTGTCGTCCAGTATAAAGGTCACATAACATTTCTTCCAATATAAAATTGTAACTCACGCGTCGCTACCATGTCCAGTATGTAGGACAAACCAGTCACGTCCTGCACGTAGGCAACTTACATATGTCGTGCAATGCGCATGCGTATTGTCCAGTATGCAGGTCACATAGCATTTCTTCCAACAACACAAAATTGTAGCTCACGCGTCGCCACCATGTTCAGTATGGAGCACACACCGGTCACGTTCTCCACGTAGGCAACTTACATTTGTCGTTGCGCAACCAATACACACAACGGTAGGAGAGTTTTATGTCATGCGCAAACCATAACTTCCGTTAAAATGACGCTTCCTACCATGTGCAAAACACTACTTCCGTAAAAATGTCGGGTCACATCAGGACCATAACACAATTTCTTGCACAATTACACATTCAATCATAGTGATAACGTTAAAAACTAGTGCCATTTAAAGTTTCCACGCAATAACCCTGCCAACCTTTCTTATTTCACTGAGCCAGTGTACTCACCTCGTTCCATTTCGTAACGTTTCACCGTTTCATTGCGTTACACAGGTGGTGTTTTCACAAATTTAACTAAGTTATTCTTGTAACTTGTAGTAAAATAGTATATTTTTGTATTCTACGCCATAACTTTGTCATGTTTTTCATATTTTACTAACTCGGTGTGCCAACTTTGTACCCTTTTACAACTTTTTTCAGCGTTTCACCGCCATCACTTTGTCAATTTTACGTGTTTTTAGTGTTTACATGCCATCACTTTGTCATGTTTTTCATATTTTACTAACTCGGTGTGCCAACTTTGTACCATTTTACAACTTTTTTCAGTGTTTCACCGCCATCACTTTGTCAATTTTACGTGTTTTTAGTGTTTACATGCCATAACTTTGTTAAGTCTTTATATTTTACCAAGTCGGTGTGACAACTTTGTACCATATCCCAACTTTTCATCGTTTCATCGCGAGAGCTTTGTCACTTTCACGTATTTTTCTAAGTCATCTTGGTAATTTTATGACATTATGTGTCAAAGTTATGCTACTTTCTATTGTAAAACGAGAACCTTGGTGGTTTTTTCTTACGTCGTAGAATTTGTTTCTATCGAAAATCTAGAAAAATCTTGGGTTGTCACGTCACTTCTTTAAAAGCTGGCAACATCTTGCGGATAACTCTGACATTATGTTACACGCTAGCGCCATCTAGAAAATAAAACATTCAGTAATTAGAGTCATACACACAACAAAGTTGATAACTTTGGCAAATGTTCGTGCTTTACTACGTCATTGGGCTAACTTCGTTACATTTCGTAATATTTGACCGATTCAGAGCGCTAGACAGGTGGTGTTTTCACACATTTAACTAAGTTAGTCTTGTAACTTTAGTAAAATACAATATTTTTCTATTATACGCTATAACTTTGTCAGGTTTTTTCATATTTTACTAACTAGGTGTGACAACTTTGTACCATTTCACAACATTTCAACGTTTCACCGCTATGACTTTGTCAATTTTACGTATTTCCCAACATTTTTTCTAGATTTGGTTGGGAATTTACGCTAATGACTTAGTAAAATACGAATATTTGACATAATTGTCACATCAAAACGTTAAGTTATGTTATGGCTGTGGTCGAGACCACCATTTTTTGTCTTACACGTGAGAGGAATCATCCTGTTTATGGAAGTTATGTTTTTTGCACGTGACCGGAAGCTTCATTGTTTACGGAAGTTACGTTTTACACGTGGTAGGAGCCCATTTTTGGTAGAAGTTATTATACGAATATGGTATGAAGTGGAAAGATTCCTCTTTCTATCTCGTAAACTCGCCAAATGTTATGAAATTACCACGTTGCCTTTAGTAAAATACGAATATTTGCCAAGGTTATGGTCTCGAAACACAAAAAGGTATGTCATGACTGTGACCGAAGCCGCCATTTTACAAGAAATTCTGTTACGGATTAACGGAAGTAGTCGAAGCCATCGTTTTCTTTCCCAACATTTTTTCTAGATTGTTTTAGATTTGGTTAGGAAAATGATGTGTGTCGTAAGAAAAAACACCAAGGTTCTCGGTTTATGATAGAAAGTGTCAAAGTTTTCCCACAGAAGGTTATGAAAGTAACAAGATGACTTAGAAAAATACGTCAAAGTGACAAAGTCATGGCGGTGAAACGGAGAAAGGTTGTGAAATGGTACAAAGTTGGAACACCGACTAAGTAAAATATGAAAAACCTGACTAAGTTATCACGTGGAAACAGAATAAATATTGTATTTGACTACAGGTTACAAGAGTAACTTAGTTAAAATTGTGAAAACACCACCTGTCTACGCAATGAAACGGTAAAACGTTACGAAATGCTACGAAGTTAGCACACAAACTTAGTAAAACACGAATATTTAATAAGGTTTTCACCCCAAAACTCTACAAGTTACGTCATGACTGTGACCGAAGCCGCCATTTTACAAGAAATGTTCTTACGGAAGTAGTCGAAGCCATCGTTTTCTATGTAAATCCCTAATTAGTGGCTGTTTTGTCCGCTAGATGGGGCTCGCGTCTAACGTAGTGTCAGAGTTATACGCTAGATGGTACCAGTTTTTAAAGAAGTGACGTGGCAACCCAACATTTGTTTTTTAGATTATTTTAGATTTGATTAGGAAACTGATGTGTATCGTAAGAAAAACCAGCAAGGTTCTCGGTTTATGATAGAAAGTGTCAAAGTTTTCCCACAGACGGTTATGAAAGTAACAAGATGACTTAGAAACAAACTTGACTGTCTACGCAATGAAACGGCAAAACGTTACGAAATGCTACGAAGTTAGCACACAAACTTAGTAAAACACGAATATTTAATAAGGTTTTAACCCCAAAACTCAAAAAGTTACGTTATGATTGCGACCGAAGCCACCATTTTACAAGAATTTCTGTTATGGATATAGTCGAAGCCATAGTTTTCTATGTAAAACCAAATGAATGGCTGTTTTGTCCACTAGACGGGGCTCGCGTCTAAAGTAGTGTCAGAGTTATCTGCTAGGTGGCATACGTTTTTAAAGAACTGACGTCGCAACCCAAGATTGTTCTAGATTGTTCACGGTGTATGATAGAAAGTGCTAAAGTTTGTTCACAGAAGGTTATGAAAGTACCAAGCTGACTTAGAAAAATACGTCAAATTGACAAAATTATCGTGGTGAAACGCTGAAAAGTAGTGAAATGGTACAAAGTTGCCACGCTGACTTAGTAAAATATGAAAACTCGACAAGTTTATGGCGTCGAAACAGAAACATATTCCATTTCACTTCAAGTTACAAGCATAAACAAGCATAACTTAGTTAAATTTGTGAAAACACCACCTGTCTAACGCAATGTACGGTGAAACGTTACGAAATGGAACGAGGGTAGCACATAAACTAAATAAAATATGAAACAACTTGACAAAGCTATAGCATGTAAACACTAAAACTACGTGAAATTGACAAAGTCACCGCTGTGAAACACTGACAAGTTGTGAAATGGTTCAAAGTTGACACGCCGACTTAGTAAACTATGTTTTGTATTTTGTTTGGTGAACATAACGTGTTTGTAAACTTTAGTTTTGTTTTGTAAACATAACTTGTTTGTAAATTTTTGTTTTATAAATATAACGTGTTTGTAAACTTTCTGTTTTGTAAACATAACGTGTTTGTAAACTTTTGTTTTGTAAACATAACATCTCTGTATATTTTTGTTTTGTAAAAATAACGTGTTTGTAAACTTTTGTTTTGTAAACATAACTTGCCTGTACACTTTTTATTTTGTTTTGTAAACATAACGTGTTTGTAAAACTTTTGTTTTGTAAACATAACTTGTGTGTAAACCTTTTGTTTTATAAACATAACGAGTTTGTAAATTTTCTGTTTTGTATTTTGTTTTGTAAATATAACTTGTGTGTACATTTTTGTTTGTTTTATAAATATAACGTGTTAACAAACTTTATGTTTTATATTGTTTTGTTTTGTAAAATTATTTTATTATGTTGGTTTATGTTATGTTATTTTATTTTATTATGTTGTGTTATATTATTTTATGATATTTTATTATATTATGTTGCTTTATTTTACTTTATGTTGGTATATTATATTATGTTATGTTCTGTTGTTGTATTATTTTACTTTATTTTATTTCGCCTTATTTCATTTTATGTTGCGTTATATTACTTTGTTATTCAATATTATTATGTTGCCTTATGCTAAGTTATGCTATGTTACATCATATTATGTTATGTTATGTTCTGCTCTGTTCTGTTACATATTTTATTTTATTATCATGCTGTATGTTATGTTCTATATTTTATTTTATTTTATTATGTTTCTTTATGTTGTATTACATTATGTTTTGTTCTGTTATGTTCTATTTCTTTATTTTATTTCGTCTTATTTCATTTTATGTTTTGTTATATTAATTAATTTTTGTTCATGTTATTTTATTTTACTTTAGTTTTTATGATCTTATTTTATTTTATTATGTTGCTTTATATTATGTTATGTTATTTTGTTTTATTATGTTGTGTTATATTATTTTATATTATGTAATTTTATTGTGTTGCCTTATGTTACATTGTGTTATATTATATCACAATTATTTATGTTATGTTGTTATGTTCTGTTCTGTTCTGTTCTGTTCTGTTCTGTTCTGTTCTGTTCTGTTCTGTTCTGTTCTGTTCTGTTCTGTTCTGTTCTGTTCTGTTCTGTTCTGTTCTGTTCTGTTCTGTTCTGTTCTGTTCTGTTCTGTTCTGTTCTGTTCTGTTCTGTTCTGTTCTGTTCTGTTCTGTTCTGTTCTGTTCTGTTCTGTTCTGTTCTGTTCTGTTCTGTTCTGTTCTGTTCTGTTCTGTTCTGTTCTGTTCTGTTCTGTTCTGTTCTGTTCTGTTCTGTTCTGTTCTGTTCTGTTCTGTTCTGTTCTGTTCTGTTCTGTTCTGTTCTGTTCTGTTCTGTTCTGTTCTGTTCTGTTCTGTTCTGTTCTGTTCTGTTCTGTTCTGTTCTGTTCTGTTCTGTTCTGTTCTGTTCTGTTCTGTTCTGTTCTGTTCTGTTCTGTTCTGTTCTGTTCTGTTCTGTTCTGTTCTGTTCTGTTCTGTTCTGTTCTGTTCTGTTCTGTTCTGTTCTGTTCTGTTCTGTTCTGTTCTGTTCTGTTCTGTTCTGTTCTGTTCTGTTCTGTTCTGTTCTGTTCTGTTCTGTTCTGTTCTGTTCTGTTCTGTTCTGTTCTGTTCTGTTCTGTTCTGTTCTGTTCTGTTCTGTTCTGTTCTGTTCTGTTCTGTTCTGTTCTGTTCTGTTCTGTTCTGTTCTGTTCTGTTCTGTTCTGTTCTGTTCTGTTCTGTTCTGTTCTGTTCTGTTCTGTTCTGTTCTGTTCTGTTCTGTTCTGTTCTGTTCTGTTCTGTTCTGTTCTGTTCTGTTCTGTTCTGTTCTGTTCTGTTCTGTTCTGTTCTGTTCTGTTCTGTTCTGTTCTGTTCTGTTCTGTTCTGTTCTGTTCTGTTCTGTTCTGTTCTGTTCTGTTCTGTTCTGTTCTGTTCTGTTCTGTTCTGTTCTGTTCTGTTCTGTTCTGTTCTGTTCTGTTCTGTTCTGTTCTGTTCTGTTCTGTTCTGTTCTGTTCTGTTCTGTTCTGTTCTGTTCTGTTCTGTTCTGTTCTGTTCTGTTCTGTTCTGTTCTGTTCTGTTCTGTTCTGTTCTGTTCTGTTCTGTTCTGTTCTGTTCTGTTCTGTTCTGTTCTGTTCTGTTCTGTTCTGTTCTGTTCTGTTCTGTTCTGTTCTGTTCTTTATTTTATTTTATTTTATTATGTTGCTTTATGTTATGTTGTATTATTTTACGTTATTTGATTTGATTAGGTTGCTTTATGTTTTGTTATATTATTGTATTTTGTTATGTTGTGTTATATTATTTTATGTTATTTTTTTTAATTATATTGCTATATGTTACGTTATGTTGTTATCATGGAGTTGGTAAAATATGAAAAACTTGACAAAGTTATGGCACGTAAACACTAAAAACACCCACCCACCCACCCAAAAAAAAAAGTGATGGCGGTGAAACGCTGAAAAAGTTGCGAAATGGTTCAAAGTTGGCACATGGAGTTAGTAAAATATGACAAAACTTGACAAAGTCAAGGCGGTGAAATGGGACGAGGTTAGCACACACGGACACACGTGAACACACGCGAACACTTACGGATAAGTGCGAACATATGCGAACATTTACGGACACACGCAGTCACACGCGAACACTTACGGGCACACGCGAACACATGCGCACACATGCGCACACATGCGCACACATGCGCACACATGCGAACACACACACATGTGCGCGCGCGCACGCGAACACGCGAACACACGCGAACACACGCGGACACACGCGGTTACACGCGGACACACGCGGGCACACGTGGGAAATACGTAAAATTGACAAAGTCATAGCGGTGAAACGTTGAAAAGTTGTGAAATGGTACAAAGTTGGCACACCTAGTTAGTAAAATATGAAAAAACCTGACAACGTTATAGCGTATAATAGAAAAATATTGTATTTTACTACAAGTTACAAGACTTACTTAGTTAAATGTGTGAAAACACCACCTGTCTAGCGCTCTGAAACGGTGACATATTACGAAATGTAACGAAGTTAGCCCAATGACGTAGTAAAGCACGAACATTTGCCAAGGTTATCAACTTTGTTGTGTGTATAACTCTAATTACGGAAAGTGTTATGCTCTAGATGGCGCTAGCGTGTAACATAATGTCAGAGTTATCCGCAAGATGTTGCCAGCTTTTAAAGAAGTGACGTGACAACCCAAGATTTTTCTAGATTTTCGATAGAAACAAATTCTACGACGTAAGAAAAAACCACCAAGGTTCTCGTTTTACAATAGAAATTAGCATAACTTTGACACATAATGTCATAAAATTACCAAGATGACTTAGAAAAATACGTGAAAGTGACAAAGCTCTCGCGATGAAATGATGAAAAGTTGGGATATGGTACAAAGTTGTCACACCGACTTGGTAAAATATAAAGACTTAACAAAGCTATGGCATGTAAACACTAAAAACACGTAAAACTGACAAAGTGATGGCGGTGAAACACTGAAAAAAGTTGTAAAATGGTACAAAGTTGGCACACCGAGTTAGTAAAATATGAAAAACATGACAAAGTTATGGCATGTAAACACTAAAAACACGTAAAATTGACAAAGTGATGGCGGTGAAACGCTTAAAAAAGTTGTAAAAGGGTAAAAAGTTGGCATACCGAGTTAGTAAAATATGAAAAACATGACAAAGTTATGGCATGTAAACACTAAAAACACGTAAATTGACAAAGTGATGGCGGTGAAACGCTGAAAAAAAGTTTGAAAAAAAGCGTGAGCTACAATTTTGTGTTGTTGGAAGAAATGCTATGTGACCTGCATACTGGACAATACGCATGCGCATTGCACGACATATGTAAGTTGCCTACGTGCAGGACGTGACCGGTTTGTCCTACACACTGGACATAGTACCGACGCGTGAGTTACAATTTTATATTGGAAGACATGTTATGTGACCTTTATATTGGACGACACGCTTGCGCATTGCACGAAATAAGTAAGTTGCCTACGTGCAGAACGTGACCTGTGTGTGTGTGCTACATACTGGACATGTAGTGAGACCCGCCATATGAATAAACGTGTACAGACTTGTGAGCGTACCGCCACTACGTGACAGATACAATGTATTACATTGTTTTTATTTACTGCTGGTTGCCTAACAACCCATAGATGAACCGGCGACATGTCTACCATAGGGTGCGGTGCTAAGGTCTGTTTTGGTAAAGTTTAATACAATAATTTATAACCGTTTACCTTTCTCCGCTCCATGTCATGAGACAAAGACGTATTCGGTTTTTCATAAAGCCTTTTCATTAAAACAATGTTAAAACCCTATTTGGTTTTAGTGGAGTTACAAAGTACAACAGTTGACGGCTATAATATTAAGTCACGTGATCGATTAGCCGAATACATATACGTCAGATTGGTTCACTTGTTCTTTCACCTAGTTTGTAGTTCGTCATCTATCCGCGAGGGGCGCTATATAACCCCTAACGCCATTTTGACGTAATGAATTTGGCCAGTATTAGTTCGTGATTTGTCCGTAAGGAGGCGACACTAGTGCACGACCTATCCACCAAGGGCGCCTTTAAAAAATAAGACGCACGAATGTTGACAGTACTAGTTCGTGAATTGTCCGTAAGAGTGCGCCACTAATTCATGACCTATCCACCAGGGGGCGCCTTTAAAAATAAGACGCACGAAGTTTGACAGTACTAGTTCGTGACTTGTCCGTAAGAGGGCGCCACTAATGCATGACATATCCGCCAGGGGAGCCTTTAAAAAATTAGACGCACGAATTGTGGCAGTAATAGTTCGTGACTTGTCCGTAAGAGGGCGCCACGTGTACATGACGTATCCGCCAGGTGGCGACACTGGTTCATGACTTCAGTTCGTGACGTATCCACCAGGCGGTGCCACTATTGCATGATCTATCCGCCTGATTGCGCCACTAGTACACGACCTATCCGCCAGGTGGCGACACTTGACCTGAGTAATTCCCCCCGGGGGAATTCCCCCGCGGCGCGGCAACCGTACCACGATAGGACCATACATTACAACTAACGTTATAAAACTGGAAATAATACTAGCCAAGGTAGAAAGACACGCATACGAAAGCCTGTGCAACTTAGGTAACGCGTTGGATATGTCAAAATAATCATGAGTACAAAGTATGTACGAGATAGATTTCAAAAGCTGTACTTGGAGCTGCAACCGCAGAATGGCATGTTTTTCTACATCGTCATAAAGATAGTTGTAATTCATCTGGTACGACTAAATCGCTGGATGGATGAACACGTTTGTTTACTGTTTAAGTAATAAATGTTTGTAAATCAACACCACTAGGCACACAACCAAATGTGGTGGTAACGCAAGAAAATGCTGAAGTGTGGCAGTCTATTTCTGGAACACGTTGAAACAATGCAACTTTTCAGAATAAAAGGCAAGTTTATTTTAACAAGGGCAATGTACAATTATACGTTATCAGTGTGGGTAATCCAGAAGCAGTTGAGTTGCGGTTGGAGTGGGATTCAAACATTCGACATTTGAGCTATGGTCTATTGCCAGTGTTCGGAAATATACTAAGAGTACACGTGTTAGATTGCATGGCACATATCTGAGGTTTGGACACATTCCACTACACAGTATTTCTTAAGAAGACACACTATGACGTTTCAAACTCTACAGCTCACAGTGAGCTGTAGAGTTTGAAACATCAGATGGGGAATGATCATTTGGGACCGTTTACTCGTGTTATCAGGTTCGTTTCTTTCGACATTACAGTAACCAGTTAAGCCTCGTGTATGGATGTTATACAGGTAGAGGAGCTTAAACGACTCCCGCGTTTGTAGAAACATTACGTGTTTAGAAACTGCTAATGCCCTGGGTTACGGCGTCAGGCGAGAATGATGATTAGGGGTCTAAGCAGTAATCTTCCAGTTACCTGGCCTAAATTATTAGGGCCTTTTCAAAACGTTTTACCATCTTTTTTCGACGTGTATATATTCGGAATGTCATTCTACATCACTTCCGGTACAAAGAAGTCAGATAATAAGTTTTTTTTTTAATTGTGTTTTAGAGCAATTTAATGTCGTCGAGTCGACGTAAATAAGCCGATGTCACAGGGCGCGAGCGGTTGGCGCATGCCAGACGCATCAGAGCCGCAAAAGCGATATCTTGCGAGTGCATTGCGAAGTCGAAATAAAATACACTTAGCATAAATGTAAGCTTAAACAAACAAATCTGCATTTCAGAGAATACAAATTAATGACGTAGCCTTAGTTTTGGGGACATATTCGCAAATCGCGCGACATCGCCTTTGCCAAAGCCTCTTTGCGGCTCTCGTGTGTCTGGCATGGGTCACAATTAAAAAAATTATATCTGACTTTTGTACCGGACGTGATGTAGAATGACATTCCGAACACATACACATCGAAAACATACGTTTGATAAAAACGTTTTGAAAAGTCCCTAACAATTTAGGCCAGTTAACTGGAAGTTACTATACTCGCAGGTATACCTTTTATATGCACATGCACACACTCACAAAATATATTTTGTGCGAGGAGTCGTCTTAGGACAGTGACTGGCGCCGATAGCATAGCATATAAATGTGGTTGTTTGTATTGCTTTGTTGCACGTTATACGTGGCGTTTAAAAATGCTGATCAATATACGTGAACAAAAAAATACATTTGTGACATTTGTCTGAAAACGTGCAAGACAACTGCATACTGGTGCTGACCTCAACCCTATTTGAAACGGTAACCCTTGAAACACCCTCACAAGCCAGGTTGTCAGGTCGTCAGCCACGCGATCAGTGCAAATACTCGCCCCAATTTGAAGGTGGGTAAACAATTTCTGGGAATTCCAACATAATGATCCATCCACCCAATCACACCAACAGCTGAAAGGTTTTGTATATTCAAATAGTTGCTTCTACATCCCAACTGTTGCATATAACACGAGCAGTGTGTGGCTGAAATCACCCAAACTTATATCACTCGACCAGAAGCCATCCACATTCCTCGTGGGTGATTTCATTAGTTGAGCTAAAATTCAGAATATTGCAAAGGGTTATTGCTGCCTCGTCCTGGTGTAATCAGCAGCAGTGACCCCTACTGGCACGTGAGGATGATTTTGAAGAGCACTTGCCCACATCATTTAAATGTAACAACCCCCCCCCCCCCAGCGTAGTGATAATTTTTTTTACACTTAATAACCCGAAGCCAAATTCAGACGAGTATTGCAAGAGTTGGCTGGTCAACCATGGAGCTGATGGACGGATACACCATGAAACTAATAGCAACCCTGACGCTTTTAAAGGGATTTTTAAAGCTTATATGCATTCGAGGTGTACGCCATAAAAGTCCTTTATCTGCTATTTTTGTCTTGTAAATCAATCCATAACTTGGGTGTCATCTGTGAGACAAGGCGATACATAACTGTGTGCATGAATAATTTTTTTAAGTTTGCCATGTGGGTGATTAATTGTGCAGCCCAGTCATAATGAATGTTCACGAACGCGCAGTGAACAACGCGACCATTGATTTTTAAACACAGGGAACTTGTCAGATAAAATATAAGTATGGCGAACTGAACCAGATATCCATGACCATATCTTATATGAACAGTACAGGCGGAGTCCAAACTAGAAACTCCACAAATGCAGTTTTACTATGTGTTGTCAGGGTTGTAAGTTGACATTTATTTCAACAACAACAACAACTACTACTACTACTACTAAATTATAAATACAGTGCATACAATACAAATTGTTGAAAAAAGGGTAAAAGAAGTACAATACCTATTATGTTTACCCTTATAATTTATTAATTTCATACATAAAGCATCTGAACAGTGCAATATAAGGTGCGACAACACTATATAAATGTGTAACCATACATCATTTAATAAAAAAACATTGTGACATTTATTGAAGACAAAAAAACTGTTATAACAATAAACAAACTGAATGTTTAATTTTTTTAATCTAATTTATGTTGGCAAAAATGGTCTAGGACTCTAACACATAACTATTCAACAGTCTATCTGTATAACACCTTTTGAAATGATGAACATTTTTACAACTAATCAGTGAATTATGGAGGGAGTTCCAAAGTTTAACTCCAGTAACAGAAATACACATACTTTTTAAAGGGAAACCAAACGGAAAATTTACATGCTATGCACGTGAAAGAGTGAATAAAAACGAACTATTTTGAACGGTAATCACATTTTTAAAGTAAGTGGTTTATTAATAAAAAAAATCTGAATACCTTTTCTATCAAAGTTCTTCAGTCTCGCCATTTTGACTGCTGTGTGACGTACATAATGCACGGCGCGATGAGTCGCAGTCTGGCAATTCTGTATTTAAAATAATCGCCAGGTGGCGCTGTGTACATCCGATTCGTGTAGTCGAACATGATTTTCGTTCAGAAATAGCTGAATTTCGATTGCAACGATAAGGTCCAACATTTTCAAGATAGAACTGAACGCGCTGGTAAATCTGGTAAAGAAAACCCCGCCGGAAGCCGAAATGCAGAGGCGAGTAACAAGCCGATGCGACAGTGTATACCGGCCATAAGATCGAACTTCTGTGCTCTCAGCGGAGAACAAGATCTAGGATAACACTTGGCACTTGTTGACTGCTGCCCTTGCAATTATCAGTTGATTTGTAAATAAGCAGTTGGATTGACTATGAACAAATCAACTGACTCTTGACACCAGCAGACCTTGTTTCATTAGCTTGGGCATATATGAACCAAGGATTGCAATTCCGACATGGACAGTCATTGTGGGCAGTGGCCAGAGTTCTGACAAAGATGTAATTCACCATTCACTCATTCTTCCTGCCATGGGCTGGTGGATCTGCAGGTAAACATATAGCTGTAGTGTCTTCTGCAGCTCCAATCACTTGCGTCTTGACCAGGAAACAGCCATGTTGTCAGGGTTCGCTAGGACGTGGCCGGACGTTCTTGCCCTATAAATAAACAGGACATGCTGTACTGCTAATTGTTGGCTGTTTGAATTTACTTCGTTTTTGTATGAAAAAAAGATCATTCAATTTGCGCCAAATAAGCAGCATATATGTTACACTGCAATGGTGAACAGTGTCCTTTACTTTAGTGCAGTGTGTTGGAGTGGCAATATCAACAACCAGGAAAGGATTACGCCAGATACATTTATCAAGAAAGCAAATGGGACTGTAAGGATGGAACGGGTCATGGATCATGGGTAGAGTACAGAAGATATCTGGCAGATGACATACACTCACTAATATCTTAATTTGACAGCTGACAGGAGTGACATATAGAAGATGATGCTGCTACATTGAATAGAGATGTGTGTATGATTGTGTGGTGATACATATTACATAAACTAAGGTATGATAACTGATCGCATGATCACTTAGTGTTTATGCACTAGAGTTGACAGTGCTCAGTTATGCAATTTCCTAATGTTGGTAAACGTGGTATTGAAATGGTGTTGCACATTAGCAATTATTTCTAATCAGACATAACTGGTAAAATAATACTGCGTCTTACAAACATTTCACGCCAGTATGACATTCCTCTCACAAAATGACACCAATAGCATTTGTCGCTAGATTTGTTTGTGTCATGTTGTATCTTATATATAGTGGCTTGTTATCAAGTGTAGTTGTCTTTAATAAAAAATTGTGATAATGATATTTAAGTGCTTCAGATTCTATTATCCAATAAACACAAACGTTGGCACCTCAAAATATTAAACCAACAGGAATATCTATGACAATGTATATTGTTAACTGGCAAAATGTCATATTGACACATCACGCCAATGTGCTTGGTGGATCATCTGATTTACTTGCTAAACTATTGGATTAAATTATTGTTGAATTAGGTTAATGATTTGCACGATTGAGTTGAGGGCAGAGAATTCCACTCTTATTGTGGTGGGGAAGAAACTGGTTCCAAATGTTTACCGACTGGTCTTGTGGGATATCTATAAATCCTCGTTCCATCTAGTATATTATGCTAGTATGTTAATGGGGTGTGTTAATGTTTCTTCTTGTTTGCTGAGTGTGTCCCAATAGTTCAAGAAACTATACCTACCAAGTGCAAAGTTATTTTTTTACAGTACATAAGTTATGTCTCATCATAACTAATTATTCATCCTTTACTGTAAGCCTGTAACATGTCCTAGTATCAATGTTGTATTAGTATCTGAACTGACACAGCACACATAATTTGTATTTGTAATTGTGTCTCGCTGAACAAACAACATGATTGAAAACAACATTCGCAATGCCAGTTTGTGATGTTTGAATAATATATTTACTGAAAAATATAGCAGTCATGCTGGCACTTTCAGAGTGGTCAACCTGAAAATACGAACTGCGTAGCTATGAAAGGCAGTACTTTTGAAAACTTATTTAGCGAGTGATATCTAGGTGCTATATTATCGTTCATGCGAATTGATGGGGACATCTATGATCTGGCTTGCATTCGGCTGTGTTTTAATGTTACGATCATGTTACACACATGTAGCTTTACCTTATTTCTATGCCTCTGTTCATGCAAACGTGATACCATTCAAAGTAGGATAAAATTAAACTAATAATAATGAATAACAATATCGGACGCCCTAACTCGCGTGGCCAGCCTTGGTTCAAGTTAGCGGCTCCATGATCCCGTGTCATGTACATACCTTCTAGAACGTTAACTGTGGTGGAAGTTTATGAAAAATATCAGTATGTACATAAGTCATAACGACAGACATCGCAATGTGTCTAATGGTACAAGATTTAAATAATTTAGACACAGAAGACTTAATATTTACTAACCTTCTTGCGCGCTCTGACTTGGCTACGGCGACGGAAGATTTCGACCGGTAACCCGTTTCGACGACTATCTTTGTTGACTAAATATCGCGCCAATATAGTTTGGACAGCTCCATACTTCAAAACTCGACGTCGCCGACGTGTCTGCGGATCGTGACTCACTATATACGGTGAGAAACATCCTATTCGAAGCAACGTTCTTCGAGCGGAAGTCCTTCTTCGAAGTTGCCGAATCTTACAACATTGTGTTTACAAATCAACAGCATTATAATACATCATCGGACACGTGACTTTAAAGTCGGTTCTGCGTTGCTGGTTGGTCAAACAGCAGGGAGCGGCGCGTTTCTCGCTGTTCATGGCCGCCTTCACGTAGTCGGTGATTTTAGGAATATTTTCCACTTTGAAATGATTTTACCAGTAAGCCACTGACGTAAAAAAAATTGATTACCGTTCAGAATAGTTCGTTTGTATTAACTCTTTCACGTGCATAGCATGTAACTTTTCAGTTTTGGATTCCTTTAAGTTAGTATGTACACAGATTTACTTGAACTTACATTTATGCCTGGATGAATATCGTGATTCATGTATTTTGAGAAAAAAAATCATTCATTGGTAATATATAACGATATGCCTTAAACATAATTATAGCAGTTTTTAGCTTTACAAGATTTGGTAATTTTAGAATATTAACATTGTGAAAGAGTAAATTTATGTAATCAAGTCTTTTGGCACCACAAATTAATCTTATAACCCTTTTCTGTAATAAAACTAAACAATGAATATGTGTAGCATATGTGTTACCCCATACTTCAGCCAATACATAATATAAGGCATGAAAAGAGTATAGTACAAAATGTGCATACCATGTTTGTTAATCAAGGAACTAGCTCTATACATAATAGCACAGCATTTTGACAGTTTTGATCTTACTGATAAAATGTGACTTTTCCAGTTTAATTTGCAATCAATTACTACATGTTAAAATGTTGTGGAATTTACTCTATTGATTTCCTCCTTATTTATTCTAACACAAATATCTGCAATTATTCTGCGATTACCAAAAATCATATAATTTGTTTTTGATATATTAAGAGACAATCTATTAACAGAAAACCATGTCTGCAGTTGTTCTAATCCACCATTTATCACCCGAATAAGTTAATTTAAGTCTCTATCACAACATAATAGATTGGTATCATCAGCAAATAAAATATACTTGAACACTTGTGAGAGTTTACAGATATCATTAATATACATGATAAATAATTTTGGTTCCAAAATGGAACCCTGGGGGACATAACAACTGACTAAAATCACTTCTTTTCTCTCTCACATCGTCAATTATCAAGTCAGTCTAATGATATTTTTATCATATATTGACACAGCTACGTGCTTTTAGGACATATGAAATCTGACAGCATTGTTAATTTGTACAATGGTAGAAATTGGCGGTAAAGTGCCAAATATTGCCAAAATTACCCTTCCAATTGAAGTTTCCAAAGTCTGAAGCAGTGTCATACAAAAACGGGGTGTTTTATTTATTCTTCTGCGTTCACTGGACAAATGCAATACGTATTGGGAATAGACAGTAAAAAACTTAGGTTTAAAACTTGAGGAATAAATAATGTACACATCAATTTCTACAATGACTAGTTTTTGCATGTCCAGCGTCATCGGTGTATAGGGATCAATTACATAAATGTACTATTATCGCTGTATGATACCTATACATGTATACTTTTCCTACATCTAAATTAAATGATATGCAAAAGAAAATATAGGTTTATACCTATAAATATACGTCGTTTTTATTTTTACATATTAACCAGCAACCACACTGCTATATCTCCATCAATGGCAATAGCAATATTCACAATATTTCTTGCTCAACTGAGGACAAAACCGACTTTGGAGTGTGTTCAGCGCCATTGCGTATCCAGCGTCATATGTCGGATTACCAAAAAATACTGCTGAGGGCGCAATCTGCCTTGATATATAGGAACTACCATGATCATCGCATCTATGGCTTCTGTCTCCATGCTGATGGGTACTTTTTGGTTCTCTACAATAATTATTTGATAAGTTGTGGCCGTATGTGTACTTTTTCTTATAAAATGATGTAATATGAATGAAGCTAATATCGTAACTTAATAAACGTAGCTCCATTTAACGTTAGTATATGTAACAGCTATGTTCTGACAAACCAATGCTGATATATGACCATCTAAGCAACTTGATGACGCTGGATCCGCAAATTTAACCAAAAGTACATTAGCCAGATGTAGATGATACTAACGTGCTACATGTTAGGCTAGATGTGTCAAGTGCATATTGGTCTTCATATAAAAGAAGGCATTCCAATTACAAACACGGTGAGCACACTATTATACACAAAACGTAATAATTGTGGACATCTGCTGAGCAGAGGTAAAAAATAGACATAAATAAGAATACTTTCCATTTAAGTAAGACTAATTAATATACCTTTCACATGACGTCATCTAAAGAGAATTCGGGGAGGAAGCATGGTCGCGAGGAGGTTGCATCTAGACCGACGATATCTTCCACGCAAAATACCTTAACATTGCATATCTTAACACACACACATATATATATATATATATATATATATATATATATATATATATATATATATATATATATATATAATATGATAAGTCGGATATGTTTATAAAAGGATACCCGGCCACAATCATATTATCATGGAAGCATATATGAAAGCTATTATAAATTATATGACATATATGTTATTGTCATGTGTAACAAAATATAAGTGAGGTAAAGCTTATGTGTGGCTCTATGACAGAGGTATTTTCAATCATGGCTACTAATAATATATATATATATATATATATATATATATATATATATATATATATATATATATATATATATATATATATATATATATATATATATATATATATATATATAAAGGGGGTCATACGTATGGTAATATACTTTGCAAGCACTTTTTCACATGACAACTGTGTTTTTCACATGACAACTGTGTTTTTCACATGACAACTGTGTTTTTCACATGATAACTGTGTTCTATCAATACTTGCACACAAGCTATCTTACGCCATTAGCAAACAAATATTCATGAGAGAGTTAGTGTAATAATAACATAATGGTAATATAATAAATGTACGTCGTCACTGTGTATGACTTTCATGAACACAAATTAATTAAGTATATGTATTATAGTTATGTTTACAAATAGTGTAGACTAACATGAGTTTAACAACCAAACAGACAATTCATGATATGTATGATGCGTGTGGAAATCACACTTGCACAGCAGTGAATCCAGTGCAGTAGTTACATTTGCTGTGTGTACCGTACATAGCACATCTAAGCAGACATCCGGTATGCACACATGCACATAAACATGTTGGACAAAGGTAGATGTGCACATTACATACAGAGTATATGTGTACTATGCCCTACTACTAAACATATTACGAATATATGCAATACAAATGTGCGGAAACATAAGATGTTACATGTATCTATGTCCAGTCATTAGGATGTCACAAGCCAGGATAAAGTTGTTGCGCGAAAACTATTATAAACGTTAAGGTCATCCATTTATACAGATATACACTGATATCTACAACTGAATAAACTGAAGCAAGTTGGGGTGAAGTAAATTATTTTCCCGAGGGTTGAAGCTGCACCAGCAGATTTTGAACACGGATAATCTCGACTGAGAGTTCAACGCTCTAAACTGTACATCATAGCGCTTGTTAAGTAGCATTATGTCAAGCAAATCTTATATCTGCCTTAATTCGTTGTTATATCTGACACAACATTTAGTGCAAGCAAGCACTGAAAGTATTATTTCAGTTTTGTCTGTGTCACTTTGCGATGGCTCTGTGATTTTACATTACAAAAACACAAACATATGCATACACACACTTGCCCACACATGCACATCATACGCACGCACGCACGCACGCACCCACGCACGCACGCACGCACGCACGCACACACACACACACACACACACACACACACACACTTGCGTGCGCAACATACGCACGCACCCTGATCCCAAACAATATACTGAGCAGTGTCAGAGAATGACAAATAAACTATTTCCCTATTAATGTATTATGTATTAGTGGTGCGAGACATCACTATGCGGATATGACGTCATAGATGTTGGGCACATCCGGTTCTCCTGGCACTCTGTTCAGGTTACCGTAATCGGCACCATCTGGCAAAACAGAATGATACAATTATTCCGTTGGTTAATTATATCGAGCAGCACCGAATATAACACAATACGCGTTAATAATGTCAAATGTTAGATAAATGTTGCATCGTATTTGTTGTGCAAATTACATACCCTTTCATTTATACTCACATTATCACTACGTGCATATTTTCACACAATACAGAGATATAATATATATTAAGGATGCTTACCTGGTTCCATTCCTATTGGGGGTGATTCTCTTTCGTGATCTTCGCCTTTGGAATCCTGGTTGTTAGACCGCATCCTAAAGATAATATATATGACAAAAGGTAAAATAGTTACATTTGCCTTGATTCATTCTTAATTGATAATAACATACCAGATAAAGCAAATTTACATGTTATAAAATATATATAACGTGCTAGTGATTTATTCAAATGTAACTGTTATTAAACGATTTTTTTCTGCCCGTCACATTCAGGACGAGTGGCACTTCCTGTATCAAGCAAAAACAGCTGTTTACAGAATACTGATATATGTGTATACGCAGTATTATCTCTAAAATTGACATGGTCATAGTTGTTCAATCGTTATCACTCACTCACCTCATGACACATCGCGTGACGACAATTCCAATGACAATTCCAAGAAAGAACGTCGCCACAGCAATACCGATCGACGCTCCTGTTCCTAAACCACCTCCAATGTTTGTTGTTGCTCTGGTTTTTGCAGTCGTAGTTGAGGTGGGAAATTCTGCAAATCATTGGTGAAGATCAGTAGCAAAGCCATTCATAATAATGTCATAATATTTAGATAGTTGCATTGAATGTGCGATATTTCGTTGTGTTATGCATACATGTAATTATATAATACTTGCATTTACATAATGTATATATATATATATATATATATATATATATATATATATATATATATATATAAACAATATTTATAATATGTATGCTTGCACACATTGTCACACAGTATTTTCCCACTGCATTTGTTCTATCCACCTTAAACGTACAATCAAATAAATATTATATAATATAATATATGTATATATATATATATATATATATATATATATATATATATATACATATAACTTTGCATAATAAGCAGTCTTATTAGGGAACTACTATATACCATTCTCTGTTACCTATCCATCGAATAAACAAAATCATGATTGCGTCATCTGGCCATCAACATTGATGAAGTACGAGAGGTTGTGTTACCTGTACACACGATCTTGTCAAACTCCCACTTCGCATTCTTGCTGCAGGTGAGGTGCTGGGAAATTACTCGGTAATAGCCAGAATCACACGTGTACGTTGCATTGTCCATATATCGTGACCCACTTGCTGTGATCGAGGCATGTGAGATTTCTGGAGGGTGTCCGCATGTTACGTCTAAATGCGACACAACCAACCAAAACATACTTAAATCGTCAATGCCTTGCGAACAATATAGTTTAGTTGAAACAGTCGTCCCAAATAATCCAATCAAATGCCTACGTTACAGTATAACTTGTAGTATTGTAATACTACGTTTTTAAAGTATTAAAATTATGTGCCTTGCATATCCTAATTTGTGAATGGATGTAAATGGTATGTATGCACGTGTATGTTTATCTGTGTGAGTGTTTGTGTGCGTGTAAGTACGCCAAAAATATATCACATATTCTACTTGTGAAATATTGAACAGACCGTACTTGATTTGCTTAATAACGTATGCTGAAATGCGTCACAATTAGTATATGCACAGACGCCCGTTAGAAGAATGCTTGTGTGTGTGTGTGTGTGTGCGTGTGCGTGCGTGCGTGCGTGTGTGTGTGTGCGTGTGTGTGTGTGCGTGTGTGTGAGAGTGTGTGTGTGTGTGTGAGGGTGTATGTATGTTTATGTATGTGTGTATGTTTGTGTGTGTATATGTGCATGTGTTATGTGTGTGTGTATATATATGTGTGTGTGTGTGTGTGTGTGTGTGTGTGTGTGTGTGTGTGTGTGTGTGTGTGGGTGAGTGGGTGAGTGGGTGAGTGGGTGAGTGGGTGAGTGGGTGAGTGGGTGAGTGGGTGAGTGGGTGAGTGGGTGAGTGGGTGAGTGGGTGAGTGGGTGAGTGGGTGAGTGGGTGAGTGGGTGAGTGGGTGGGTGGGTGGGTGGGTGGTTGGGTGGGTGGGTGGGTGGGTGGGTGGTTGGGTGGTTGGGTGGTTGGGTGGTTGGGTGGTTGGGTGGTTGGGTGGTTGGGTGGTTGGGTGGTTGGGTGGTTGGGTGGGTGGGTGGGTGGGTGGGTGGGTGGGTGTGCGTGTGTGCGTGTGTGCGTGTGTGCGTGTGTGCGTGTGTGCGTGGGTGAGTGGGTGAGTGGGTGAGTGGGTGAGTGGGTGAGTGGGTGAGTGGGTGAGTGGGTGAGTGGGTGAGTGGGTGAGTGGGTGAGTGGGTGAGTGGGTGAGTGGGTGAGTGGGTGAGTGGGTGAGTGGGTGAGTGGGTGAGTGGGTGAGTGGGTGAGTGGGTGAGTGGGTGAGTGGGTGAGTGGGTGAGTGGGTGAGTGGGTGAGTGGGTGAGTGGGTGAGTGGGTGAGTGGGTGAGTGGGTGAGTGAGTGAGCGAGCGAGCGAGCGAGTGGGCGAGTGGGTGAGTGGGTGAGTGGGTGAGTGAGTGAGCGAGCTAGCGAGCGAGCGAGCGAGCGAGTGAGTGAGTGAGTGAGTGAGTGAGTGAGTGAGCGAGCGAGCGCGTGAGTGAGTGAGTGAGTGAGTGAGTGAGTGAGTGAGTGAGTGAGTGAGTGAGTGAGTGAGTGCGTGAGTGCGTGAGTGAATGAGTGAGTGAGTGAGTGAGTGAGTGAGTGAGTGAGTGAGTGTGTGTGTGTATGTGTGTGTGTGTGTGTGTGTGTGTGTGTGTGTGTGTGTGTGTGTGTGTGTGTGTGAGTGTGTATACATAATTGTATATATATATATATATATATATATATATATATATATATATATATAAATATATATATATATATATATATATATATATATATATATATATATAAATATATATATATATATATATAATATTATATATATATATATATATATATATATATATATATATATATACTGCATACCTATATTATTAATATAATAATTTAGAATAATGATATGGTATAATGTCGACTTACGTGGTAAGAAGTTTACGGTGGTAATGCTGCTTGTAGAGGTGATGTTCTCGTTGTTTGTGTAGGCAACTTTCACGTCATAATTGTTGCAGTGTCCCTTGTGTATCGGTGACTTTGCTGGCAGTAACTTGTTGCCAGATAGTGTCATCATGACTTTTGTAGTGTATTACAACAACTGTAATACGATCGCAGCCACTATAGTACGGCCTCTGGGTGGAAAGATGCAATGAGCAGAGATTACTTT
>OZ024865.1:20070464-20075464 GCA_964017155.1 Oasisia sp. SBJ-2009
TGGCCAGCAGTAGCGGCACTCCGGAATGCACCACAGTTTCGCAATGCCCTGCTTAAGTTTTATTTTTTCATTTCAGACCCATCATCATGCTTATATAAAAATGTATGAAAACAAATATAAAAAGGAAAAATAAACTAAAATATGTAGTAATCAATTTTTATTTTTTAACAGAACAGAAGGGAGAACATCAACTGCTATCGTCGATTTTACATAAGTGATATTTGTTTAATGTATATTGACATGACAGTGTAATGGCTATATACCCCCTCTTTTTACATGTTTACCTTATATCCGAAAGGGTTAAACTGACTGTTCAAACATCATGAGTTTAGAGTGTACATCTCTGTTCATGTTCCAAAAATCCTAAAAGAGGACACTTGAACTAAGTACACCCATTTCCTACCTACCTACCTACCTACCTACCAACCTACCTACCTACCTACCTACCTACCTACCTACCTACCTATCTACCTATCTACCTACGTACCTTCCTACCTACCTACCTACCTAACTCGCGTAACCCGAGGGCTACCCGAGTCCCAATCGAACAGCCGAGATCACTCGAGCATGTGACCATTTTTTACCTAGATTAGTTACTCGAGGCAATCGTGAGTTTTACAGGATTCACTCGAGTAACTTACGTAGGCCCCCTACTGTATAAGACATTAATTAAACATTACATGACACAATCATTTAAGGACTTAAATATGGATTAAAGTCAACACATTCTATAAATTATAATTAAAGTCCAAGAAGATGAACGTCACAATTTACACACTAAACAACAGATTACTTTATTTTATTTATTTACATAAGGGGTTTGTGTCCGTGATCACGATCATCGGTTGGATTACGCGCGTATTATTGCGCGCGCAGTGTAAATTATCATAAACCGGATACCACGTTGGGGTTACGCGAGTAACTCGAGTAGCTCAATCGAAGTCGACCTAGGGTGTGGTGTTATGGTCCGTGCTTTCCTTGAACAAGTGGATGTTTGAAACCCACATTGCATTGTTTCTTGCTAACATTCCATCATACAATACTTAATGGATTGAAAATGTTAACGTTTAACTGTCATGGTTTTAAGTCATCTGTTTATGATATTTTACTTCTTTGTAAACAGTTTGACGTCATGATTTTGCAAGAGCCATGGCTCTCCAGTGAAGACACCCCTTTATTGCGTTCTATTAATAAATCATTTGAAGCATAATTATGCTGTCAGTGCTATGAATGACCAACTCGGTATACAAGTTAGGACCCCCATGCTTGTACAATTTGTGATTTACAAGATAACAGATTACTTGGAATTGACCTTTATACAAATGATGGTAAATTGTTTATTTTAAATGTATACCTGCCTTACCCGTCATCTGACAACTTTGAGGAATTGTGTAACTGCTTGGGTAAAATTGCGTCAATAATTGAAGAAAAGGACACGACCAATGTTGTTATAACTGGTGATGTTAATGTTGCTGTTAACACTCCTTTCTGAATCTGAATTAATTGCTATGTGTGAGAATACTGGTTTGGTTATCTCAGATTATGAGATTTTTGGTCGAGCTAGCAATACGTATACGTATGTAAGTGATGCTCACAACTCTACCTCGTGGTTAGATCACTTTATCTGCTCTCACAGTGTAAACTCGATGATCACTGATTTATATATATTAGATAAATGTCCTAGTTCGGATCACCTCCCTGTAGGACTAGTAAACTCTACTGCTCTAACAGCAGAAAGATGTGTTAATAACGAGAAACGTGCTGACAAAATGCCTCATATCTTTAGACGGTCTATTACAAAAGATTGTAATATCAAAGAATATGGAAAGTGTAGTGCTGTTCGTCTAGACAGAATGCACACTTCAGACTCGTGAACGTGCACTAATTCTAACTGTTCAAATAGACAGCATGTAAGTGACATTGACAATTTATTCGATGATATATGTAATGCGCTTCGGGTATCTAGTCTTGAAACGATTACCACATGCAAAAAAACATTGTGCCAAGAATACATTGTACCTGGATGGAATGATTATGTTAAGGAAGCGCACACTGAAGCTAGATATTACTATATTTTATGGCGGGATATGGGAAAACCTAAGCATGGCCCAGTGTGTGAAGTAATGCGGAAAACTAGGTTACATTTTAAACATCTGCTTAAATAGTGTCAACAATGCGAAGATATGGCTCGAGCAGATGCCGTGGCAAAATCTATGCAAGCTAAAGATGCAGTCAGGTTTTGGAAAAGGTATACCCAACTACCCGCCATGTGGAAAACACATTTTGAATCCTTGTTAAACAATGTAACCACAGCTGCAAATATGCAAAATGTGAAAGAGTTTGTACAAAACACAGAATATTTGTGTTATGGAAATAACTTACTCATAACTCCTTGTATAGTACAAAATGTTATCGATAAGTTGAAATCTGGAAAAGCAAGTGGCAACGATGGGCTATCTACTGAACACTTTATTCATTCAGATAGGTGCATAACTATACTGTTGCTGATGACATATGTGTTATTGCTCCCAGTCCTAGTGGACTTCAAGGGTTTGCTAAACATATATGCAAAGTTTGGTATTGTAAATGATGTTGAATATAAATAACCCTATCAAGTCGTTATATATGGTATTCAAACCACGTGGTTTTAACCTGAGATGTCCCGATATATATATATATATATATATATATATATATATATATATATATATATAACGTAAACAAGATTGCATATGTCAAAGAAGCAAAATATTTAGGTGTGATAATATGCAATGCCCAGAAAGATGACGGAGATATGTTGAGACATCTACATAATTTTTATGCCAGGTCTAATAGCATTATCAGAAAATTTCACCACTGTTCCGTGGGTGTTAAAATACATCTGTTTCATGCATATTGCTGTACAACTTACTGTTGCAAATTTTGGGTTAACTTTAATAAGGGCTCTTATTTAAAAGCTAAAGTTGCTTACAACAAAATGCCTAGACGGATTTGGGGATATAGCCGACGGGACAGCGCGAGTAGCATCTTTGCAAATAATGATATTGATACATTTGACGCCCTATTGCATAAGAACATTTATGATTTAAAAAACGCATTTTTAACATAAATAATGACTTGATTACGGTTATATACAATTGCTTTGAAATAGTAAATAGCCCAATGTGGATTTGCTGGGCCAATTCGTTGTACACAGTAAATCGGTAATATAGTCATCATGTCTCGCATATAACTTTATTATTTATTTATTATTATATATTTTTTATAGTCAGTAAATTGTTTATATAACTTACTTTTCCAACGGTGTTTGTTTACATGAATTAATTGCATATTTATTATACAATCACATCCTGTATATTGCTCATTATTTTATCTGTTTTTCTACAATTTTACATTTATCTAACTTATAACCTTATTTATTTGTACCATTCATTTTTTAACATATTTGATCTTTAATAGGTTACTTAGATGTGCTAATGTATGTACCAATTGTATGTGGGTTTTTACCTGAAATAAATGTATTCGTATTCGTATAGACACATAAACACACACTCACACACACACACACACACACACACACACACACACACACACACACACACACACACACACACACACACACACACACACACACACACACACACACACACACACACACACACACATACATACATACATACATCATATCGGATATGATATATAATACATGCATACATACATATCCCCTATTGAAATGATAAATTTACGGAGCGACAACACACATTACACTCATTAGAGCAAAACTGGCAATTTGCTGTGCCTTCAATGTTAGTTACTCATAATTCACTAGTGGATAAATGCTTCAAGGATGAAGCAGGACTGGGGTAATATGAATGGGAGTGGGACTACTACAGGGTAAATGCTTCGCAGCTAAAACACGTATGAGACACGAGTTAAAGTAAGGAGACAAGCCCCCCCACATCGCCCGGCTGAAATTGCGCCACTGCAGAACGTTCCTCACCACCGACAGTCACATCGCATGTCGAATATTCCTTGTGAACCCTCAAGTCAGTGACAGCTTTGCTTTTGCACCGCGAACTATTTATCTCCGTGGCGAGATAGCATAATTTTGATTTGGAGTGGAAAATAGGCAAACATGCGGCAAAATCGGGGGTGGTGTGGGCATTCAACCACTGGTGACGGCCTGGGCTCAAATTATGATTGGTGGTAGGACGAACACGGAGCCAAGCCTGCCACGGACAGCATGCCAGCGCACATTTCAGCCGGAAATATGAATGAACGGGGAAGGGAGAGGACGGCGGCTGGACTGGGGACGGTCGGAAGGAAGTGGGCGGGGAGGGGGTAGGGGGCGAGGGGGCTGGTCTCCTTACTTTAACTCGAGTCTCAAACGTGTATTAGCTGCGAAGCATTTACCCTGTAGTAGTCCCACTCCCATTCATATTACCCCAGTCCTGCTTCATCCTTGAAGCATTTACCCACTAGTTTTATTCCTTTACCCGCGAAGCCAACATCTGTACATGCAATAGTTGCTGCATGACCTGAAATAATGTCAGTGACAGCCTACAAAACATTACATCAACACGTAAATCTATGCGGTCATAATGACAATATTATGACATATTATCATCATAGCGATGCTTCCTGCATTTATCGCCCATTCACAAATCTTTCGACACTTTCCAGTTTTCTTCCAAACACTTTGCATAACTTTCATGAGGTTATAGAGCAGCCGTGTTGTAGATATTTCTCCTTACAATGCGATATGAAGGTTGTATTTGTACTAAAACAAATGAAACAGCTCATGAGCATCGACATCGAGTCGAGATCGAGTCAACAGATATCTTACATTCTGCTGCCACCTGGCGACTTGAACCCGAGTTTCAGGACGCTAGCCAACCCGCCACCAGGGGCGCCACGGATAGGCGATCCATTTGTTGACAGGGGTGGCGGGTATAGCCGGTCCATTTGCGAAAGTCGAAAGTTTGAAACATCGAAAACTC
>OZ024865.1:20082964-20100464 GCA_964017155.1 Oasisia sp. SBJ-2009
TATAAACGTCATAACAAATAGAATAAAAAATGGCTGCATTTCTAATTTATCATTGTCGCATACCTTGAGTAACAGCAGACAAATATATGAATAAAACGTCCACTAATATTTAAAACTTTTCCAAAATCAGTGAGTCTATGTCATTCGCTCGGTATCGTCAAAAACGAACCCACGTCGAAATATGAGTCGATTATATTTTACTACAGGTTTAAAAAAATTGGTAGGCCATTTTAACCTATACAGGCGTTATCTAAATGGATGTATCAACACATAGATACAATTAGTATTTTTGTACTATATTATTTACCCTTGCATACGCTTTGTTGACAATTTGCATACGCTCGGTATCGGCCAAACTACCCCACCACATATACTGTTCCTGGGGCGCGCCCATTCAACAAAACGCTGACATTTATCGAAGATCTATGTCGAACTACACACCTGTGATTACTCGTTAATGCATAATTCGTGTTAGTATAATAGTACTACAGAAAATTTCCAAAAATGGGTCAACAATACCATTTATTTGCCTGTATCTTCCATAATTTTGAAGATACCTAAGTAAAAGTTGGGTTCCCATGGTACCTGTTACCGAGGCGGTTTCATAATGTCGTGCTGTATGTTTTTGTAATGGTTAGATTACAAAAACGTTTTGTCGAATTTTCGTGATAACTGCCCATATATATATATATATATATATATATATATATATATATATATATATATATATATATATATATATATATATATATATATGCACAGACTCAGTGCCTGCGTCTGCGTCTGCGTCTGCGTCTGCGTCTGCGTCTGCGTCTGCGTCTGCGTCTGCGTCTGCGTCTGCGTCTGCGTCTGCGTCTGCGTCTGCGTCTGCGTCTGCGTCTGCGTCTGCGTCTGCGTCTGCGTCTGCGTCTGCGTCTGCGTCTGCGTCTGCGTCTGCGTCTGCGTATGCGTCTGCGTCTGCGTCTGCGTCTGCGTATGCGTATGCGTATGCGTATGCGTATGCGTATGCGTATGCGTATGCGTATGCGTATGCGTATGCGTATGCGTATGCGTATGCGTATGCGTATGCGTATGCGTATGCGTATGCGTATGCGTATGCGTATGCGTATGCGTATGCGTATGCGTATGCGTATGCGTATGCGTATGCGTATGCGTATGCGTATGCGTATGCGTATGCGTATGCGTATGCGTATGCGTATGCGTATGCGTATGCGTATGTGGGTGAGTCCGTGTCCGTGTCCGTGTCCGTGTCCGTGTCCGTGTCCGTGTCCGTGTCCGTGTCCGTGTCCGTGTCCGTGTCCGTGTCCGTGTCCGTGTCCGTGTCCGTGTCCGTGTCCGTGTCCGTGTCCGTGTCCGTGTCCGTGTCCGTGTCGTGTCCGTGTCCGTGTCCGTGTCCGTGTCCGTGTCCGTGTCCGTGTCCGTGTCCGTGTCCGTGTCCGTGTCCGTGTCCGTGTCCGTGTCCGTGTCCGTGTCCGTGTCCGTGTCCGTGTCCGTGTCCGTGTCCGTGTCCGTGTCCGTGTCCGTGTCCGTGTCCGTGTCCGTGTCCGTGTCCGTGTCCGTGTCCGTGTCCGTGTCCGTGTCCGTGTCCGTGTCCGTGTCCGTGTCCGTGTCCGTGTCCGTGTCCGTGTCCGTGTCCGTGTCCGTGTCCGTGTCCGTGTCCGTGTCCGTGTCCGTGTCCGTGTCCGTGTCCGTGTCCGTGTCCGTGTCCGTGTCCGTGTCCGTGCCCGTGCCCGTGCCCGTGGCCGTGGCCGTGGCCGTGGCCGTGGCCGTGGCCGTGGCCGTGGCCGTGGCCGTGGCCGTGGCCGTGGCCGTGGCCGTGGCCGTGGCCGTGGCCGTGGCCGTGGCCGTGGCCGTGGCCGTGGCCGTGGCCGTGGCCGTGGCCGTGGCCGTGGCCGTGGCCGTGTCAGAGTCAGAGTCCTATTAATCCGCGCGTCATGCTGCAGTGGACCAGGAAGTAAACTTTACGGCTTAGGTCAATATGGGCTAACATCGACTATTCCAACAAACGTTACAAACGTTATCGATATGCACAGGCTGTGTAACTCACCTGATGTATTTTGATACGTTAGTATCGTGACCAGTAAAACCACCGCTAACCACTTCGTCATATTGCGGCCTTTACGATTAAGTCCCACAGGCCTTTAGTGTAAAGGTTTCCGTCGCCGATCAGACAACTTATGTGTGTCCCGTCCTAGCCACCCGCAGAGTCACACTCGAGCAAGGGTTCGTACCGTATCACGTGTCCCGTTCTACTTGGTCTCTCAACCATGACCAGCCGAGAGTGCCCCCGCTAGATAGAGCCACCGGTCTTGTTTATTTTCAAACGCTTCAGCTAGTAGCGTGGGGCGCTAATTGTATCCGGATTCACAGGGAAAGAATCATATCAGAGGACTATTAGCTGTTTCATTAGTCGTCGCGATATACTATTATACTTGCTCGTTGTCAAAATATTGTCAAGTGGCCAAACCTGTGTGAATTATCTTAATTGAAAAGACTACTTTGTGCTTGTAAACTTATTTATATTATTTATTACTATTACAAGCATTTATAAAGCGCCGTATCTCCGGGACCAGCCCGTTCATAGGCGCGTACACACATTACAATAAAATGTACATAGAATCATACAAACAGATCTTAAAATGTATATATATAAATGAATTAATAAAATGAAGTGAAATATATGTATATACATATACATACATATACATACATATACATACATTCGTATAACAAATAATTAAGATATAGGATGTTGTTTCTAAAATTTCGTAAATAGAAATAGATAAGATTAATTTAAAAATTAAACCATAATTATTATACAATAAAATAATAATACCAAATTAATATTTAAGAATATATACATATATACACATACATACATACATATATATATATATATATATATATATATATATATATATATATATATATATATATATATATACATACATATACATACATTTACATACACATACATACACATACATACATACACACATATACATATACATATACATATATATATATATATATATATATATATATATATATATATATATATAATCAATTTGCTATAAAATAATACTAATAAAAGTAGTGATTCATCAAATACATTATCATGAGAGTGTCACACAGAACAGTTCCTCACTGGAAGTACGCTAATTTAAATAAATGTGTATTTAGGAGAGTCTTGAATGTTACTAAAGTGTCTGATTGGCGAATGTGTTCAGGCAAACTGTTCCAAAGTGCTGGTCCAGACACCGAGAAAGCCCGCCTGCCGTAGCCCTCCAGATTGTAGCGCGGAACCACGAGCAGACCGGAGATTACGGTTCGGCGAGTATAGTATTACAAGATCTTGAATGTATTTGGGTGCAAGCTCGTGCAAGGCAGAAAACACAAGTACTAGTAATTTATACTGGACACGCCAGCGAACTGGAAGCCAGTGCAACTTAATCAGTACCGGAGTAATATGCTGGTGTTTTCGCTGCTTTGCGATCAGTCTCGCTGCTGAATTTTGCACCATCTGCAACTTGTTCATAAGTGCCTCCGTAATGCCATACAACACCGCGTTGCCGTAATCCAGCCGCGATATCACTAGGGCATGGACAATCGTCTTACATGCTTCGGTAGTAAGACAATGTCTTATCTTTGAGATAGCGTATAGATGGTAGTACGCAGACTTGCACATATGCGACACCTGTAACGACATTGTCAATTCACAGTCGATCATAATGCCGAGGTTTCGGGTGTTGGATGATGGCACAATGTTACATCCGCATACACTAACACAAGTGACGTCTTGCATATGTTTACGATTTGGTGCCGAGATGATAACTGCTTCGGTCTTGTTTTCATTCAGCAGGAGATTGTGGTCTGACATCCACAATCTCGCTTCTTTAATACATCGTTCGACGCGACAGACTGCATCGGCAATTTCTCCATCCCGCACTCCACTCAGGTCAACATACAGTTGGGCGTCATCTGCATAAATATGATATTGCAGTTGATACTTTCTGAAGATAGCATCCAATGGCATCGTATAGATGGAGAAGAGGACTGGGCCCAACACAGATCCTTGTGAGATGCCTGATTCGATCAGCGTTTAGTGCGAGTTGTGGCTGCCAATGCGCACTGTGTGAGTCCGGTTTGATATGTACGATTCCAGCCATTTCAGTGCAGTGCCTTCAATGCCTATGCTGCGCATCTGGCCAATTAACATTGAGTGGTCAACTGTGTCAAACGCAGCGCTCATGTCGAGTAGCACTGTCAGCACCCCTCTCTTTCTATCGACGGAAATAAGGTGGTCGTTCTGTGTACGCACCAACGCTGTCTCGGTGCTGTGATGTTTTCGGTACGTACTTTGGAAAATGTCCAACAAATCATTGTTGTCTAGATGCTGGCGAAGTTGTGCTCCCACGTGACGCTCCAGCAAATTTGAAGCAAAAGACAAATTTGATATTGGCCGGTAGTTTTTCATCATGTCTGGATCCAGGTTTGGTTTCTTTAGTAGCGGTGTAATCGCAGCATGTCTAAATGTGGCTGGCACGGTGCCTGATTCGAGAGACATATTGATGATTGTAGCTAATATCGGCGCAAGAATGTCAATGTTACCTTTCACGAGTGACGTGGGAAGTGGATCAAGCCCGCTTTTTTTGTGAAGTGCTCGAGAAAGTCATCAGCGATTTGTACAATACCAGACACAGGACATGGCAGTTTCGGAGCATTTGTTTCTTGCAGCATATTTACGATATGAGACGTGCTTCTTCTTCCGGTCTGGCATCGGTGCTTGGAGAAGGCAATGCCCAGCGTGATGATCGGTGAGCAGGGACCCCACCTCCACTGATGTCACAACACTTCCAGAGGATGGTGAAATTACAAGGTCCAGAATGTTGCCGATGGTGTGCGTCGGATCACGAACATGCTGCTGTAACTTGGTAGAATGCAGAAGATCCCAGAAGTCGTGTGTTTCCGGCCTTTTCATAATGAATATTAAAATCGCCCAGGATGATTAGTCCAGTCAACTGTGCTGCGAATAATTCCATGAGATTTGTTAATTCGTCCATAAACATTTTGAAAGAAACACCGCGTCTGCCCGTGTATGGAGGTCTATACACCAGTAACAGCCTGAAGACACTTGATGTTATTCCAAATACCACCTCGAGGCACTGGAATGATGAGGCTTGCCATGGTCGCGATAAAATCAGGGTTAAACACGACTTGTATAAAACACCAACTCCTCCACCCTGTCGGTCGGACCGAGGAAAGTGGACGAAGTTATACCCATCCGGGGTTAACTTCCTGATGTTTGCTGTGTCTTTTTGGTCGTTCGGTAGCCACGTCTCTGTGAGCGCGACGACGTCAAGATCATGCTCGTGTATGTAATCAGTGATGAAATCAGTTTTGTTCCTAACTGATCTTGCGTTAAGTAGAGCAAGTTTTGCGCAGTTCATATAATCGGATGTTAGTTTAACAGTAATCAGATGTTCATTTGTTTGCGAGGATGTGTTCGTTTCATTTGTTGCCCGCCTGGTGATTGGTCGATGACCGGTCACTGTGGATATTTGTTGTTGCTTTTGAGATACAACAATCTTAGTAACCGGAGGAATCGTGTCTGTTGGGATATGAATTAGATTCTTTATATCATGTCTGGTAAATGTCCCATTTCTGGTGCCAGTAGGCTTGGCTGATGTAGTTGGCCGCACTGAGAGACGCACACGTATGGGTCGTTGTTTGTGGACAATACTAAAAAGTCACACTCACAGGCTAAAACCACGTCGTTTAATAGCTTCTTGGTGCATTCATGAAACACCTACATACAAATTCGTGTCTTGTGAAATAGCAGAAATGTAAATAATCAACACCACATTCAGAGCTTGTACTGGTGCAGCCACATAAGCGCCATCCATTCATTCAAGGATATAGGGGGAGTGTTACTGTTGGTTATGTCAATGTGCAACTGATTTTCGTGAAGTGAAAATCTTTCTTAGCTGAGGGTTGCGTACACAATGAATGATCCACTCCACTCTAGTGACATACACGTTCAAGAATACCATAGAACCACAGTAACATCTCAGTAGTAGGGCCAAAGTCTCAAAAAATGTACAATTGACTAAAATCACTTCTTTTCTCTCTCACATCGTCAATTATTAAGTCAGTCTAATGAAAGTTTCACCATATATTGTCACGGCTAAGCGCTTTTAGGACATATGAAATTCGACAGCATTGTTAATTTGTAAAATGGCAGAAATTAGCGGTAAAGTGCCAAAAATGGCCACAATTACCCTTCCAGTTGAAGTTTCCAAAGTTTGACGCAGTGCCATACGAAAACGGTGTTTTATTTATTCTTCTGCGTTCACTAGACAAATGCAATACATATTGGGAATATATAGTAGAAAACTTAGGTTTAAGACTTGAGGAATAAAAAATGTACACATCAGTTTCTACAGTGACCAGTTTTTGCATGTCCAGCGTCATCGGTTTATAGGGATCAATTACATAAATGTACAATTATCTCTGTATGATACCTATACGTGTTTGCTTTTGCTACATCTAAATTAAATTATATGCAAAAGAAAATATAGGTTTAGACATAAATGTAGCGAAAATACTTCACGTTTATATTTTAAAATATGATGTTGCGTTTTAGCTGTGTGTCCAGCGTCATATATAGAAATGGCTGCCTTCAAAAAAATAAGAAACATACGTCGTTTGTATATTAACCACCAACCACACCGCTATATCACCATCAATGGCAATAGCAATATTCACAATATGTCTTGCTCAAATGAGGACAAAACCGACACTGGAGCGTGTCCAGCGTAATTGCGTATCCAGCGTCATATGTCTGATTACTAAAAAATACTGCTGAGGGCGCAATCTGCCTTGATATGTAGGAACTACTATGATCATTGCATCCTTGGCGGCTGTCTCCATGCTGGTGGGTACTGTTTTGTTCTCTACAATAACTATTTGATAAGTTGTGGCTGTATGTGTACTTTTTCTTATAAAATGATGTAATATGAATTAAGGTAATATTGTAACTTAATAAACGTAGCTCCATTTTACGTTAGTATATGTAACAGCTATGTTCTGACAAACCAATGAACAATAATACGATATATTGCTATGTGGGAATGCTGATATATGACCATCGTAATGTCTAAGCCATTTGATGACGCTGGACACGCAAATTTAACCAAAAGTACATTAGCCAGATGTAGATGATACTAATGTAAGCTAGTCGAACGACGGTCTTTTGGTATTCAATACGTTTATTGAGAAAGAATACGCTCCCAGAGGGCGGCACGCTCCTGTAACTCTAATAACTCGCTCTCGCACCACTTGGCGGAGCCGGCGCCTATTTCTGGCAAGCCCGCTTATCAGGCCGCTGGTTATATACTGGGTTACTGGGTACAAGTGTTGACCGGTCGCTAGATGTAGTTGTTGACCAGTCGCTGGCCCAGGGCAAACTGAGCCTCAGCAGTTGTCCAGCTCAACCAGCTGGGCGTGGCCTTATACTACAGTGCCCTCTGGCGACTATCAGTATCCACCAGGGTTACACTAACGTGCTACATTTTAGGCTAGATGTGTCAAGTGCATATTGGTCTTCATATAAAAAGAAGACATTCCAATTACAAACACGGTGAGCACACTATTATACACAACACGTAATAATTGTGGACATATGCTGAGCAAAGGTAAAAATAGACATAAATAAGAATAATGTCCATTTAAGTAAGACTAATCAATATACCTTTCACATGCTACGCAGGTTACAAAACAATATATTTATATATTGCGTTTTGTAAATTTAGCAAGTAATTTTTAGAATAATGGCCAAAGGGCATGATCTCGAATAGCGGAATATCTTCTGCAACGCGTAAGGCTAACATGCTACAGATCCCGTTACCTCACATGATCTGTCCACCTCGTGGGATTATTTTCGAAAGCAAATAAGCATTTCCCAAAACAAATACAGGTTGACTGATATTGCATTCTACATTTTTAGAATACTCCGTCCACCAAAGTGGCATAGTCATTGCAAGCAATGACACGCGAATGTACTGGGCTAAAATCGCGCACCGTTATCGTGAAATATAAAAAGCCTTTCGTTTTTGGCCCACCGTGCTGCTCAGAACCAGGCTCATTATGTCTGCACAAGAGACCTTCCAGACCGAAAGCTAAAAGCTCAACGAGCGCGCAAAGCTATAAATGTAAGTCACATATTTGTCTTCAGTTCCATTCATCCTCAAACAATTGTATATCTATCTTACTAAATATTACATGTACGTATTTCCATGTATACATAAATAATTAGTAATGCGCAAAATGTAAATGTATTCACATAGAGCAAGTCATATCGTAAAAAGATGTCATGAATGCCATGCAAATAGCCGATGCGATGGTTATCGCAGAATCTGCAGCGGCAACCCCCGAAGGTGGAAGTGGGGAGGCTCAAACCATCTCTTCCATCTACCACAAGTGAAGTGCCTACGTCTTCGCAGAGTTTGGCTGACTCAGAGTACGTACATCATTGGGCATTGTGCGTTGTTTTCAAACTCGTTAACCATTATACCATATGTAATATGATACAAGCTTTGCATGATATATAATGTTTCCTTCGCAAAATATGTAACATACAGCTAAGTAACGATTCGCATACGAGCATAATAATAATTAGTATATATATATATATATATATATATATATATATATATATATATATATATATATATATATATATATATATATATATATATATATATATTTGTTTTATTTTATGTTTTGCATGTTAAATAACACATGTTTAGTTCTTGTAATAATTATAATTATAGGTCACAGTAGAAGGTTGCTATCTTTTACAAACCATCTGCATGCTATGTTTGGACGCAACTTTCAAATGACTTCTACCGCCGCACGGTGATATACAATATTATACGCACGGTGATATACAATATTATAATTTTTTATTTTACACATTAATACTAACATATATTTGTAAACGTTAATTTCAAGAGACAAGTACATTTGCGCTGTAATATTAATATATTATGTTATAAGAACATAACAAAATGTCATTTTCTCTAAATACAACCTCAACCTGTGTGATTGTTTATTTGTTTCAGAGAAACCCTGGTGGTGAAGATGAAGTTTCCTAAGCTGCATTCATCAGCAGCACAATAATTAGCAGCTGATGTGACAGCTGAACGTCGTGCTGCTGGAAAAATTCCCAAGTAGAAGAGGTCATCTGCCGAAAAGAAGCTAATTGCCTTGAAGATAAATACAAAGAGGCTGCAAAGACATGCATGGGTTTTGGAAAAACATTTAAGCCACACTACCTGAAATGCAAAAAGACAATTCAGGACAAGCAAAAGCTGGTATGACCAACGTTAACATGATTTTGAATTAATGTATGTCACTACGAACTATAAAAAAATCAATAGAAACATTATTGTCCATGTAGGTGCATGTTTAAAATCGTATGAGTACTTGTTTTGTAATTTATGACGAAGGATAACGGTTGTGTTCAATTAAAGCTACATTGCGTGTCCAGCGTCATAAGCACATGCCAACTTTGTAGGCCACAGTTTACCTACTGTCGATTGCCGGACCCCAGTGACAGTTAGCATGATGAAGATAAATGATCGTGGTTGCTGGTTATGCACAAACAATCATTCCATATGCTTTTCTGAGATAACTGCACTAATTGAAAGTAGGCCGTTCTAAGAAACAACAGTGTGCAAATACTCTCACCCTAGTAATTACAACGATAAACAATGTTTCCAAGTCAAATTGAATCGTATAACTCTTTAGATTTATTAAACGGTATGTACTCTAAATAACACAAGAATATTTTTCAGTTTATATTTAACTAACTACTCAAATTGTACGCACTGTTGTCATTTTTCGTTAACGACGCTGGACACGCGATGACAATCACGTCTGACTTGTAGTGACTGTCATAACAAAAGTAACACTTATTTCAATGAACCGTTTATGTGACATATGCCTCAATATGTGTACTAAGAGAAACTAAAATTTAATTGGTCAGAATAAAACATTTATTTTTCGACCTGCTAAAACGTAATTGTACATTTTTGGGGACTTTGGCCCAGTATTCACTTCCAATAAACATTATATTGATAGACGTGTTTATATTGTTTTACAATAATGTAAGCGGAGTGATTCAATGCTAAAACAATGTCGTCAAAACAACCAAAAGTATGTTAACAGTAAACAACGATAACACGAATTACTGAGGTCATCACGAGTCACCGGTTTTAACTAGGAAAAACTCTTTACGTCGGTTGTGGGGGAATGTTTGGTGCCTTTACATCGTTTATGTGGGGATGTGTGGTGCCTATTCGTAGTTTATGATGTGATGTGTGGTGCATTTTCGTCGTTTATGAGGGGATGTGTGGTGCCTATTCGTAGTTTATGATGTGATGTGTGGTGCATTTTCGTCGTTTATGAGGGGATGTGTGGTGCCTATTCGTAGTTTATGATGTGATGTGTGGTGCTTTTCATTGTTTATGAGGGGATGTGTGGTGCCTTGTTGTCGTTTATGAGGAGATGTGTTGTGCCTTTTCATCGTTTATGTGGGGATGTATGGTGCATTTTCGTCGTTTATGAGGGGATGTATGGTGTCTTTTCATCGTTTATGAGGGGATGTATGGTGCTTTTCATCGTTTATGAGGGGATGTGTGGTGCCTTTTCGTCGTTTTTAAGGGGATGTGTGGTGTCTTTTTATCGTCTATGATGGGATGTGTGGTGCCTTTTCATTGTTTATGAGGGGATGTGTGGTGCCTTTTCGTCGTTTTTGAGGGGATGTGTGGTGCCTTTTCATTGTTTATGAGGGGATGTGTGGTGCCTTTTCGTCGTTTTTGAGGGGATGTGTGGTGTCTTTTCATCGTCTATGAGGGGATGTGTGGTGCCTTTTCATCGTTTATGAGGGGATATGTGATGCATTTTCATCGTTTATGATGGGATGTGTGGTGCCTTTTCGTCGTTTATGAGGGGATGTGTGGTGCCTTTTCATCGTTTATGAGGGGATGTGTGATGCCTTTTCATCGTCTATGAGGGGATGTGTGGTGCCTTTTCATCGTTTATGAGGGGATGTGTGATGCCTTTTCATCGTCTATGAGTGGATGTGTGGTGCCTTTTCATCGTTTATGAAGGGATGTGTGGTGCCTTTTCATCGTTTATGAGGGGATGTGTGGTGCCTTTTCATCGTCTATGAGGGGATGTGTGGTGCCTTTTCATCGTTTATGAGGGGATGTGTGGTGCCTTTTCATCGGTTATGAAGGGATGTGTGGTGCCTTTTCATCGTTTATGAGGGGATGTGTGGTGCCTTTTCATCGTTTATGAGGGGATGTGTGGTGCCTTTTCATCGTCTATGAGGGGATGTGTGGTGCCTTTTCATCGTTTATGAGGGGATGTGTGGTGCCTTTTCGTCGTTTATGAGGGGATGTGTGGTGTCTTTTCATCGTTTATGAAGGGATGTGTGGTGCCTTTTCATCGTTTATGAGGGGATTTGTGGTGCCTTTTCGTCGTTTATGAGGGGATGTGCGGTGCCTATTCATCGTTTATGAGGGGATGTGCGGTACCTATTCATCGTTTATGAGGGGATGTGTGGTGCCTTTTCATCGTTTATGAGGGGATGTGCGGTACCTATTCATCGTTTATGAGGGGATGTGTGGTGCCTTTTCGTCGTTTATGAGGGGATGTGTGGTGCCTTTTCTTCGTTTATGAGGGGATGTGTGATGCTTTTTCATCGTTTATGAGAGGATGTGTGGTGCCTTTTCGTCGTTTATGCGGGGATGTGTGGTGCCTTTTCATTGTTTATGAGTGGATATGTTTTGCCTGAATAGATGGTGTAATTGTGAAAGTCGTGATGGCGGGACACAGCAAGGCGGTATATCTGCCACTGTCGTTAGCGAGTAGGCCAGGTGTTTTAACTTGAGGTATATAGCGGAGATCTCTGGCTAAGCAAATACTGTTATGTAATTAGTCTGCAATAACGCCGATTTTGAATCAAGAAGCACATACCCATATGCATGCTCACATGCACGCACACGCACACGCACACGCACACGCACACGCACACGCACACGCACACGCACACGCACACGCACACGCACACGCACACGCACACGCACACGCACACGCACACGCACACGCACACGCACACGCACACGCACACGCACACGCTCACGCTCACGCTCACGCTCACGCTCACGCTCACGCTCACGCTCACGCTCACGCTCACGCTCACGCTCACGCTCACGCTCGGGAACACGAACAAATATACAAGATGTTATGTTATCATGAGACATTTAAAAATAATCATTGATGCAAAAAACAAGCAAATAAGTTGTATTACTGTCAGTATTAGGCCTACTTATAATATTCGACGCTGTCTATAACCGATCAATACAGGTGGAATTAAATATGTGTCTTTGCACGAACACGAGCAACAAAACTGCCAGAGATTGCTAAAGTAATGGCACGTTCAGTAGTAGGCGACCATTTCCTAGATTTTATGTGATTTTGTATTTGTCACACGTAAGAAATTCAACGCATATCATTAATAATATATATATATATATATATATATATATATATATATATATATATATATGTCGTCTGTCTTTCTGATGTTAGTTAGCTGAAGTAATGATGCAATCATATAAAATCAGCAACTGTGGCAAAACACTGCTACATTCGCCATATTATATTGAGACAAACCAATTATCCATTAGACTCACTCTCACGAAAACAGTACAGTCAGCAATGGTTGAATGAAATTGAAATGAACATATTTGTGTAACTTACACATTTAAAAAGATGTTGTTATATAATGGCACATATCAGTTTAAAAAGAGGATGTAAGTGTTTGATTTGTGCACTGGATATTTGTGTTTATAAAAACGTTATTATCGTCGGCCATTTGTGACGTACAGTCACGTCGGCATTGAACGTCGCCACTACTACTAAAATTACACAAATGATGTGGTTAAAAGTAGCCATAATGCAAGAAACTTAGCTGCCATAAAGTGTAATCATGTTCAATGACGTTAAGTATTTTATCGCTAAAAAAGTCGAAAGAAACAAGTGTCCGTACATAACATGTGGCGTCCTGGAAACTGATGTGCTTCCCACGACGTTGAAAAATCGATTTGGGCTCTACATGTGTTGCTGAATATAAACAGATATAACATATTGAGGTATTTTGTGCGTAGCGAAACGAAGAGGTGGACCAACTTTTTTGTGTATATTATGCCTTCAATTTAAACGACGCTTGAATACACTGTTTTCTGGCTCATTTCCCACATACTCAGTCGAAACGGCTGTTAAGCAAGCTTCCGTTTAAAAGTGACGACATTTTGAAGTCGATGTGTCGGACCGATGCAAAATGTTACGTACGGACACTGGAAACGAACGATTTAAGTCAGCGTGACGTAACTTTTAAACCTTTTGGGTCAAACGTCACTACGGTTATAAAAATTAATAAAATGGGTTGGTATTGATGCAGTGAGATTTTACGATACTATTATTTTGTCAATTGAATTTGAAGCGAAGGTCCGGGATGCCTCAGTAATGTAACAAGACGCCACGTGCGTGTGCGACAGAGGCGCAGATATATTCTTTAACAGTTGCCGTATGGCCGACCTGGGGAGATTCGGGGTGACCGTCAATGCCCGACTTGAGTGCTAATCGGTTAATATACTTTGATTGAAAATATCCTGATTACACACCATTTAGGCTAGCTACTGAGTTTCTTTTTTATATATCTAAAGCCAGGATATGATCAGCTTTCAGTTGGCACACAAATCCTTTTAAAAGACACAATTTAAATTGTAACCCTCATGTCACATTTCTGCATAGTTTTCGTAAGAGTGAGCCATTACCTAAAAACCACTATGACACAAATATGCAAACCGAACATTTTCCATACAAAGTACAGGAAACGCCTTATACAAGGGAGGCCTGCTCACAGAGCTTTAAACAATTCATTTGGTAGTAAGCGTGTTAAATTGGTCAAAAAATCGACGCCGCCGTCTGTAGCCGGGTAATTGACTATGAAATTGAGTGAAGTGGGACCCTTTGGAAGGTTCGAAACAAAATCAAACTGTTTTAACTCAGAATCTGTCTTTGGGAATCCGTTATCACGACCCATAAGACACAACACGTACATAATATCATAGTATAGGATGTGTTTACAAATGAATACTCTGTACTATATCGTCAAGAAAGCACGATAAAAATACTTAAAAATAAAATTAATTAGTTAGCAACTACGTGACGTATATGATATAGCTATTATGCCATATATTATGTGGAACAAGAGTTACGAAAATACATGAAAAAGGGTTAAACTTATGAAAATATGATTTCCAAACCCTTGTTATCATATGATGCTAGAAGTATCGTTATGTTTACTACCAAAGTTTAAACTATATTTAATAATTCAGCAAAACAGATTGTTTACGACACTTTATATAACACGTTTTTCAACAATGAATGAATCATAATCCCGTGCATTAACTAAGATATAACGTACACAGTTAAACATTAAAAACACAACACAACACAATACAAAACACAAATTACGTTCATAAACATGTTGCACTGTCGCGTATATATGTATATGTATATATATATATATATATATATATATATATATATATATATATATATATATATAATAATAATATATATGTACATACATACATACATACATACATACATACATACATACATACATACATACATACATACATACATACATACATACATACATACATACATATACATCCGTACATACATTAATTATTGACAGGCACTTATGTGAACAAATAAATGAACTGAAGCAACGTGGAGTGACCGTAATTCCCCAAGCGTCAAAGCGGCAGCGAAGGGTTTCTCAACCCGGAAACTATCGACTGAGAATCCTTCGCTCTAAACCCTACAATACCGTACTTGTTGAGTATTACTAGACAATCCTAATCCCGGTTTGTGACAATTCGTGTTTATAACAGTGCATGAGCTACGCAGCTGTAAAATATGTATCACCAACGGTCTACGACACACACTGCCAGTGCTATTGCATTGATACTACGAAGACGCTGTTGTTTGATGTTTCATTATTTTGTACAATTTAGCAGCGCGAACTTTCTTACAAATAACTGGCATATGTACGAAAACACAAACGTCCACGTACATTTGCGCCCACGCAGACATGCGCCCCCCCCCCCCCCCCCCCCCCACACACACACACACACACACACACACACACACACACACACACACACACACACACATACGCACATATACACACGCGCACGCGCATGCATGCACACATACAAGATACTTACTATCATCCATACTCACGTATCACGTTCACACACACACACACACACACACACACACACACACACACACACACACACACACACACACACACACACACACACACGCATACACACACACACACACACACACACACACACACACACGCATACACACACGCATACACACACGCATACACACACGCATACACACACACACACACACACACACACACACACACACACACACACACACACACACACACACACACACACATACTCAATGATAAGAACCAACGTACTGAGCAAGGTATTACCGTATGACAATACAATAATCCTTTCCGTATCCGTATACCTGCAGTGCGAGATATCATTATGCGGATATGATGTCATAGACGTTTGGCACATCCGGTTCTTCTGGCACTTTCGCTAGGTGGTCGTAGTCGGCGATATCTGGCAAACAGTAACGTTTGAAAGTTGACGAGTTGACTAATTACACCAAACTACAATGCAAATCCCATCAGAGAAGCCGAGTTAACGTTGGATTGCTGAGGTTTTTTTTTTGTCTTTAAACAGTTTATTCGGTGCATCATATATATACAAAGTAAAAGCCATAATGCCCAAATAAACAACGGGTGTATGCATACACAAAACTGGCGCAAAAGCGTAGTGACAAGGTACCGGTGTATAATATAATGTATAACCTGATGCTGTTTGCATGGGTTCGTTCCACAACCTGTAGAATATTTTTCAAAATTTATAATAAAAAATAATTAATTACAAAATTTCAATAAAAAAAATTCAATAATTTTTCTCAAAAATATATTTTTTTTCTCCAATTTTTTATATTTTAAACCGGAATATTTAATTTTTTGTTGGAAAGACTCTCATCATGGCATATATTTATCTTTACTCTGCTACGAGTGGGGCGGATTTACGGGAGTTTACCTCCCCATTGGTCCTTGGATTGCTGAGGTTAGTCAGGGAGTAAAGTGTAAGCGCTTTGAGAAACCTGAGGATTGGCTATTTCACTAACAAGAATATACCTTTTATAACACAGGCAAAATATGAGTGTATCAGTTGTGTTAATTATATAATATTTCATGCAAATCCATCAATAAATAAGTACGTGAATATGTTTACATCTGTTGTCCTTTCAGGCATTTTTATAATACATTTTAAGTATATTTACCTGTTTCCATTTCCTCCGGGGGCGGTTCTCTCTGTTGAGATTGTGTGTTGGATTCACGGTTGTTAAACCTCATCCTGAGATGTGAAAAATGGCAAGAACTGTAAATGGGTACATCATATTGTCATAGCTAATATACAATTGGCAAATGAACATGAATGTGTTTCATTAATAGTAAGCGTGACAACTATTAATTTTATTCAACTACAAATAATAAAATAAGACATAATTTTCCAATTGTCGTCTTCAGAACGCAAAGCAGTTGACGTAATACACCGCTGTTGTTTGTGTAGACGCTGCGTCACCTAGTGTTGACATTTCGGTAGAAAGTACGATCAATCCTTGAAGAAAATAAACATTGTTACATCATTGTCGGTTACTCACCTCATGACGGTCAGCATGACGACACTTCCAATGACAATGCCAAAAAAGCAGATCGCCACAGCAATTCCAATCATTGCGCCTGTTCCCAAAGCACAAGTATCATCTTGGACGTGGCGTGCAGCAGCTGAAATAAAGTGAAACAATCTCGTTATATATATATATATATATATATATATATATATATATATATATATATATATATATATATATATATATATATATATATATACATATACATATACATATATTCTGTCGGCTTTTACGGTTATGTGTGTGTGTGTCTGTATAGGTTTGTGTGTGCCCGACAACTTGTGTTTATGTGTGCGTGTGCGTGTGCGTGTGCGTGTGCGTGTGCGTGTGCGTGTGCGTGTGCGTGTGCGTGTGCGTGTGCGTGTGCGTGTGCGTGTGCGTGTGCGTGTGCGTGTGCGTGTGCGTGTGCGTGTGCGTGTGCGTGTGCCTGTGCCTGTGCCTGTGCCTGTGCCTGTGCCTGTGCCTGTGCCTGTGCCTGTGCCTGTGCCTGTGCGTGTGCCTGTGCGTGTGCCTGTGCGTGTGCCTGTGCCTGTGCGTGTGCCTGTGC
>OZ024865.1:20112964-20127964 GCA_964017155.1 Oasisia sp. SBJ-2009
CGGGCGCGGGCGCGGGCGCGGGCGCGGGCGCGGGCGCGGGCGCGGGCGCGGGCGCGGGCGCGGGCGCGGGCGCGGGCGCGGGCGCGGGCGCGGGCGCGGGCGCGGGCGCGGGCGCGGGCGCGGGCGCGGGCGCCGGCGCCGGCGCCGGCGCCGGCATTGGTATTTGCGTGTGCATATGTATGTGTGTGTAGTCTTGCCAGGCTATTATTATAATTGTTATAATAGTTCGTGTTTTATGTTATTGACCGTCGGGATTAAATTGGATGCGTTCATCACATCTGCCGTGAAAACGATTAAGAGTTTGAGGAAGATTACACTCCTCACATTGTGTGAGTTACAAGATACATAAGATACATTTATTATGTGGCAACTTTGCAGTTGGATTGTACATGTACATTCATACTAAAATCAACAATTCCACACAATATCATATCAATGTACAATGTTAGCATATCTTGTTAAGAATCAAAATCATCATTAGAAACCTAGGTAATAAATGTAAAAACATATACACTGTACATTAAAATATACATTACACAAACATTGTTATAAAATAAATAAATACATTAATTAATTAAATCAAATTAAAATACTTGTCCATTACTAACCGATCTGGAAATGCTCCAAACACCACGGAATTAGGGAATTTTTGTAGCGATTAGTTTTTGCCCTTGGTATTGGTAACTTGTTACACAACCTCAAGGAATATGGCACACTTCGACCATTTGGTAATAACGCATTCAGTTTGTGATCATTACTCTTCATTTTAGCGAAATACACTTTACACAATTCATCGCGTCTGCGGTGCAACGTCGGCGGGTTTACCATCTGCAGGATATTTTCGTATTGATAACCTGGAAATATAGTTTTGAGACACCTTTTTTGAATTATTTCTATGTTATCCGATAAGTATTTAGGTAAGTTCGTATGCCACCCAGGGCACGCATATTCGACTACAGGTCTAATTACAGATACATAAATTCTGATCAAATCGTTTTGGTTGATACCAGCACGTTTCAGTTGATAAATCATGTACACTCTCTTTCTTGCCTTTGAAATAATCTCATCTACATGTGCATTCCAACTTAAGTCAGATGATATAGTTACACCGAGAACCTTTGCTTGAGACACTCTTTCAATATAATTTCCATTCATATAAATATATGGCAGAGAATCTACAAATGTGCTGTCTCTTCTGAAACATATTACCATCTCTTTGGTCTTAGTCGTATTGATACGCATGTCATTATTACAGGACCATTGCTCAACAAGGTCAGCAGAATCCTGGATAACAGATACCATGTCTTGGTTGCATATTTCAAATATACTGCTGTCGTCAACATATTTATAAAGAGGCCTTATTACCTGTACATTCGATCTTGTCTCCCTCCCACGTTGCGTTTGCGCTACAGACGAGGACATGTTGTTGACCATCGTTCTGGTAGCCAGTCCCACACGTGTACGTTGCTTTGTCCATGTACCGTGACCCAGTCGTCTTGACCGTGGCATGTGAGACTTCTGGAGGCTGTCCACAGGTCAACTCTAAACGATCGGAACATACAAATAGCGTCAATGTCACACGTACAATTATACAAAGTTACTTGAAGCAATTGCTACCCACAAACGAAACGCGTGTCTTACAACACAATAACCCTTTACACATGGTCTATTTTGTATATGTGTGTGTGGGTGGATGTATATGTGGATGAGTGTATGTGCATATATGTGTTTGAGAGAGGGAGTGAGTATCTATTCTTATATAGATGTGTGTCGTATGCATGTGTGCGTGTGCGTATGTGTGTGCATATGATGTGCATATATGACACCCATGGTGTTAATAGTAAATAGGAAAAGTGCCACAGTTAGCACTGGCGGTTTGTCATACGTCTAGGAATTGTAGATATTGCTGTGCAATACAGTTAGGGACGACATGCTTGCAGTGAAAATAATATAGTTGTCGGTTGCATGGTAATAATATATATGTAAATTAATCAAACTAAATTTTAGTTGGCCTATTTCAATTTACACTTATCTTGCTATGTATTTACAATAACTAGCAGGGATTTTATCATGACGCGACCCGACGCGACGCATTGCGACGCGACGCATTGCGACGCGATGCCACGCGATGCGACGCCACGCGAAATCGACATAATATCATGTTAACAATACCGACTTACTCGGTAAGAAATTTGCGGTGACAATGTTGCTTGTAGAGGTGATGTTTTCGTTGTTAGTGGCAGTAAGTTTCACATCGTACTCGTCGTAGCTGACACTCTGCAGTGTCATTTTTGTGTCCGTGACTTCGTTGATAGGTACTTTCTTCCAAATAGTGCTACTCTGACGTTTGTAGTATATAACAATAGCTACTATGTTATCGCATCCGCTGTTGTTCAACTCCTGTATTTTACAAGGGAAGCAAAACATTTAATTACAATGTAGGCGTTATTGATAGAAGTTTATGCAGCGACCATTATTCTTTGCGATATATGTACAGTTCAGTCTTTGTGTCAGTGTCAATTTCAGTCACTTTTGCATGCACTGGTTGACATTTCAAGCCAGTGTAACAATTACTATACTGACCTTGCACTAGTTATACATACGGTTACGTAGGAAACTGATGATAAGTTTGTGGTGTCTAGTACACATGACGTCGTGAGCTCCTGTGATTTCTGTTTTTCTAACAACTTCGCCACTGACCAGTTAATGCAGCAGGTTGGACACATTTAGATGAGGCTACTTATAAATTTATGTGATTATTGCGTTTACAATACGTGACCTATCATCCCAAAATGAGACGCTTCTCAAAAATAATGGTAGGGCGTTTTATTGCGTATTTGGATATTATTTCCAGAGATACACCTATTTGAATGTCGAAAATGTAAAATGAGCTAAACTGAGAAAAACGGCTTTAAAGTTTTCATTCCTTTATTTGTGAAGATTTCACTTCTTGCAGACACGTTTTGCTCCAGATCAACCAGTTCAAAAGTACAATAATTATGATAGTGTATATCTATGCTTGAAGCCTAAACCGATATTTAAAATTTAGTATGATCAACACCAATACAACACTTTATAGGCAGGCACGATCATCACATCGAGTCTGAGACGAGAATGACAGGTCAGATACAAACATAGGCCGTAACACCAGTCGGCGTATTTGAAAGGTTTACGCAGTGCGTTTTCATAAGGCAGACAAACCAGTCAATACATTACACACTCATTACATTATTATAAAGTTAATCATTATATTAGATTGTTCTACATACTGTATATTTAGTGGTGAGGGAAATTAGCTACCACTGCCGGATTTTACCGTAGTGCTAGTCGGTACAACTAAACTGCCAAAAATATCCCGTCACAGTCGCACACAGTCATGCATGAAATAATCGATTGCCACATCTCTAAGACTCGTATCGCTTATAAATTGATGTGATTATTGCGTTTATTCCTTCGTGTTTGTTAGATTTAAACACATATTACTTACCTTCCAAATCGCGTCGATGGACCCTTTATTTGAACCAGCCCGAGTTGAGACCGTCACGTTCTTTATGGTGGGAATGTCTGGAGCTGATGGAATGAAACACGGGGCTGTAGTGTTTTAGTACGACACACAACGACAATTACACCGTCCACGATCTCGGCAGAGAACGTTCGATTGTACCCGTCGTATTTTAAAGACAGTAAAACGAGTTGCCGTGGAAGATTGTAAAACGATATATGCACAATATCAGTCGATGTCTTAAGTAATTCTAGAACTAGCTCAGACATAAAACACACTACACAAATACTACATTCAAAACAAACAATCAATACATTATGTTTGCTGAACCATTGATATTCGCTTTACGTAAGAATCGTTATATTATATTAAAGGCAGACTTAGGAGAGAAAAAACAGGTAGCATTTACACCATGATAAATATGTAATATAGGGCGCGGTGGCCGAGTGGTTACAGTGCCGGATTCCCGACTAGGGGTTCGATTTCCGATACCGGCAGGTAGGTGGTTCGGCAATCTTTTTCACCCTATTATCGCCTGCCCCTTCCAACCCGCCCTGGCAAGCGTGGAAGGCCATCAACACCAGCATGTGAGTATACTGCACTACAAAGCCATGGCCCCCAGTCCACAGCGGCACCGAAAGAGTCATTGATCATGGAGGCGGCTCTGGTCAACTAGGACTACGTGCAAGGGGAACAAAGAATCTCTGGGTCAAAGCGAGCCGCGGAAAGAGGGTATGTAAACTAATGAGAGCGACCTACAACTTCAGAACTCTAGTAAGAGATGAACACGTACAAGAACTGGAAGAAGGGTTTATGGAAACCGGGTTGGTAGGGGTGTAATCGGGATCGGAGAAATGAAAAGAGTAGAGGAATGTTTCACTACCTTACAAAGCAGCCACCTACTATACCATTCTAAGGCAAACAATCACCAAGCAGACGTAGGCTTTCTCATGAACAAGGGATGGAAAGTGATGGGAGACTTCAATGGGCAAATAGGAAAAGAACAAACCATATGGAAGCCACAGCGTGCACATTTGAGATCGAATTGAGAAACGAAACAGGCGACACCTTGATAGAATGGCCAACATCAAGAAAGTACAACATTATGAATACCATGCTCCAGAAGAAAGTAGGGCGGAGATGGGCATGGAAAAGTCCAAACGGTGTAACGAAGTCCGAAATTCACCACATCCTAGCAAACAGGCCAGACATAACAGTCATCAACCAAATCAACATTGGAAGTGACCACAGAATGGTTATGAGCAACATCATATTGAACGTAGAGATGGTAAGGAAAGAATTGATGACCAAGAGACTACTAAGAGTAGATGCGACACGAATAGGATCAAAGAAGATCAAATTCCAACTCAAATTGAGAAACCGATGATTCAAGACACAAGAAGAACTAGACGACATCGACACCATGCGCGAAACCATCATATACATGATCCAACAGAGCGCTTCAAGAGTAGCTAAGGCAATCAACAAGCCACTGAAATCGAGGTTATCGTCACCAACACGAGGCCTGATGACGAAACAACGAGAAATGGTGGGAAACGGCGAAGATAAACAACGAATAGTGTGCGCAGAAATATGCAAGACCATCAAAAGGAAAATAAGGAAACCAAGAGATCATACGAGAAACGATCGTAACATCAAAGAGCCTGAAGAAAGTCCGAAGAATGCAGAAGCTAGACCAAGACAAACGGATCACACTCATGGACAAGCAGGGTAGAGAAATTCACGATAAAGATACGATCACAGAAAGAATAGAGGAATTTTACACCGAGCTATACGACAGTGAACAAATTACCAAAATCCACAATGACCCAAGAGATGTACTAGCGCTAACATTATGGGAGGTGGAAGCCGCACTACGAGATATGAAGAATGGGACATCAATAGGAGATGACCATATACACATCGAGACATTGACAGCAGGAGAAGATACCATCTCGAAGACACTTGCTAAGCTGTACACTAAATACTTATCAGAAAGACCAATACCCACAGCGTGGAAGAACGCTAAGATATAGTGATAATCTTCAAGAAAGGAAATAAGCTAGACCTCAAGAATTACAGACCGATATGTCTACTATCAAACGAGCTCATATTTTTTGAAAAGGTATATTTGGGCGGCGTACAACTGTCAAACATCTCCTTAATTTTAATCGTCACATGTTTGCGTGTGAGCATACGTAGTTACGTGTGTAGATAACTTGATTATCAATGTTCCATACAAATAATTACAAGTTGTATTTTATACGATGATTGTCGTAAAACGTACATTCTTTTTACTCCCACGTACCGATGCAAAGAGTCTTGAATCTAGAAACACCCGTACTTATTCCGACACGAATGAAGTCGTCATAACGGATATAAGGTGTAACCTCGACTGAGTAGTTAGTGTTGAACTGTAATCCGGTGACGTTCGACTCAAACTGATCTGTGTTAGAAGTGTGTGGTTGTATAGGCACGTCCACATACGACCGATACGACCCTCCATCCGGTCTGATCGAGACCCAGTAGTAGTGGTAACCCGTCCCATCACCGGAAGTGACGTTCCATGCACTCGGCCACCTCACTGTCACTGATGAACTGCTGATGTGATCAACTTCTAGTCTGTCGATTTTCGGAATATGCCGTGTAGCTGAAGAAAATAACACAATACAGTGTTATTTTGAAATGTAAAATATTCTGTTTTATAGGCGAATACCTGGCTACATATGGCGGCATCGATTGTTTGCCCAATTTAAAAAACAATTACCCTCTGAGCAGACCAAAGTATTGGATATTACCTTGTATAAGGCGTTTTCTTAACTTTGTATGGAATGTGTTCGTTTTGCATATTTGTGTCATAGTGTTTTATAGGTAAGGCCTCACTCTTACACGTTACACACACATATATATATATATATATATATATATATATATATATATATATATATATATATATATATATATATATATATATATATATATAAAGAAAACCAATAGCTAGCATAGATGTTGTGTAAACATGATATTTTCAGTCAAAGTATATTGTGTATAAAATGCTGAAATTGCCCACAGCTAGCATGACAATGGGATTATTTTAAAACAACAATTTTTATGAGAAAGCTTTGAGCTGATAATGTTGTATGATATCCCGGACCTTCGGCTATATTCAATGTTGTTCCACAAATCCACGTTATGGTGGCCACAGACCATCCGGAGCCACCTGATATTATGTAGAAATGGCCCATGTGTTTTGCCGCGAATTGAACACATGGTCTTACAAAACATACTCTTTTTTATTTTGTTTTACACTAATCAATGAATGCTAGTGCGCGATATGTTAGGCGGGTAAAATATGTTACATTGTATAGTATTCGGCCGTGCAGTTAAGGTTGGTGTCACTTGGTGAATTTTGCTGTGTGCTTACATATCAAAATAATTTATTTAATTGAATTTTATTTTGGTTGCATATACACATTTGATAGTGTCAGTGAAACCAGCGTGAAGTCAGTGTACGTAAATAGTGTACATAATGTTATTATAGTCTGGATTAGGCTGCATGTAATTAGTTAAAAGAAACTGTGCACCAGGTTTCCACGTTGATGTCATCGCCGTTTTCAACATATACCATGACCAAAAACAATTATGTCACCCTTTCCATATATGGTGAAATACCTTTTCATACATATGAAGGGTAATTGCTATTAACCGTGTAGGCGCGTAGCCAACGATAGTTTGTATGTGTTGGCATGCCGCATGTGTGGTCAATAGGCACGCAGGCACGCAGGCACGCAGGCACGCAGGCACGCAGGCACGCAGGCACGCAGGCACGCAGGCACGCAGGCACGCAGGCACGCAGGCACGCAGGCAGGCAGGCAGGCAGGCAGGCTGGCAGGCTGGCAGGCAGGCAGGCAGGCTGGCAGGCAGGCAGGCAGGCATGCAGGCATGCAGGCATGCAGGCATGCAGGCATGCAGGTAAGCTGGCAGGCAGGCAGGCAGGCAGGCAGGCAGGCAGGCAGGCAGGCAGGCAGGCAGGCAGGCAGGCAGGCAGGCAGGCAGGCAGGCAGGTAGGCAGGCAGGCAGGCTGGCAGGCAGGCAGGCGCTCATACTGTGATGGTAGACCATTATAGCCGCTCGATTAAGCCGCGCGTCGTGCTGCAGTGGACCAGGAAGTAAACTCCATGCAGCATATCGCATATCCTTGCTGTACCAACATCATGGCTTAGGTGGGGAGCGGTGGTCGCGCGGTAGCCGGACTGTCAATCGAGGGGACGGTGGTTCAATCCCACCTGCCGCGGTTTCGAAACTTAGGTGATTTCGTTCACCCCACATTTGCCTGTGTCTTTCGGAAGACACCCTAAAAGCCAGTGGTCCCTTCTATCTGGTGTCTATGCCAGGAGAAGTAAAATACCCCACACAGGGGGTAAATGTGTAACCTGTAGTGAACTCACACATTCTCTTTGGACTTTAAACGTCCTGCAAAGGGCCCCGTCCAGTATCTGGGAGAAAGAAAAAGAGAAAGGTCGATATGGATTAACATCGCCTATTCCAACAAACCTATTTTATATATGCAGGCTGTGTAACTCACCTGATGTGTTGTGATACGTTAGTATCGTGACCAGCAGAGCCACCAGTAGCCACCTCGTCATACTGCGGCCTTTACGATCAAGTCCGCCCAGCCGTCAGTGTAAAGGTTTCCGTCGCCTATCAGACAACTTATGTGTGTCCCGTCCTAGCCGCCCGCAGTCACTCTCGAGCAAGGGTTAGTACCGTATCACGTGTCCCGTTTTACTAGGTCGCTCAACCATGACCAGCCGAGAGTGGCCCGCTAGATAGAGCCACCGGTCTTGTTTATTTTTAAACGCTGCAGCTAGTAGCGTGGGCCGCTAGTTGTGAACGTATTGACGGGGAAAGAATCATATCAGAGGAATATTATGTTTTCGTTAGTCGTCTCAATATATTATTATACTTGCTCGTTGCCAAAATATGGTCAAACGTAAGTTAGTGAATTGTCTCAAGTTATATTCTTGACTATTTTATCCCCGTAATATTATTATTTTTATGAGGGGGTGTTGCTGTTGGTGTTAATTGGGTTGATGGTCCTAGAAATGGTGTGAGGCGGCTAATGAGATTGATGGGAAGTTGGCTCTCAAAAATGTTGGGTTGATGCTATCAATCCAGTCAACGTGCCACTGGTTTTCCTTAAGAAAATAATGTTATTCAGTTGAGCGTTTGCGTACACAACGTACGATGCACTCCACTCGTCTGGCTTACAGGCTATTTACATAGACACTCACTACCACCGCTACAACTGATGTATTAGCACAAGATCTAGAATAGTATAGGGCGTGTAAGTCTCGCGCGCGAAAACGAGGCTGGGGGCAGTTGGGGGCAGGAGGTCCATATTCTCCATATTAACGTAAAGGACTTCGTTTTGTTTTTGGTTGTAATAATCGAACGGTTCCAGTCTAACTATTTCAGTTATACTGTCCGAAGGATTATTACAAGCAGAAGCAGTGGAACACTTTGCCGGTGACAATGATCACGGAAATCATGAATTTTAATCGATTATAATGGTGGTTGCCATGGCAATAGCGGCAAGTACTTGCGTTTGGCGATCTTGACTAATAATGAAAAGTGCCATTTTTCGCGTAGTACAACCTGTTTGGGGCAAACGTACACATGTGTTATGATTATGCGAATTTAGACAACTTGTCAGATATAAGTGCTTATCGAAACCACAATGTACAGCAATGTAAAATACAAATCCCGTAAACTATTTCATTGTGTATTATTCTTGTGTTACCAGTCCCCAATTGTCTCGCTTAGACCCCAATGAGCTCCAATCGCGCGGAATCACGCCATTTATCGTGACACACTTACGGGCCCTATTGTACCATACTAACATAAGGCAATATTCACTTTCATTGGCAATTCTCTTGATGAACGTGTTTCTTTTGCTTGCTGCAATGTTTTAAGTGGAATGTTTCAATCGATGACACGAATTACTGTGGTGATTACGAGCCACCAGTTGTAATTAGGGAACATTCTAAAAATTACCTTTACATCTGGTTACGAGGGGTTGTGTGGTACCTTTTCACCGGTTATGAGGGGTTGTGTGGTACCTTTTCACCGGTTATGAGGGGATGTGTGGTACCTTTTCATCGGTTATGAGGGGTTGTGTAGTGCCTTTTCATCGGTTATGAGGGGTTGTGTGGTGCCTTTTCATCGGTTATGAGGGATTGTGTAGTGCCTATACATCGGTTATCAGGGGTTGTGTAGTGCCTTTACATCGGTTATGAGAGGTTGTGTGGTGCCCTTTCATCGGTCATGAGGGGTTGTGTAATGCCTTTACATCGGTTATGAGGGGTTGTGTAGTGCCTTTACATCTGGTGATGAGGGAATGTGTGGTGCCTTTACATCGGTTATGAGGGGTTGTGTGATGCCTTTACATCGGTTATGAGGGGTTGTGTAGTGCCTTTTCATCGGTTATGAGGGGTTGTGTGGTGCCTTTACATCTGGTTATGAGGGGTTGTGCAGTGCCTTTACATCGGTTATGAGGGGTTGTGTGGTGCCTTTACATCGGTTATGAGGGGTTGTGTAGTGCCTTTACATCTGGTGATGAGGGAATGTGTAGTGCCTTTTCATCGGTTATGAGGGGTTGTGTGGTGCCTTTACATCGGTTATGAGGGGTTGTGTGGTGCCTTTACATCGGTTATGAGGGAATGTGTAGTGCCTTTTCATCGGTTATGAGGGGTTGTGTGGTGCCTTTACATCGGTTATGAGGGAATGTGTAGTGCCTTTTCATCGGTTATGAGGGAATGTGTGATGCCTTTACATCGGTTATGAGGGGTTGTGTGGTGCCTTTACATCTGGTTATGAGGGAATGTGTAGTGCCTTTTCATCGATTATGAGGGAATGTGTGGTGCCTTTACATCGGTTATGAGGGGTTGTGTGGTGCCTTTACATCTGGTTATGAGGGAATATGTGGTGCCTTTACATCGGTTATGAGGGAATATGTGGTGCCTTTACATCGGTTATGAGGGGTTGTGTGGTGCCTTTACATCGGCTATGAGGGGTTGTGTGGTGCCTTTACATCGGTTATGAGGGGTTGTGTAGTGCCTTTACATCTGGTTATGAGGGAATATGTGGTGCCTTTACATCGGTTATGAGGGGTTGTGTGGTGCCTTTACATCGGCTATGAGGGGTTGTGTGGTGTCTTTACATCGACTATGAGGGAATATGTGGTGTCTTTTCATCGGTTATGAGGGGTTGTGTGGTGCCTTTACATCGGCTATGAGGGAATATGTGGTGCCTTTACATCGGCTATGAGGGGTTGTGTGGTGTCTTTACATCGACTATGAGGGGTTGTGTGGTGCCTTTACATCGGCAATGAGGGGTTGTGTGGTGCCTTTTCATCGGTTATGACGGGATATGATTTGCCTGAACAGGTGGTATATATATATATGTCAATGTCGTTAGCGAGTATGCCACATTACCGTATATAGATGTATAGAGACCACCAATCTCTGGTTAGGCTAATACTGTTCTGTAATTAGTTAGCAACGACGCCAATTTTGAATCAGGAAACACATAATCAAACGCATGCGCAGGCTGTGTTGAGGTACTGAGAGAAGCTATGTCATGAAACAAATAATTAAGGCGGTTTCTTACGATATTTTGTGCATAGTGAAGCGGTAATTTAACAAGCGAAGAGGTAATTTAAACGACGCTTTAACACAGTGGTTTCGGGTTTATTTCCCACATACCCGGTTGGTACGGCTGGTTAACAAGCTTCCGTTTAAATGTTACGAAAGTTTGAAGTCGATGAGTCCGACCGATGAAATATGTTATTTAAGGACACCAGGACTTTTTGGTCAAAGTTCACTACGGTTATGAAAATTAATAAAGTGTGTTGGTACTGATACAGGGACATGTTACGATATTATTGTTTAGTGAATTGAATTTGAAGCGAAGGTCCGGGATGCCTCTCGTATGTAACAAAGACGCCACGGGCGTGTTTTCCGAGTTCCATGTGCGACACAGGCGCATATACTTTACAAAGGTTGCAATACATAACTTACCATTCAAACAGAAACAAACTTGAATGTATTATCGTCTGTGTATACTATTAACGACATACAACAGTATCAGCTCAAAGCTTTCTTATTAAACATATTGTGTGAAAATAATCCCCGTGTCATGCTATCTGCGGGAAATATCAGCATTTTATACATTAATATACTTTGATTACACAATATCCTAATTACACACCATCTTGGCTAGCTATGAATTTTCTTTATATATATCTGAACCCAGGATATGATAAGCTTTCAGATGGCACACAAATCATTTAGAAAGCCACAATTTAAATTGTCATGTCACATTTCTGCACAGTTTCCGAAGAGTGAGCCATTACCTATAAAACACTATGCAAAACGAACATATCCCATACAAAGTAAAGGAAACGCATTACACATGGCAGTATCCTATATGTAGTTCTGCTCACAGAGCTTTAAGCAATTATCTTGGTGGTAAACGTCTTAAATTGGGCAGCAAATCGACGCCATCGTCTGTAGCCATGTATTCGCTTATCAAATAGAGTGAACTGGGGCACGGTGTAAGGTTCGAAACAAAATCAAAACGTTTCTAACTCAGAATCTATCTTTGAGAAACCGATTCACACATTACAACGTCATCACGACCCATAAGACACATATCACACACATAATATCGTAATGCCGGATGTGTTTACTCTCTGTTAAATCGTCAAGGAAACACGAGAATACACACTTGAAAATAAAGTTAGTTAGTAACTAAGTGACGTATGTGACATAAATATTATACCATATGTTATGCGGAACAAGAGTTATAAAAATACATGAAAAGGGTTTAACTTATGACAATATGACTTCCAATCCCTTGTTGTCATATGATGACTGTGGTTGTGCTCATATAAGACAATGCTAGAATTACGCCATAATGTAATGCGACATTTTGGAAATAAACTATCACCAGCCGTTAGTAGTTAAATATACGTGAAAGTCATTACAATAATATATTAATATCACTGTGCACATCAAGCATAAAACAATCTGCTTATAATAGCCATGTTTACTATTTTCAAGTAATTCAGCAAAAGAGATTGTTTACCACACTTTGGGTAATACCTTTTTCAACAATGAATGAATCATAATCCCGTGAATTAACTAAGATATAATGTACACAGTTAAACATGCAAATCACAACTAACAGCATATAAATTATATATATATATATATATATATATATATATATATATATATATATATATATATATATATATATATATATTAACTACTGACAGGCACTTATGAGAACAAATAAACGAATTGAAGCAATGTGAAGTGAACGTAATTCCCCAAGCTTCGAAGCGGCAGCGAATTGTTTCTGAACCCGGAAACTCTCTACTGATAATCCGACGCTCAAGACTCTACAATACCGTTTATTAGACAATCCTAATCCCCGGTCGGTGGCAATTCTTGTTTACAACAGTGCATTTGCTAAGCAGCTGTAAAATATGTATCACCAACGGTCTACGACACACACTGCCAGTGCTATTGCATTGCTACTGCGATGACGCCATTGTTTGATGTTTCATTATTTTGTGCATTTGAACAGCGCGAACTTTCTTACAAATAACTATCATGTACGAAAACAAAAATGTCCACACACACTTGCGCCCAGACAAACATGCGCCCCCCCACACACATACGTACATATACACACGCGCACGCGCATGCATGCACACATACAAAATACCTACTATCATCCACACTCACATACACACAGGGGCGTCGATCCGGTTTTAAAAGTGAGGGGACGGGGGACCAATTTATATACACATATATGTATGCATAATATATATATATATATATATATATATATATATATATATAAATTTATTTATATATATACATACATACATACATATATATATATATATATATATATATATATATATATATATATATATATATATATATATATGACCTGAAATACACATAAGTATTTTGTTAAATATAAAACATAATTCATTGTTGGTCTGGTGCTAATTATAAACTAAAAAGCCTTTATGTTATGCTATTTATAATAGTTATGTTGGCAACATATATTTGAAGAGGGGGCCATGGCCTACTCCAATCACTGAACATTTGGGGGTAGACTTTGAACCCAACACTGCTTGCCTGATTCATAGAGTGGCAAGATGCAGAGCTTACTGTCTAGAGCTTCCCAATGCCACCTTTTGGCAAAGAAATTTGTCATCACTAAAATGAGATCAAATTACACAAAGTGCATAAATCCTCTGGTTCCGCCGTAGGCGATATAAATATCCACAAGGGCGACCAGACCGCAATCCAAGGGGTGACAGGACAAACAAAAATTAATAATCTATCATGTGCTTGATGGCTATATATCAATACATGGGTGCAAAATGACAGAGCCCGGCATGATATATATATTTACTGGACTTAGATCAAGTTGCGGGCTGCTGCCAACCAAGCAATTTATCTAGTGGTTTTCCACTAGGTAGTCGGAAGTTTAGTTCTTATTATTAATTTTACTACTAGACCGATGTAGGGTTTGTAAGAGAGGGGAGTGATCAGTCTCGCTATATATGCCTATAAATTTGTTTTATGAACTGAAAAAGTATGAGGACATTTCCTATGCTGACCCATCAGGCCGTGGGGTGGTCAGCGTCCCCCTCGTCCCCCACTGATCGACGCCCATGCTGTGCCTGTGTAGAACTTCCCAATCCAAAATTTGGCAAAGAAATTTGTCATCACTCAAATGGGAATATGTTACACAAAGTGCAGGTATCCGCCACTTCTGCCGTAGGCGATAAGCATCAAGCAGGCGAGGGGTGAAAGCGCAACACAAATGTCATCATTTAAAATGTGCTTGATGGCTAGAGCCTATTAATAATATCAACACAAGGTTGATAGAGCCCGGCAGCGGCTTACATTTTTCCGGTAATTATAAACCTTTCGATTGACCTTTCTGCGTATGCGCGACAAATTTAAAATCATCAATGCGCAGCGAAATAACAAAGCATTTTTGGTATAAATGCCACGAGCTGTTCGATAACTCTCCCGTGATGACAATTGTGAAGAGTTTTCTAAAATTTCGTTCAATACATTAAAATATTACGTTTGTTTAAATAACTATCATGGATTATGGCGCACTAACAGCAAAACATACCTCAAAACTTGTTTGCCTCGTGTTATTTTGCGATAAATAACTTTGCTGAACTTCATATCGCGACTTTATTGTCTAGCTAGTCCTACATAGCGGCAATTAAGAGAGTGTTGAGCCAGACTATATACCTCGCAATTTTTCTGAACTGAAAAATGGGGGGGGGACAATTCCTATGCTGTCCCCCCACCCTAAAAAATGGGGGGGACGCGTCCCCCCCCCCCCCGTCCCCCACCGATCGACGCCCGTGCATACACACAAACACA
>OZ024865.1:20135464-20140464 GCA_964017155.1 Oasisia sp. SBJ-2009
TCGTTTAAAATGAAGTTAAAGGCATCAAGTAATTATATTAAACACGATCATTAAAACCTTTGCCATGAACCAGGTGTGCCTCATGGTGAGGCAGATCTGATCATACTTAGATATGAAAACTTACGAACATGAAACCTGCAGCAACAAAACAGATTTCCACACAGTGGTATATACTCGACCAAAAACAACCGTTGGAGGATTTCTACTGGCTGATCCTTGCGAACAATCGTAATTAAAACCTACACTGTAACATACTTTATATAGCAAAACAAATTCTTCGACGCACTTTTTCTGAACAGAAAAAACGATTTACTTACAAATATATGTCTTGCAAATGTCTGACGTGTACCACGTCTCACAGCCGGTGGTGCAGTGTCCGTCCTTGATATCACACGGCTTCCCGTCCTTGCAATGTCCACAGTCCTCTTCACAGTTCTTCCCGTAAGTTCCAGGTTCACAGTCTGCATGATAGTTACATTACAATATTCATTTCAACGAGACAATGTCATATATCTTATACGTTATATATTATATTATATGTTATGCTATGTTATATTATGCATTAGACATTATACTTTATATATTATATATTGTATATAAATTTTTTTTATGTTAGATGTTATCATATATATAGTATATAGTAATTAGTATAAATCCTGAGTATATATATATATACATATATATATATATATATATATATATATATATATATATATATATATATATATATTATATGTATATACCATATTACACATTACGTATTACATGTTACAAATATATGTACAGTGTGTGTTTTATCATCAATATAATAATGCCTACCTTTTGTGCAGTCTGGCTGCTGCTTGCCCGGGTCACATCGATCACAGCCGATAACGTCATTGCAGGTACTGGTAGACGGACAATTACTGCAGGCTGTGAAATGTAAGCAAAATCATGACTGTATGTAGTACATACCGTTTACATACATACATACATACATACATACATACATACATACATACATACGCACATACGCACATACGCACATACGCACATACGCACATACGCACATACGCACATACGCACATACGCACATACGCACATACGCACATACGCACATACGCACATACGCACATACGCACATACGCACATACGCACATACGCACATACACACATACGTACATACACACACATATATACAAACAAACATATATCGGATATCTAATACATACGTATGCCCTACTGAAATGTAAACTTTACGAAGCGAGACAACATGGTGAGTGTCTCAGAATGTCTACTGTGGAAAATGCAAGAAACGAAAGTATATCTTCTGTTCGAAACACGGTCATTCGCGCTGAGTGCCCGACATGTGCACCTTTACTTACCCGTAAGGCAACCAACAGACGGCGACTAATTGAGGTGACACACATTACACTGATTATAGCAAAACGGGAAGTTTGCAGTGCCTATGATGTAATTTACACGTAATTCATAAGTAAAATATAAACGTTGATATGTAATGTTGACTTTGCACGTCATCACAACTACCGTGGTCACACAACATATACTTACTGATATGTCTGTGACCAATGACAACAACTTCACATAGACTAGCTCTATAATATGAATCAGAATTTCCGTCGCGTCTGAAGCTGAGGTAGCGCACAATAGCTCGACATTGCTCTTCAACAGTTCCTGCTGCGGGTACTAGGCCGTTGTGACTCGCACATTGTGTATGTTTCGTCCTCTCCGGAGTGTCGCCGACGCCCAGTATGAACGTATCCAGTGTGTCGTTTGCACCATCTAAATGTAGGTTGAAGTAGAGTAATTCTCAATGTGGCAAGATGCAACACGCGGGCGGCGATATAACGAGTAGCAGCATATGATTCATCATGGTAAAATAAATCAATTAATGGAGATGTGATGACTGTCAGGTTCTAGTTCTAAATGTTCAAGTTGTTTCCAGCATCCGACAGGGTTGTGTTGTCTGATTAGACTATATGTAATGTGGTTACAACGTCATGATCTTCTGAGGTCTCACTAAACAAGGCAATTTTTTTCAGAACATTTTCGCGAAGCCGACCTTTATATTCTGACACTGAGGGCGGTCAATACCCATGACATATGCCAAGATGGAACATTACAAATCGAACACTCTAGAGTCAATGACGACCGCAAGAGAGAAAATACAATTGCGGTGTACAAGATCGAAGATGTGATGAGATCTAAAATTACACTGAGCTTCCACAAATGCCGGCAGACTCAACCATCGAACGTAGAATTCAGAATTGAACAGCAACAACAACAACAACAACATTTGCAACAAACAACAACAACAAACGCCTATGTGTTTTCGAATTATCCAAACTGAACATTCTATACCTTTAATATAAAATCGGTTTATGACCTACATAAATTTTTTCACAACATTAATAATCCACTCTCCAACTGATGCAAAGACAAATCCTGTAGCGCCTGGTAAGTAATAATTCATATCTTAAAGATGATATGATATCGGACAGGAAACCAGTGAGAGACTATGGAAACGGCAAAGAACGCGTAAAACGTGGACACCTAGTCATAACCCTTGCTAAGCATTTTGCATTGCAATGTTGTGATATCATAGAAGGCAATATTTTGAAAAAGGAAATTATAACTGTCTAGTACACTAGTGACACTTACAATAATTATTTGCAACAAAAAGAGGCAAATGTCGATGAATACGCCGTAAGTCAAATCTGATAATACTTTGACTTGCAGACTACATTAAATATGAGAAATATGTTCTCTAAATTTAAAGTTTCATGAACATGTACTCTTAAATTGAGAGTTGAAATTGCAGCAAACATACTAACGAAGCAGGAGAATAGAAAAAACATTCGTAACTTTCTCACGCTGCCCCTGTGTGCCAGTAATGAAAAACTCTGTCACATCATGTATCTGTAGTCTACTATCATTCATGCAATGTATGCAACATGCAACAACTATAGAGCACCTGGTCTTCTGCTGTGTCACAAATTATTGACAACAATAATACATTTATTAAACCTTTATGCGGCAAGTGGTGATGGGCGAAGTACTGTATCAAACACTAATAGCATAAGATGTTTCTCGTCCATGCTTTCATTTGAACCGTTATTTGACACTTACATGCATTATCCCTGCTGTAGATGATGACGCGGGAAAGGTTGTATGTGTCCTCCAGGTCAACCATCCACCAGGCGTGTTTGTTCCAGCCCGTGTCTGGGTGTGCGCAGTGACCATCACTCATGTGTGGGTTGGTGTCTCCGTCGACGGCCCGTCCGGCTGGCAAACCACCACCCCAGTCTCCTATACTTTGACTTGCAGACTTGTTGTATGCAACATTTCCTGTCACAACAAAGAGAATAAATGTTTGCGGAGGCGCACATAATTTATGTTGCTTGTTTGAAAATATATGTTATTTGGTCGCACCGCTAGGCGGTAATTAATAACCTTTATTGAGTAAGTCTCAATAATATTGACTCTTGATTCCCGACTCCTAAAGAATACAGCAACATGATATGCTTCTAAAGCCTCCGTAAATTTAATACCTGATATGTTTGTTCACTGTTGTTGCCATAGGTAACATATCTTTTCGTATCCCGACGACTGAGGCATGTTCTGAGTTGTACATAATATACACATAAACACAATTTGAAATAATGTAATGGAGACATAATCCATATTAAATATTTTATTGTTATCTAATTGGCTAATATAATGACATGACAAGACAAACATTATAATAACAAATTTTAATTCCTCGAGCACAAGATAAACAACGTATTGTTAAGATAAAGGCAATACAGAAAATAATGATTACATTTCAACAAGATTATTGCTTGCAGTATACTGTATATATTTGTTTTCGTTTTGTGTGAGGAATGTGTCTGATGCCACACCGACGAACCTTCCTGACACGCTAGGCCGGTCCACGTCCAGGTAAGTCCAGTCGGTTTGTCTGACAATTTCTCAGCCTTACACTGGCCGCCGTTGATGCACTGACCAGTGGTTGTGTCGCAGCCGTTGGTGCAGCGACAGGGGAAGACACAAGACCCTTGACTCGCCGACGAGCTCGCGAACCGACAACGAGCTCCTGGAACAACACGTGAATGGAGAGAGACAGCGTCAGGATCTAAATACAAATTACCACAGTTATTGTACCAACATAATAATATTAAAGATGTGAGTTAATCCAACAAAAAAGTTTAGCCCGTGGTTAATTTAGGGTATATGACATAACATCTCGGAGTATTTGGATTGTGCAGCGCCGAATCCTCGATCAAACGGACGGTGGGTCGATTCCACCAGCAGTCGTTTTGAGACTCACCACGCGTTGTTTAGAACGAGACAATGAAAGGCGAATGTACCTTTTATCTTGATGTAAATGTGTAAACTGTTTATGTCTCTTTGTCCCTGTATCTTGTCGATGTATCTGTAGCAACTTCTGCCTCTGCCTCTGCCTCTGCCTCTGCCTCTGCCTCTGCCTCTGCCTCTGCCTCTGCCTCTGCCTCTGCCTCTGCCTCTGCCTCTGCCTCTGCCTCTGCCTCTGCCTCTGCCTCTGCCTCTGCCTCTGCCTCTGCCTCTGCCTCTGCCTCTGCCTCTGCCTCTGCCTCTGCCTCTGCCTCTGCCTCTGCCTCTGCCTCTGCCTCTGCCTCTGCCTCTGCCTCTGCCTCTGCCTCTGCCTCTGCCTCTGCCTCTGCCTCTGCCTCTGCCTCTGCCTCTGCCTCTGCCTCTGCCTCTGCCTCTGCCTCTGCCTCTGCCTCTGCCTCTGCCTCTGCCTCTGCCTCTGCCTCTGCCTCTGCCTCTGCCTCTGCCTCTGCCTCTGCCTCTGCCTCTGCCTCTGCCTCTGCCTCTGCCTCTGCCTCTGCCTCTGCCTCTGCCTCTGCCTCTGCCTCTGCCTCTGCCTCTGCCTCTGCCTCTGCCTCTGCCTCTGCCTCTGCCTCTGCCTCTGCCTCTGCCTCTGCCTCTGCCTCTGCCTCTGCCTCTGCCTCTGCCTC
>OZ024865.1:20145464-20217964 GCA_964017155.1 Oasisia sp. SBJ-2009
GTAGGTGTAGGTGTAGGTGTAGGTGTAGGTGTAGGTGTAGGTGTAGGTGTAGGTGTAGGTGTAGGTGTAGGTGTAGGTGTAGGTGTAGGTGTAGGTGTAGGGGTAGGGGTAGGTGTAGGTGTAGGGGTAGGGGTAGGGGTAGGTGTAGGTGTAGGTGTAGGTGTAGGTGTAGGTGTAGGTGTAGGTGTAGGTGTAGGTGTAGGTGTAGGTGTAGGTGTAGGTGTAGGTGTAGGTGTAGGTGTAGGTGTAGGTGTAGGTGTAGGTGTAGGTGTAGGTGTAGGTGTAGGTGTAGGTGTAGGTGTAGGTGTAGGTGTAGGTGTAGGTGTAGGTGTAGGTGTAGGTGTAGGTGTAGGTGTACGTGTAGGTCCATTTGTGTGGGTATGTGTCTGTGCGTGTGCGTGTACATGTGCGTGTACGCGTACGTGTGTATGTATGCGTGTCTGTGTGCGTGTGTGTGCCGGTACGCGAATAATAAATTAATGCACTAAATCGATATAAAAATAATAGTGCCCACGCGTGCACTGTTCAACGTTAGGTAAGAGAACACACGTGGTTAGTGGGTCTTTGAGCGGTGGCCAGTGGCCCGTAGACCTCGGCACGGCATATCCAGCGAGATCAACGCTGCGAGATAAGACGGCGCCCGACAACAGGGTGTGTTACAAACAAACAGGAATGACTTCTAATGAATATGCTATTTCACCGGCCAAGGATGAAGGCGTCTCCGTACTGGCGTGCTGTTTTGTTGGGCATCCCGTTTAATTCTTAGGACACCAAAGAGAAGGAACGAGGGAGGGAAGGAGGCAGGGCGAGAAGGAGGGAGGGAGAGAATAAAGGAGGGATTGAGTGAGGGGAGGCCGGCGGGCCGGGGGCAGGCAGGTAGGGTTATACACAAGGAATTGTCTGGCTTAGATTCTATGTAAGTGATGGTAGACTATTATAGCTGCTCGGTTAATCGTCGCGTCATGCTGCAGTGAACCAGGAAGTAAACTTCACGCAGCATTTCCTTGTTGTACCCGCATTATGGCTTATGTCATTATGGGTTAACACCGACTATTCCAACAAACCTATTCGATATATACAGGCTGTGTAACTCACCTGATGTGTTGTGATACGTTAGTATCGTGACCATCAGAGCCACCAGCAACCACCTCGCCATACTGCGGCCGTTACGGCCGATTCCGCCCGGCAGCAATGTAAAGGTTTCGCTTACCGATCACACAACTTATGTGTGTCCTGTCCTAGCCGCCCGCTGAGTCTCACTCGAGCAAGTTTTCGTACCGTATCACGTGTCCCGTTCTACTTGGTCGCTCAACCATGACCACCCGCTAGATAGAGCCACCGGTCTTGTTTATTTTCAAACGCTGCAGCTAGTAGCGTGGGGGGCTAATTGTGAACGTATTCACTGGGACAGGATCATATCAGAAGAATATTAGCTGTTTCATTATTAGCTGTTTCATTAGACGTCTCAATATAATATTATTTTACTTGCTCGATGTCAAAATGTGGTCAAACTTAAGACTGTGAATTATCTCAAATAAAATGATTTACTATGTTGTCCCCGTATTATTTGTTGAGTATTATATGAGGGGAGTGTCATTGTTGGTTGTTTGTTAATTGGGTTTGTCCTGGAAATGCTCTTAGGCGGCTAATGAGATTTGATGGGAACTTGGCTGTGAAAAATGTTGGAACAGGAGAAACTGTTTCCACCGCCCTCGAGAGTAAGTCATGTCATTGTGCAACTGATTTTCTTCATGTGAAATTCTTCCTCAGTTGAGGGTTGCCTGCACACTAGACGATACACTCCACTCTACTGGCATACACATACAAGAATAGTATAGAACCATAGAAAGTACAAGGATACAGGCCATGGACATGAGATGCCTCAGAAAGCTCCTCGGCATCACTTACAGAGACCATATCTCCAACGAAGAGGTGCGAAACAGAACTCGGCAAGCCATTGGGTCCCATGAAGACCTCTTGACCACAGTAAAGCGACGCAAACTGAAATGGTACGGGCCCGACACAAGATCTACAGGACTTGCCAAAACAATCCTGCAGGGCACAGTGCAAGGAGGGAGAAGAAGAGGCAGACAGAAGAAGAGACGGGAGGACAACATCCCGGAATGGACTGGCATGACGCTGGGCGCCGCCATGAGGAAGGCTGAGAGGCGAGAGAAATGGAGGGAGCTGGTTACCAGGTCATCTGTGGCGCCCCAACGGTCCACCAGACTACGGGATAGGTGAAGGTGAGGTGAAGTAACATCTCAGTAATATTCCCTTCCATTGGCAATTCTCTAGATGAACATGTTTGTGTTGTTTTTTACACTCATGTAAGCGGAATGCTTTACTGTTAAAACGATGTCGTCAGAACAACTGAACATATGTTTACAGTAAACAACGATAACACGAATTACTGAGGTCATCACGAGCCACCGGTTTTAACTACGGAACATTCTACAAATCGCAGCTTTACAATGGACTTTGAGGGGTTATGTTGTGTGGGGCCTTTACATCTGGTTATGAGGGAATGTGTGGTGCCTTTACATCTGGTTATGAGGGAATGTGTGGTGCCTTTACATCTGGTTATGAGGGAATGTGTGGTGCCTTTACATCTGGTTATGATGGAATGCGTGGGGCCTTTACATCTGGTTATGAGGGAATGTGTGGTGCCTTTACATCTGGTTATGAGGGAATGTGTGGTGCCTTTACATCTGGTTATGAGGGAATGTGTGGTGCCTTTACATCTGGTTATGATGGAATGCGTGGGGCCTTTACATCTGGTTATGAGGGAATGTGTGGTGCCTTTACATCTGGTTATGAGGGAATGTGTGGTACCTTTACATCTGGTTATGAGGGAATGTGTGGTGCCTTTACATCTGGTTATGAGGGAATGTGTGGTGCCTTTACATCTGGTTATGAGGGAATGTGTGGTGCCTTTACATCTGGTTATGTGTTGTGCCTTTATATCCGTTATGAGGGAATGTGTTGTGCCTTTATATCCGTTATGAGGGAATGTATGGTGCCTTTATATCCGTTATGAGGGAATGTGTGGTGCCTTTATATCCGTTATGAGGGAATGTATGGTGCCTTTATATCCGTTATGAGGGAATGTGTGGTGCCCTTACATCTGGTTATGAGGAAATGTGTGGTGCTTTTATATCGGTTATGAGGGGTTATGTAGTGCCTTTAACTCGGTTATGAGGGGTTGTGTGGTGCCTTTAACTCGGGTATGACGGATGGTGTGGTGTCTTTACATAGGCTATGAAGGGTGGTGTGGTGTCTTTACATAGGTTATGAATGGTTTGTGTAATGCCTTAAACTCGGTGCATACATTTTTTCTATGCGCGCGCGTGTGTTGGTGTTTGTTTGCTAATTTGTTCGTTAGTTTGTGTGTTTGTATATGTGTGTGTTTATGCTTGTACGAGTATACTTGCTTTTTCAGTGCGGAAATGCGTATGTAGTAATGTAATAAAGTATTGAGACGTCTAAGACAGAACACATTTTGCATGGAACAATAATGATATATTTTGTGGTAATTTATTTATGGCATTATAGTCATAAGATGTATATGATTACAAATATATATATATATATATATATATATATGTATATATATATACTTGGTGAATGTACATATGTGTGTGTGTGTGTATGTTTGTATACATGTATATCTAGATACGTAATTTCGTAGATATGTGCGTATATGTATATATGTGCATGTATATTTCGAAATGTATATATATATATATATATATATATATATATATATATATATATGTACATATATATATATATATATATATTATAATTGTTATCTTATATATTATATATTATATATATATATATATGTGTGTGTGACATACGTTTTGAATATAATAATATCATCAATGTGTGTGTGCACGGAAGACAACATGGCACGGTGTCAATAAGCTAATATAATATTGTGTATTGATGAATCCTTAGATATATCAAACTTATACATAATATGAATTTATGATTCTGGAAATGGTATAACCTCATCGGTAGTCGTCGTAATGTAACCTAAACGATGAAATCTGAGCGATGCATTTAATATACATTCAAAATAAATGCTATCTTGTGTAATGCAATTCTAGTATAAATTCGAGTCGTATGATATGTATTTTACACTAACTTAGTAGTCAATAACTGTATTATTATCATTTATTAAATTGTTTATACTTTTAAGATATAATTGCTTTGGAAGAAGATGTTCCCAGAATGAATTCAGATTGAATCTGCCATCCCCTGTCGTAGCAACTCGCACGCTGGTGAGTGGGAAGGTCACTCGCGGACTCCTTAGGTCGCCGAGCCACCTCTCGTCTCGCTTCAGTCGTAGTTCTCAGGCGAGATTCCGTAGCTTCTTACGACTTCGACGGAGGCACTGGTAAAGTGAGAGAATTCATGCAGACACGCTCGTGCATCAGCCTGTACTAGATACGGTCTCCATGTTAAAGGGTACTTGAGTGGGTGGGTGGGTGGGTGGGTGGGTGGGTGGGTGGGTGGGTGGGTGGGTGGGTGGGTGGGTGGGTGAGTGAGTGAGTGAGTGAGTGAGTGAGTGAGTGAGTGAGTGAGTGAGTGAGTGAGTGAGTGAGTGAGTGAGTGAGTGAGTGAGTGAGTGAGTGAGTGAGTGAGTGAGTGAGTGAGTGAGTGAGTGAGTGAGTGAGTGAGTGAGTGAGTGAGTGAGTGAGTGAGTGAGTGAGTGAGTGAGTGAGTGAGTGAGTGAGTGAGTGAGTGAGTGAGTGAGTGAGTGAGTGAGTGAGTGAGTGAGTGAGTGAGTGAGTGAGTGAGCGAGCGAGCGAGCGACTGCGTGAGTGAGCGAGCGAGCGACTGCGTGAGTGCGTGAGTGCGTGAGTGCGTGAGTGCGTGAGTGCGTGAGTGCGTGAGTGCGTGAGTGCGTGAGTGCGTGAGTGCGTGAGTGCGTGAGTGCGTGAGTGCGTGAGTGCGTGAGTGCGTGAGTGCGTGAGTGCGTGAGTGCGTGAGTGCGTGAGTGCGTGCGTGAGTGCGTGAGTGCGTGAGTGAGTGCGTGAGTGCGTGAGTGAGTGAGTGAGTGAGTGAGTGAGTGAGTGAGTGAGTGAGTGAGTGAGTGAGTGAGTGAGTGAGTGAGTGAGTGAGTGAGTGAGTGAGTGAGCGAGCGAGCGAGCGAGCGAGCGAGCGAGCGAGCGAGCGAGCAATTGAGTGGGGTTTTTTAGTCTTACTTTTGCATCTTAAATCAATGTAAGCATTAATCGTAATGTTATAGTGTCGTATGCTTGATTTTAGTATTTTTCCCGAGAAAGGTATTGTTCTTTTATTTCTATCATTGGTATTCGAACGTTCTGAATATTGGCGGCTGAGACACTCAAACAACTCGAACTGAACCAGTTGACATTTACCACGAATTTCGACAGAAATTCACATTGAGACTTCCCATTGGCACCACCCACCACCCCTTCAGGTACTACCTTGCCCTCCACGACCATGTCAACGTCTCAATCTCTAGCTTACTCACTCATCCCTCACCCCCTCCCCGAACTAAGAAACGTCATCAATGTAGACATATATCATAAGAGTTTCTATAAATAATCAACACAAGGTTCCACTCAAAATGCATGTGTGTAATGCGAAACAATGTCGAGTTATTTTGGTCTGACATTTGTCATTTGTGTTGATAATAACAATCATGTGACGTTTGGTGACGAGCATGGTACTTGTTGTGGTGGTGGTGGCATCATTAAAAATTACGAATATAGAAGACATGTGTCGGCACATAGCATACCCATCAACTACATAACTGTACACCGTTGTTTGCATTCATTTTCTTATCTTACCAAAATCGGGGTCTACGCCAGAATCGACATCATGCCCAGAAGCTGCCTCGTGACTAATCGTAGTCTGTCGAACGGGAAGCTGTTGCTGCTGTTGCTGCTGGTGCTGCTGTTGCTGCTGTTGCTGCTGTTGTTGTTGCTGTGGCGGCATGCCGTAGAGGTCTTGCGGCATGCCGTATCCGCCCGTCTGGAACATGCCGTACGCAGGCTGCTGGTAGTCGTTGTAATACAGCGGCGGCTGCGGCATACTTCCGTGCTGCAGATAAGTAGGAGGGTTGGACGAAGACTGTGTGGCGTACCCACCCGTCAGAACAGTGACTGTTCCGAGCCTTGGGTCGAATCTAGCCACGGACACCTGCAACCAGCGCGAGACCGTCTGTATATTAGAGTGACTGATTCATTTCGTAACTGAATAATAAAAAGCATTTATAATCGAGCGAAATATGTACAACTAAGAACAAGACCTAAGCATATATGGCGCTCATTCCAACAGCTGCAACATGCTAGCGCTCGTATAGATAGATTGTCATATCACAACGATATTGGTATATGCAATGTCTGCTATTCAATAGTGTATATATATATATATATATATATATATATATATATATATATATATATATATATATATATATATATATATATATATATATATATATATATATATATATATATATATATATATATATATATATATATATATGCTGTAGAGGAGAGTGCTGAGGACACATGCCTGGTAAACACACAGGTTCATATCTTCTGTCAAATTTATGTTGTTCCACACTCTCTCGTACAGTGTGTGTACGTGACACCTGCAGCTTTTGCTTCTCTCGTATTAATATCAGCATTTAATGACATAGTAGCCTACTTGTGATGTCTGAGCCTAAGTGTTTGATGTGATCAGGGATATCAAGTGTCGCGTTATCAATGTTCATGAATGGCGGCCCTATGACATACCAACCCATAAATTCTGTATTTATGATGATAATCAATTCAAATTTTTTTCAGGCATGGTAGAGTATGTTGGCATCCATGGAGCATGCATGTACTAATAATGTTACATACATATAGAGAACACAAACAAGTAAACGTCTGGTAAGTATTAACAACGACCCAGAGTCAAAGCCATCTGTTATGACGAGTCGCAGCCTCCCCTTCACCCTTCCCCCATTCCCTTCCCCCATTCCCTTCCCCCATACCCTTCCCCTATTTCTTTCCCCGTCACTCACCGTCGCTCTCTGCTGTACGCAGCAGGTGACGTTGCAAGCGATGACTGACGACCAAATGCTCACAACTGACTCGGTCAAGTAGGCGAACACCAAGATACATACTGTAGCTTTGGCCATGCCCACCTTCAAGGACACAACACGAGAAATGGTATTGATATATGGCACACAACGCTCATGCAAACATGCCACCCAAAGAGGTGGAATTATAGTTCAACACATACAGTCTTTATGAACTATTTGGAGTCATCCTGATGATAGCATTGAAAGATAAACTGAAGTAGTGTAGTCAAGTTTTGTTCAAAAGAATTCTTTGTAAGTATATACATTCGAGATGTACACGATAATTACCAGTAAGTATTTTGTCTGCTTCCTTTGTCTTGAAAATATATCTAGGTTGTTAACTACGCAACAACCCAATACATATATGTCTTTATGCGAACCACATTGAGCTTGCTGCAACGTGGGTGGCAACGTGGGTGATTAATTATGCTGCCCGATAACAATGAATATCGACGCCGCAGCTATAACCGTTGCCTTTAAGGGGGGGAGAGAGAGAGGCAGCGGAGATGGCAAGGGGAAAGAAAGAGAGACAGCGTAGATGGCAAGGGGAAAGAAAGAGAGGCAGCGGAGTTGGCAAGGGGAAAGAAAGAGAGACCGTGGAGATGACAAAGGGAAAGAAAGTGGCAGCGGAGATGACAAGGGGAAAGAAAGAGAGACAGCGGAGATGACAAGGGGAAAGACAGAGAGGCAGCGGAGATGACAAAGGGAAAGAAAGAGAGGCAGCGGAGATGACAAGGGGAAAGAAAGAGGCAGCGGAGATGGCAAGGGGAAAGAAAGAGAGACAGCGGAGTTGGCAAGGGGAAAGAGAGAGAGACAGCGGAGATGGCAAGGGGAAAGAAAGAGAGACAGCGGAGATGACAAAGGGAAAGAAAGAGGCAGCGGAGATGACAAGGGGAAAGAAAGAGAGACAGCGGAGATGACAAGGGGAAAGACAGAGAGGCAGCGGAGATGACAAGGGGAAAGACAGAGAGGCAGCGGAGATGACAAGGGGAATGAAAGAGGCAGCGGAGATGACAAGGGGAATGAAAGAGGCAGCGGAGATGACAAGGGGAAAGAAAGAGAGGCAGCGGAGATGGCAAGGGGAATGAAAGAGGCAGCGGAGATGACAAGGGGAATGAAAGAGGCAGCGGAGATGACAAGGGGAAAGAAAGAGAGGCAGCGGAGATGGCAAGGGGAATGAAAGAGGCAGCGGAGATGACAAGGGGAATGAAAGAGGCAGCGGAGATGACAAGGGGAATGAAAGAGGCAGCGGAGATGGCAAGGGGAAAGAAAGAGAGGCAGCGGAGATGGCAAGGGGAAAGAAAGAGAGACAGCGGAGATGGCAAGGGGAAAGAAAGAGGCAGCGGAGATGACAAGGGGAATGAAAGAGAGACAGCGGAGATGGCAAGGGGAAAGAAAGAGAGACAGCGGAGTTGGCAAGGGGAAAGAAAGAGAGACAGCGGAGATGACAAAGGGAAAGAAAGAGAGACAGCGGAGATGGCAAGGGGAAAGAAAGAGAGGCAGCGGAGATGACAAGGGGAAAGAAAGAGAGACAGCGGAGATGGCATGGGGAAAGAAAGAGGCAGCGGAGATGGCAAGGGGAAAGAAAGAGGCAGCGGAGTTGGCAAGGGGAAAGAAAGAGAGAGAGCGGAGATGACAAAGGGAAAGAAAGAGGCAGCGGAGATGACAAGGGGAAAGAAAGAGAGACAGCGGAGATGACAAGGGGAAAGACAGAGAGGCAGCGGAGATGACAAAGGGAAAACAAGAGAGGCAGCGGAGATGACAAGGGGAAAGAAAGAGGCAGCGGAGATGGCAAGGGGAAAGAAAGAGAGACAGCGGAGATGGCAAGGGGAAAGAAAGAGGCAGCGGAGATGGCAAGGGGAAAGAAAGAGAGGCAGCGGAGATGGCAAGGGGAAAGACAGAGAGGCAGCGGAGATGACAAGGGGAAAGAAAGAGGCAGCGGAGATGGCAAGGGGAAAGAAAGAGAGACAGCGGAGATGACAAGGGGACAGAAAGAGGCAGCGGAGATGGCAAGGGGAAAGAAAGAGAGACAGCGGAGATGACAAGGGGAAAGAAAGAGAGGCAGCGGAGATGGCAAGGGGAAAGAAAGAGGCAGCGGAGATGGCAAGGGAAAAGAGAGAGAGGCAGCGGAGATGACAAGAGGAAAGAAAGAGAGGCAGCGGAGATGGCAAGGGGAAAGAAAGAGAGGCAGCGGAGACGGCAAGGGGAAAGAAAGAGAGGCAGCGGAGATGGCAAGGGGAAAGAAAGAGAGACAGCGGAGATGACAAGGGGAAAGAAAGAGAGACAGCGGAGATGACAAGGGGAAAGAAAGAGGCAGCGGAGATGGCAAGGGGAAAGAAAGAGAGGCAGCGGAGATGGCAAGGGGAAAGAGAGAGGCAGCGGAGATGGCAAGGGGAAAGAAAGAGGCAGCGGAGATGGCAAGGGGAAAGAAAGAGAGACAGCGGAGATGACAAGGGGAAAGAAAGAGAGACAGCGGAGATGACAAGGGGAAAGAAAGAGGCAGCGGAGATGACAAGGGGAAAGAAACAGAGACAGCGGAGATGACAAGGGGAAAGAAAGAGAGGCAGCGGAGATGACAAGGGGAAGAGAGAGAGGCAGCCGAGACGACAAGGGGAAAGAAAGGGGCAGCGGAGATGGCAAGGGGAAAGAAAGAGAGACAGCGGAGATGACAAGGGGAAAGAAAGAGAGACAGCGGAGATGACAAGGGGAAAGAAAGAGGCAGCGGAGATGACAAGGGGAAAGAAACAGAGACAGCGGAGATGACAAGGGGAAAGAAAGAGAGGCAGCGGAGATGACAAGGGGAAGAGAGAGAGGCAGCGGAGACGACAAGGAGAAAGAAATAGAGGCAGCGGAGATGACAAGGAGAAAGAAAGAGAGACAGCGGAGATGACAAGGGGAAAGAAAGAGGCAGCGGAGATGGCAAGGGGAAAGAAAGAGAGACAGCGGAGATGACAAGGGGAAAGAAAGAGAGACAGCGGAGATGACAAGGGGAAAGAAAGAGAGGCAGCGGAGATGGCAAGGGGAAAGAAAGAGAGGCAGCGCAGATGGCAAGGAGAAATAAAGAGAGGCAGCGGAGATGGCAAGGGGAAAGAAAGAGGCAGCGGAGATGACAAGGGGAAAGAAAGAGAGGCAGCGGAGATGGCAAGGGGAAAGACAGAGAGACAGCGGAGATGACAAGAGGAAAGAAAGAGAGACAGCAGAGATGGCAAGGGGAAAGAAAGAGATAGCGGAGATGACAAGGGGAAAGAAAGAGAGGCAGCGGAGATGGCAAGGGGAAAGACAGAGAGGCAGCGGAGATGACAAAGGGAAAGACAGAGAGGCAGCGGAGATGACAAGGGGAAAGAAAGAGGCAGTGGAGATGGCAAGGGGAAAGAAAGAGAGACAGCGGAGATGGCAAGGGGAAAGAAAGAGGCAGCGGAGATGGCAAGGGGAAAGAAAGAGGCAGCGGAGATGGCAAGGGGAAAGAAAGAGAGGCAGCGGAGATGGCAAGGGGAAAGAAAGAGAGGCAGCGGAGATGACAAGGGGAAAGACAGAGAGGCAGCGGAGATGACAAAGGGAAAGAAAGAGAGGCAGTGGAGATGACAAGGGGAAAGAAAGAGAGGCAGCGGAGATGACAAGGGGAAAGACAGAGAGGCAGTGGAGATGACAAGGGGAAAGACAGAGAGGCAGCGGAGATGGCAAGGGGAAAGAAAGAGAGGCAGCGGAGATGACAAGGGGAAAGAAAGAGAGACAGCGGAGATGGCAAGGGGAAAGACAGAGAGGCAGCGGAGATGACAAAGGGAAAGACAGAGAGGCAGCGGAGATGGCAAGGGGAAAGAAAGAGGCAGCGGAGATGGCAAGGGGAAAGAAAGAGGCAGCGGAGATGGCAAGGGGAAAGAAAGAGAGGCAGCGGAGATGGCAAGGGGAAAGACAGAGAGGCAGCGGAGATGACAAGGGGATTGACAGAGAGGCAGCGGAGATGACAAGGGTAATGAAAGAGGCAGCGGAGATGACAAGGGGAATGAAAGAGGCAGCGGAGATGGCAAGGGGAATGAAAGAGGCAGCGGAGATGACAAGGGGAATGAAAGAGGCAGCGGAGATGGCAAGGGGAAAGAAAGAGAGGCAGCGGAGATGGCAAGGGGGAAGAGAGAGAGGCAGCGGAGATGACAAGGGGAAAGAAAGAGAGGCAGCGGAGATGGCAAGGGGAAAGAAAGAGAGGCAGCGCAGATGGCAAGGAGAAATAAAGAGAGGCAGCGGAGATGGCAAGGGGAAAGAAAGAGGCAGCGGAGATGACAAGGGGAAAGAAAGAGAGACAGCGGAGATGACAAGGGGAAAGAAAGAGAGGCAGCGGAGATGGCAAGGGGAAAGACAGAGAGGCAGCGGAGATGACAAAGGGAAAGACAGAGAGGCAGCGGAGATGACAAGGGGAAAGAAAGAGGCAGTGGAGATGGCAAGGGGAAAGAAAGAGAGACAGCGGAGATGGCAAGGGGAAAGAAAGAGGCAGCGGAGATGGCAAGGGGAAAGAAAGAGGCAGCGGAGATGGCAAGGGGAAAGAAAGAGAGGCAGCGGAGATGGCAAGGGGAAAGAAAGAGAGGCAGCGGAGATGACAAGGGGAAAGACAGAGAGGCAGCGGAGATGACAAAGGGAAAGAAAGAGAGGCAGTGGAGATGACAAGGGGAAAGAAAGAGAGGCAGCGGAGATGACAAGGGGAAAGACAGAGAGGCAGTGGAGATGACAAGGGGAAAGACAGAGAGGCAGCGGAGATGGCAAGGGGAAAGAAAGAGAGGCAGCGGAGATGACAAGGGGAAAGAAAGAGAGACAGCGGAGATGGCAAGGGGAAAGACAGAGAGGCAGCGGAGATGACAAAGGGAAAGACAGAGAGGCAGCGGAGATGGCAAGGGGAAAGAAAGAGGCAGCGGAGATGGCAAGGGGAAAGAAAGAGGCAGCGGAGATGGCAAGGGGAAAGAAAGAGAGGCAGCGGAGATGGCAAGGGGAAAGACAGAGAGGCAGCGGAGATGACAAGGGGATTGACAGAGAGGCAGCGGAGATGACAAGGGTAATGAAAGAGGCAGCGGAGATGACAAGGGGAATGAAAGAGGCAGCGGAGATGGCAAGGGGAATGAAAGAGGCAGCGGAGATGACAAGGGGAATGAAAGAGGCAGCGGAGATGGCAAGGGGAAAGAAAGAGAGGCAGCGGAGATGGCAAGGGGGAAGAGAGAGAGGCAGCGGAGATGACAAGGAGAAATAAAGAGAGGCAGCGGAGATGGCAAGGGGAAAGAAAGAGGCAGCGGAGATGACAAGGGGAAAGAAAGAGAGGCAGCGGAGATGGCAAGGGGAAAGAAAGAGAGACAGCGGAGATGACAAGAGGAAAGAAAGAGAGACAGCAGAGATGGCAAGGGGAAAGAAAGAGGCAGCGGAGATGACAAGGGGAAAGAAAGAGAGGCAGCGGAGATGGCAAGGGGAAAGACAGAGAGGCAGCGGAGATGACAAAGGGAAAGACAGAGAGGCAGCGGAGATGGCAAGGGGAAAGAAAGAGGCAGCGGAGATGGCAAGGGGAAAGAAAGAGAGACAGCGGAGATGGCAAGGGGAAAGAAAGAGGCAGCGGAGATGGCAAGGGGAAAGAAAGAGGCAGCGGAGATGACAAGGGGAAAGAAAGAGAGGCAGCGGCGATGACAAGGGGAAAGACAGAGAGGCAGCGGAGATGACAAAGGGAAAGACAGAGAGGCAGCGGAGATGGCAAGGGGAAAGACAGAGAGGCAGCGGAGATGACAAAGGGAAAGACAGAGAGGCAGCGGAGATGGCAAGGGGAAAGAAAGAGGCAGCGGAGATGGCAAGGGGAAAGAAAGAGGCAGCGGAGATGGCAAGGGGAAAGAAAGAGAGGCAGCGGAGATGGCAAGGGGAAAGACAGAGAGGCAGCGGAGATGACAAGGGGAATGACAGAGAGGCAGCGGAGATGACGAGGGGAATGAAAGAGGCAGCGGAGATGACAAGGGGAATGAAAGAGGCAGAGGAGATGGCAAGGGGAATGAAAGAGGCAGCGGAGATGACAAGGGGAATGAAAGAGGCAGCGGAGATGGCAAGGGGAAAGAAAGAGAGGCAGCGGAGATGGCAAGGGGAAAGAAAGAGAGACAGCGGAGATGGCAAGGGGAAAGAAAGAGAGACAGCGGAGATGGCAAGGGGAAAGAAAGAGAGACAGCGGAGATGGCAAGGGGAAAGAAAGAGAGACAGCGGAGATGGCAAGGGGAAAGAAAGAGAGGCAGCGGAGATGGCAAGGGGAAAGAAAGAGAGACAGCGGAGATGGCAAGGGGAAAGAAAGAGAGGCAGCGGAGATGGCAAGGGGAAAGAAAGAGAGACAGCGGAGATGGCAAGGGGAAAGAAAGAGAGGCAGCGGAGATGGCAAGGGGAAAGAAAGAGAGACAGCGGAGATGGCAAGGGGAAAGAAAGAGAGGCAGCGGAGTTGGCAAGGGGAAAGAAAGAGAGAGAGCGGAGATGACAAAGGGAAAGAAAGAGGCAGCGGAGATGACAAGGGGAAAGAAAGAGAGACAGCGGAGATGACAAGGGGAAAGACAGAGAGGCAGCGGAGATGACAAGTGGCAAACAAGAGAGGCAGCGGAGATGACAAGGGGAAAGAAAGAGGCAGCGGAGATGGCAAGGGGAAAGAAAGAGAGACAGCGGAGATGGCAAGGGGAATGAAAGAGGCAGCGGAGATGGCAAGGGGAAAGAAAGAGAGACAGCGGAGATGACAAGGGGAAAGAAAGAGGCAGCGGAGATGGCAAGGGGAAAGAAAGAGAGACAGCGGAGATGACAAGGGGAAAGAAAGAGAGACAGCGGAGATGACAAGGGGAAAGAAAGAGGCAGCGGAGATGGCAAGGGGAAAGAAAGAGAGGCAGCGGAGATGGCAAGGGGAAAGAAAGAGAGACAGCGGAGATGACAAGGGGAAAGAGAGAGAGGCAGCGGAGATGACAAGGGGAGAGAAAGAGAGGCAGCGGAGATGGCAAGGGGAAAGAAAGAGGCAGCGGAGATGGCAAGGGGAAAGAAAGAGAGGCAGCGGAGATGACAAGGGGAAAGAAAGAGGCAGCGGAGATGGCAAGGGGAAAGAAAGAGAGACAGCGGAGATGACAAGGGGAAAGAAAGAGAGCCAGCGGAGATGACAAGGGGAAAGAAAGAGGCAGCGGAGATGGCAAGGGGAAAGAAAGAGAGACAGCGGAGATGACAAGGGGAAAGAAAGAGAGACAGCGGAGATGGCTAGGGGAAAGAAAGAGGCAGCGGAGATGGCAAGGGGAAAGAAAGAGAGACAGCGGAGATGGCAAGGGGAATGAAAGAGGCAGCGGAGATGACAAGGGGAATGAAAGAGGCAGCGGAGATGGCAAGGGGAATGAAAGAGGCAGCGGAGATGACAAGGGGAATGAAAGAGGCAGCGGAGATGGCAAGGGGAAAGAAAGAGAGGCAGCGGAGATGGCAAGGGGGAAGAGAGAGAGGCAGCGGAGATGACAAGGAGAAATAAAGAGAGGCAGCGGAGATGGCAAGGGGAAAGAAAGAGGCAGCGGAGATGACAAGGGGAAAGAAAGAGAGGCAGCGGAGATGGCAAGGGGAAAGAAAGAGAGACAGCGGAGATGACAAGAGGAAAGAAAGAGAGACAGCAGAGATGGCAAGGGGAAAGAAAGAGGCAGCGGAGATGACAAGGGGAAAGAAAGAGAGGCAGCGGAGATGGCAAGGGGAAAGACAGAGAGGCAGCGGAGATGACAAAGGGAAAGACAGAGAGGCAGCGGAGATGGCAAGGGGAAAGAAAGAGGCAGCGGAGATGGCAAGGGGAAAGAAAGAGAGACAGCGGAGATGGCAAGGGGAAAGAAAGAGGCAGCGGAGATGGCAAGGGGAAAGAAAGAGGCAGCGGAGATGACAAGGGGAAAGAAAGAGAGGCAGCGGCGATGACAAGGGGAAAGACAGAGAGGCAGCGGAGATGACAAAGGGAAAGACAGAGAGGCAGCGGAGATGGCAAGGGGAAAGAAAGAGGCAGCGGAGATGGCAAGGGGAAAGAAAGAGGCAGCGGAGATGGCAAGGGGAATGACAGAGAGGCAGCGGAGATGACAAGGGGAATGAAAGAGGCAGCGGAGATGACAAGGGGAATGAAAGAGGCAGAGGAGATGGCAAGGGGAATGAAAGAGGCAGCGGAGATGACAAGGGGAATGAAAGAGGCAGCGGAGATGGCAAGGGGAAAGAAAGAGAGACAGCGGAGATGGCAAGGGGAAAGAAAGAGAGACAGCGGAGATGGCAAGGGGAAAGAAAGAGAGGCAGCGGAGATGGCAAGGGGAAAGAAAGAGAGACAGCGGAGATGGCAAGGGGAAAGAAAGAGAGGCAGCGGAGATGGCAAGGGGAAAGAAAGAGAGACAGCGGAGATGGCAAGGGGAAAGAAAGAGAGGCAGCGGAGATGACACGGAGAAAGAGAGAGAGGCAGCGGAGATGGCAAGGAGAAAGAGAGAGAGACAGCGGAGATGGCAAGGGGAAAGAAAGAGAGGCAGCGGAGTTGGCAAGGGGAAAGAAAGAGAGAGAGCGGAGATGACAAAGGGAAAGAAAGAGGCAGCGGAGATGACAAGGGGAAAGAAAGAGAGACAGCGGAGATGACAAGGGGAAAGACAGAGAGGCAGTGGAGATGACAAAGGGAAAACAAGAGAGGCAGCGGAGATGACAAGGGGAAAGAACGAGGCAGCGGAGATGGCAAGGGGAAAGAAAGAGAGACAGCGGAGATGGCAAGGGGAATGAAAGAGGCAGCGGAGATGGCAAGGGGAAAGAAAGAGAGACAGCGGAGATGACAAGGGGAAAGAAAGAGGCAGCGGAGATGGCAAGGGGAAAGAAAGAGAGACAGCGGAGATGACAAGGGGAAAGAAAGAGAGACAGCGGAGATGACAAGGGGAAAGAAAGAGGCAGCGGAGATGGCAAGGGGAAAGAAAGAGAGGCAGCGGAGATGGCAAGGGGAAAGAAAGAGAGACAGCGGAGATGACAAGGGGAAAGAGAGAGAGGCAGCGGAGATGACAAGGGGAAAGAAAGAGAGGCAGCGGAGATGGCAAGGGGAAAGAAAGAGGCAGCGGAGATGGCAAGGGGAAAGAAAGAGAGGCAGCGGAGATGACAAGGGGAAAGAAAGAGGCAGCGGAGATGACAAGGGGAAAGAAAGAGGCAGCGGAGATGACAAGGGGAACGAAAGAGGCAGCGGAGACGGCAAGGGGAAAGAAAGAGAGACAGCGGAGATGGCAAGGGGAAAGAAAGAGAGACAGCGGAGATGGCAAGGGGAAAGAAAGAGAGACAGCGGAGATGGCAAGGGGAAAGAAAGAGAGACAGCGGAGTTGGCAAGGGGAAAGAAAGAGGCAGCGGAGATGGCAAGGGGAAAGAAAGAGGCAGCGGAGATGGCAAGGGGAAAGAAAGAGAGGCAGCGGAGATGGCAAGGGGAAAGAAAGAGAGACAGCGGAGATGGCAAGGGGAAAGAAAGAGAGACAGCGGAGTTGGCAAGGGGAAAGAAAGAGGCAGCGGAGATGGCAAGGGGAAAGAAAGAGAGACAGCGGAGATGAAAAGGGGAAAGAAAGAGGCAGCGGAGATGACAAGGGGAAAGAAAGAGAGGCAGCGGAGTTGGCAAGGGGAAAGAAAGAGGCAGCGGAGGTGGCAAGGGGAAAGAAAGAGAGACAGCGGAGTTGGCAAGGGGAAAGAAAGAGGCAGCGGAGATGGCAAGGGGAAAGAAAGAGAGACAGCGGAGATGGCAAGGGGAAAGAAAGAGAAACAGCGGAGATGGCAAGGGGAAAGAAAGAGAGACAGCGGAGATGACAAGGGGAAAGAAAGAGAGACAGCGGAGATGGCAAGGGGAAAGACAGAGAGGCAGCGGAGATGACAAAGGGAAAGACAGAGAGACAGCGGAGATGGCAAGGGGAAAGAAAGAGAAACAGCGGAGATGGCAAGGGGAAAGAAAGAGAGACAGCGGAGATGACAAGGGGAAAGAAAGAGAGACAGCGGAGATGGCAAGGGGAAAGAAAGAGAAACAGTGGAGATGACAAGGGGAAAGAAAGAGGCAGCGGAGATGACAAGGGGAAAGAAAGAGAGGCAGCGGAGATGGCAAGGGGAAAGACAGAGAGGCAGCGGAGATGACAAAGGGAAAGACAGAGAGGCAGCGGAGATGGCAAGGGGAAAGAAAGAGGCAGCGGAGATGGCAAGGGGAAAGAAAGAGAGACAGCGGAGATGGCAAGGGGAAAGAAAGAGGCAGCGGAGATTGCAAGGGGAAAGAAAGAGAGACAGCGGAGATGACAAGGGGAAAGAAAGAGAGACAGCGGAGATGGCAAGGGGAAAGACAGAGAGGCAGCGGAGATGACAAAGGGAAAGACAGAGAGACAGCGGAGATGGCAAGGGGAAAGAAAGAGAAACAGCGGAGATGGCAAGGGGAAAGAAAGAGAGACAGCGGAGATGACAAGGGGAAAGAAAGAGAGACAGCGGAGATGGCAAGGGGAAAGAAAGAGAAACAGCGGAGATGACAAGGGGAAAGAAAGAGGCAGCGGAGATGACAAGGGGAAAGAAAGAGAGGCAGCGGAGATGGCAAGGGGAAAGATAGAGAGGCAGCGGAGATGACAAAGGGAAAGACAGAGAGGCAGCGGAGATGGCAAGGGGAAAGAAAGAGGCAGCGGAGATGGCAAGGGGAAAGAAAGAGAGGCAGCGGAGATGGCAAGGGGAAAGAAAGAGGCAGCGGAGATGGCAAGGGGAAAGAAAGAGGCAGCGGAGATGACAAGGGGAAAGAAAGAGAGGCAGCGGAGATGGCAAAGGGAAAGACAGAGAGGCAGCGGAGATGGCAAGGGGAAAGAAAGAGGCAGCGGAGATGACAAGGGGAAAGAAAGAGAGGCAGCGGAGATGGCAAGGGGAAAGACAGAGAGGCAGCGGAGATGACAAAGGGAAAGACAGAGAGGCAGCGGAGATGGCAAGGGGAAAGAAAGAGGCAGCGGAGATGGCAAGGGGAAAGAAAGAGGCAGCGGAGATGGCAAGGGGAAAGAAAGAGAGGCAGCGGAGATGGCAAGGGGAAAGAAAGAGAGGCAGCGGAGATGGCAAGGGGAAAGAAAGAGACAGCGGAGATGGCAAGGGGAAAGAAAGAGAGGCAGCGGAGATGGCAAGGGGAAAGAAAGAGAGGCACCGGAGATGGCAAGGGGAAAGAAAGAGGCAGCGGAGATGGCAAGGGGAAAGAAAGAGGCAGCGGAGATGGCAAGGGGAAAGAAAGAGAGGCAGCGGAGATGGCAAGGGGAAAGAAAGAGACAGCGGAGATGGCAAGGGGAAAGAAAGAGAGGCAGCGGAGATGACAAGGGGACAGAAAGAGAGGCAGCGGAGATGGCAAGGGGAAAGACAGAGAGGCAGCGGAGATGACAAAGGGAAAGACAGAGAGGCAGCGGAGATGGCAAGGGGAAAGAAAGAGGCAGCGGAGATGGCAAGGGGAAAGAAAGAGGCAGCGGAGATGGCAAGGAGAAAGAAAGAGAGGCAGCGGAGATGGCAAGGGGAAAGAAAGAGAGGCAGCGGAGATGGCAAGGGGAAAGAAAGAGAGACAGCGGAGATGACAAGGGGAAAGAAAGAGAGGCAGCGGAGATGGCAAGGGGAAAGAAAGAGACAGCGGAGATGGCAAGGGGAAAGAAAGAGGCAGCGGAGATGGCAAGGAGAAAGAAAGAGGCAGCGGAGATGGCAAGGGGAAAGAAAGAGGCAGCGGAGATGGCAAGGGGAAAGAAAGAGGCAGCGGAGATGGCAAGGGGAAAGAAAGAGGCAGCGGAGATGGCAAGGGGAAAGAAAGAGGCAGCGGAGATGGCAAGGAGAAAGAAAGAGAGGCAGCGGAGATGGCAAGGGGAAAGAAAGAGAGGCAGCGGAGATGGCAAGGGGAAAGAAAGAGAGACAGCGGAGATGACAAGGGGAAAGAAAGAGGCAGCGGAGATGGCAAGGGGAAAGAAAGAGACAGCGGAGATGGCAAGGGGAAAGAAAGAGGCAGCGGAGATGACAAGGGGAAAGAAAGAGAGGCAGCGGAGATGGCAAGGGGAAAGAAAGAGACAGCGGAGATGGCAAGGGGAAAGAAAGAGAGGCAGCGGAGATGACAAGGGGAAAGAAAGAGAGACAGCGGAGATGACAAGGGGAAAGAAAGAGAGGCAGCGGAGATGACAAGGGGAAAGAAAGAGGCAGCGGAGATGACAAGGGGAAAGGGAGGCAGCGGAGATGACAAGGGGAAAGAAAGAGAGGCAGCGGAGATGGCAAGGGGAAAGAAAGAGGCAGCGGAGATGACAAGGGGAAAGAAAGAGAGGCAGCGGAGATGGCAAGGGGAAAGACAGAGAGGCAGCGGAGATGGCAAGGGGAAAGAAAGAGGCAGCGGAGATGGCAAGGGGAAAGAAAGAGAGACAGCGGAGATGGCAAGGGGAAAGAAAGAGGCAGCGGAGATGGCAAGGGGAAAGAAAGAGGCAGCGGAGATGGCAAGGGGAAAGAAAGAGGCAGCGGAGATGACAAGGGGAAAGAAAGAGAGGCAGCGGAGATGGCAAGGGGAAAGACAGAGAGGCAGCGGAGATAACAAAGGGAAAGACAGAGAGGCAGCGGAGATGGCAAGGGGAAAGAAAGAGGCAGCGGAGATGGCAAGGGGAAAGAAAGAGGCAGCGGAGATGGCAAGGGGAAAGAAAGAGAGGCAGCGGAGATGGCAAGGGGAAAGAAAGAGAGGCAGCGGAGATGGCAAGGGGAAAGAAAGAGACAGCGGAGATGGCAAGGGGAAAGAAAGAGAGGCAGCGGAGATGGCAAGGGGAAAGAAAGAGAGGCACCGGAGATGGCAAGGGGAAAGAAAGAGGCAGCGGAGATGGCAAGGGGAAAGAAAGAGGCAGCGGAGATGGCAAGGGGAAAGAAAGAGAGGCAGCGGAGATGGCAAGGGGAAAGAAAGAGAGGCAGCGGAAATGGCAAGGGGAAAGAAAGAGACAGCGGAGATGGCAAGGGGAAAGAAAGAGAGGCAGCGGAGATGACAAGGGGAAAGAAAGAGAGACAGCGGAGATGGCAAGGGGAAAGACAGAGAGGCAGCGGAGATGACAAAGGGAAAGACAGAGAGGCAGCGGAGATGGCAAGGGGAAAGAAAGAGGCAGCGGAGATGGCAAGGGGAAAGAAAGAGGCAGCGGAGATGGCAAGGAGAAAGAAAGAGAGGCAGCGGAGATGGCAAGGGGAAAGAAAGAGAGGCAGCGGAGATGGCAAGGGGAAAGAAAGAGACAGCGGAGATGGCAAGGGGAAAGAAAGAGGCAGCGGAGATGACAAGGGGAAAGAAAGAGAGGCAGCGGAGATGGCAAGGGGAAAGAAAGAGACAGCGGAGATGGCAAGGGGAAAGAAAGAGAGGCAGCGGAGATGACAAGGGGAAAGAAAGAGAGACAGCGGAGATGACAAGGGGAAAGAAAGAGAGGCAGCGGAGATGACAAGGGGAAAGAAAGAGGCAGCGGAGATGACAAGGGGAAAGGGAGGCAGCGGAGATGACAAGGGGAAAGAAAGAGAGACAGCGGAGATGGCAAGGGGAAAGAAAGAGAGACAGCGGAGATGACAAGGGGAAAGAAAGAGAGGCAGCGGAGATGACAAGGGGAAAGAAAGAGAGACAGCGGAGATGACAAGGGGAAAGAAAGAGAGGCAGCGGAGATGACAAGGGGAAAGAAAGAGAGGCAGCGGAGATGACAAGGGGAAAGAAAGAGAGGCAGCGGAGATGGCAAGGGGAAAGAAAGAGAGGCAGCGGAGATGACAAGGGGAAAGAAAGAGAGACAGCGGAGATGGCAAGGGGAAAGAAAGAGAGACAGCGGAGATGACAAGGGGAAAGAAAGAGAGGCAGCGGAGATGACAAGGGGAAAGAAAGAGAGGCAGCGGAGATGACAAGGGGAAAGAAAGAGAGATCTATTTGGAGTCATCCTGATTCCATGATCAGACTGGTTTGTACCAGCCACAACAAGACCTTTTTGTGGTTCAACTGTTGTAATAAATTTAAAAAATCGACTTAACACTGTACGCATACCCCTCTGACTGAACTCAACCTAAACAAGAACATCACATCCCCCGTGATGCTAGTTTCTTCACCCGCTGCAACAAACACTGCCACTGCGGTGATGTAGAATCAATTAAAGAAATCAACATGGTACTTGCGTTGCCGGTGTCGGCGTACTTCTCGTCCACGTGACCGAGAGCCACCGCCCACGCCATCGCGGCACAGACGGCGACGACGGCGGCGAGGGTAGAGAGAACCATGAAGCCAACGACCTGGAAACAGGCCATCAATACGTTTGTATACACTGTATAAATGCTGATACGTATTTGTGTCGCTAAACCAGCGGGCATTGGGCTAAATGCGGCTCGCGGAGCTACTTCGTGGGGACTTGCGGGATGACAAAAGGCGATTCAATTTTAATGGTTGGAAGAACTGCAGCTATGTCCACGAAGAAAGTCTTAAAAGACAAATAAAAGAAGATGTAGAACATAATGTGCGTCATGGTGAAAAATTGTTAACCATCAGTGGCATGTAGTATACCTTTGCCGAGGTAAGGTTTAATTTTAATGGGAAGAAACAGGGTATTGAGATTGCAACTCCGTAGGTTGAGTAGTTCCTCCGAGGGTATCGATATGCAATAATACACATGTGTGGCCCGCTGACTTCGTTCAAGTTATCATTTTTGTCATCCATTCAAAAAGGTTGTCCTACGCCGCGTTAAATGTTAACTTCTATTACCGCAAATCCATAGACTAAAACTAAATGTTGAACATTAATTAAAACACAGGCAGGTAGTATGGGTGTGTGTTTGTGAAATTACTTTTTAAAGTATGTCAGCCAACTCACCAGACCATATGTCCTGTGTTTACCTGCGCCGACGCCGCATGCCCCAGCAACTATGATCTACAATAAGTAAATGGCGTGTCATCACTTAAAACTAACTATACTAGTTATCTTTCGCGCCCAAAACAACAAAAATCAAGTTCATGAGCGCATCGAAACAAAACCGTCATCCAGTCATGCACACAATCGTTAATTCGTTATTCCATCCATCCAGACGCTGGAGTTCTGGGTTACTGTATTTATTTGGGTTTTTGTTTAACAGATGACATTACAACAGTTTGAATCATCTGTGTTTTTGTTATGAATTGTATATATTTGTACACACAAATTGTATATATATATATATATATATATATATATATATATATATATATATATATATATATATATATATATATATATATATACATATATATATATATATATATATATATATATATATATATATATATATATATATATATATACATATATATATATATGTATGTATATATATATATACATATATATATATATATATATATATATACATATATATATATATACATATATATATATATACATATATATATATATATATATATATATATATATATATATATATATATATATATATATATATATATATATATATATATATATGTATATATATATATATATATATGCGTCTCTTGTTTTGTTACGAAACATGTGTAGATGTGTCAGGCATATCTTAGGGTACTTATAGGCTACATACACCTCACAACTACGAGCAATGCAATTTAATGTCATAATATATTGCATTCAAGTACACGTTGCTGTGTAATTGACATCATTTATATTCCCGTTGTAGACGGGTCGCGCGTATTCACAAATAATCGCATGTATCCTGGTTAATAAATAGCGTGATTCGTACTCGCGATAATTACCTAGGCTAACTGTATAGCTTTGAACAGCAAATACAGCATATCAATTAATTGTAACCGATGCTATTATAATTATTCGTATTCGATTAACAGAACGTCGACGTCGCGATGTACTGCAGTGCTGACTTGGCTTCAAGAATGGTGTGTATGTCACCGCACTTGCTAACAGAATAATACCAATTGTTCATCGTCAGGCTAACGTCCACGGTGTCATGTGTGTTTTACACTATAGTGCAGACCACCATGTATGGATTTCACAGTCCCGTAGGCATCGGATACCCAAAGTGAGATAGTGATTGATTTGACTTTATTTGGGTATGAACAGAAATCTTACGTTACACATTTTTAGACACATGTAAGTCCCAAAATCCAAGATGGCCGCCGTCACTCATGGAAAATACAGAAAATGGCATATCTCTGGAACTACTTGACCAACTTCAATGATGATGTTAGACACTATTGTAGGGTTTTTAAACATGCCTGATAGTCTGGAATATGCGTCAGCTCGATTGTAGGTCAAGGACATGTTTACGTCATGTCATGCAAGAACGTTAAGGTAAAGGTCATGTTTAACTGGTTTCAAGTCGATTGAAGGTCAAAGTCATGCAGTAATGTCAAAACAAAGGTCAACCTATGATGAACATTCAATAAAATCAAATTATAACAATTAGGTCATGTTAAAAAAAATTCATTACAGCCCAATACTAGAATTCAACCGTATAAACACCAAAGAGGCACATATATGTATATATAGAAGTTCAGGTTCAAGGTCAAAATCTGAATACATATAAGCAAATAGAATTAATTACCAATAATGAACTGCACTCCATGTCAGGCAACCTATTTAATTTTGTCCTGAAACACCGACTGGGAGACACACAGACAACATATTGAATAGGATAAAATTTGGGCGAAAATAAAAATGTTAAAGGTTAGATTCTTTAAACATGCATATACAACACATCTATCTTGGAACATGCCATGTTGAACACTTAGTGAGTTAAATCAGTGGTACACAATCTTCTGATAGTGTCATCCTTGTTCATACTCATGCAATAGTCATACATCTTTTTCATCTTCATCTGCTGTTATCCTGTAATCAGGAAGGTTGCTGCAGTCAAAGTTGTGGCATTTGCAAAGAGCAGTGCATGGGAGGTTGTTCTTCTTGCTTGAGCAGTGCCCCCCCCCTCTCTCTCTCTCTCTCTCTCTCTCTCTCTCTCTCTCTCTCACATACACACACTTTCTGTATCAGTCAGTCTCTCAGTCTCTCAGTCTGTCTGTCTGTCTGTCTGTCTGTCTGTCTGTCTGTCTGTCTGTCTGTCTGTCTGTCTGTCTGTCTGTCTGTCTGTCTCGGTCACTTTCACTCTTTACCAGGCTACCACGTAGTTATTGTTGTAGCCTGTACCCATGATATGTTAAAGCAAGCGTGTGCCAAATGGTTGGCCTTTTAATATTCTCTCGAGTGAAACGTCTGACTGTGTTGGTTACGACATCCTCGTCATCTTTATAATAATCATATATTAAACATACTTCCTGTCTCACCGATCCTTGTGTGGTTGCAGTAGTTTTTGCAAGTTTAGTGCGTCCTCATCCCGATTTCTTTTGTTTTCCACGTTGTCCTATGGATGTATTGGCCCGCGATCACACGCTGGTATATTACTCGATAGTGACTACTGACTGCTTGTCGCGAAACTTTATTTCAGACAAATGTTTAACGTCTGGGGCTGTATTGAGAAGTCACGGTCATCGAAACGCACCCTATACAACATGGCTAGCGGGCCATACGATGCACGGTTTTGTAATGCAGTGCTGGAAGCGTTGCCGGAAATCACCCCTAAGACCTCTGCCAGTGAGAGATGATAGTAGACCAGGTTCTTAAGTCGACTATTAGTCAGATCGCACCGCCGGCCAGACAAAATGTCATGTACCGCACTGTGCTGAAACTGCGGCAATGACAGGAGAACAAAGGAAACTCAAATTGTAGCTACAGAACACCTCAATCGTCATTCGCCGTGGTGAACTGACGCGCCATCGCAACACCATCCTACACGCTATGCGCCGAAAAGCTCGCAGCAACACCGAAGCAAGACTAGAAAGGCAGGCGTCAGACTTATGAATATGATTCACGACGACGTGTGATATGCAACACAGCCGAACTGAATGCGCGTGTCACAGACCATTTTATCGTTCAGTGACCCAACTGTAGAAGCGTTGCCAGCTTGTCCAGGAAGGCCGAACGTATTACTCACGAAGAAGTGTGCATATTGAGCAGTACATGACCAGCTGCAATGGAATAAGTACTTGACTAGCTGTGATTGTACAAAAAAGTCAGTGTTTGTCCAGCATATATGGAACAAATACTTGACATGCAGTGGTAGGACAGGTATTTTAAAAGCAGTGGAGGAAAAGTACCTTCCCAGCTGTGATTAAACAACGGGTGATGGAACAAGCATTTGTCCACAGGCGATGGATCAAGTATATCACCAGTTGCAATGGAAAAGAGTACTTGATTACACCATAAATTGTGGAAGAAGCACTTGGCCATCTGTGATGGAATAAGTAGGTGACCAGCTGTTATGGAAGACGTACTTGACCAGACCAGATATGATGGAACAAATATATGACCAGCTGTGGTGGAAAACGTACTAACTGCAATGGAAGAAGTACTTCACCAGCTACAATGGAAAACGTACTTCACCAGACAGTATGTATACACATGACCAGCTGTGATGGAAGATCTAGTTAACCACCTGTGATGGAAGAAGTACTTGACCAACTGCAATGGAAGATGTACTTGACCAGACCAGATATTATGGAACAAATATGTCTTCCATTGCAGCAGGTCAAGTACTTCTTCCGTCACTGCTGATCAACAATGTCTTCCATCACAGCTTGTCATAGCTGTGATGGAAGACGTTGTTGATCAGCAGTGACGGAAGAAGTACTTGACCTGCTGCAATGGAAGACATACTAGACCATACCAGATGTTATGGAATAAATATACGAGCAGCTGTTATAGAAGGAGTAGTTGACTACCTCTGATGGAAGAAGTACTTGACCAGCTGCAATGGAAGACGTACTTGACCAGATCAGATATTATGGCACAAATTTATGACGAGCTCCGATGGAGGAAGTACTACACCAGCTGCAATTGAAGAAGAAATTGACCAGTTGCAATGAAAGCAGTACTTGACCAGACCATATATTATGGAGCAAATTTATGACCACCTCTGATGGAAGAAGTAGTTGACCAGCTGTTGTGGAAGAAGTATTTGGCCAGCTGCAATGGAAGAAGTATTTAACCAGCTGCAATGGAAGCAATTGTTGACTACTGAGGTAGTTGTGATGGAACATATATTTGACCAGCTGTGGTGAAACAAGTACTTATCCAGCTGTGATGGAAAATACTTTGCCAGATATGATAGAAATTAGAACTAGTACTTTTGTGCGACAGGATGATAAGACCTGTTTTCCACGTGTTATGTGCCAGTCCTCCCTGATATGGCTGTACTCCTCCTCCAGGGACTTCAAGTCCTCCTCCAGCTCGTTCAGTGGCTTCTTCTCCTTCGGGTACACATTGTTTCTCATCTCGTCCCTGTTTCTCATCCCTGAAATAAAGAACAATAATTATTACTAATTGTGCATGCTGTAGTCTTCCTAAAAACGTTCATGATCTTGTATTCAACCTGAAGAAAAAGAGTATCTATTACATCATCCTGAAGAAAAACCATAAAATTAGTACACATGTCTGCAATCTCATTCTCCTCCTGAAGAAAAACCATAAAAACAGTACACATGTCTGCAATCTCATTCTCCTCCTGAAGAAAAACCATAAAATTAGTACACATGTCTGCAATCTCATTCTCCTCCTGAAGAAAAACAAAAAAATTAATACACATGTCTGCAATCTCATTCTCCCCCTGAAGAAAATACATAAAATTAGCACACATGTCTGCAATCTCATTCTCCTCCTGAAGAAAAACCATAAAATTGGCACACATGTCTGCAATCTCATTCTCCTGCTGAAGAAAACCCATTAAATTAGTACACATGTCTGCAATCTCATTCTCCCCCTGAAGAAAATACATAAAATTAGCACACATGTCTGCAATCTCATTCTCCTCCTGAAGAAAAACCATAAAATTGGCACACATGTCTGCAATCTCATTCTCCTGCTGAAGAAAACCCATTAAATTAGTACACATGTCTGCAATCTCATTCTCCTCCTGGAGAAAACCCATAAAATTAGTACACATGTCTGCAATCTCATTCGCCTCCTAAAGAAAAACCATTAAATTAGTACACATGTCTGCAATCTCATTCTCCTCCTGAAGAAAACCCATTAAATTAGTACACATGTCTGCAATCTCATTCTCCTCCTGGAGAAAAACCATAAAATGAGTACATGTGTGTGCAATCTCATTCTCCTCCTGGAGAAAACCCATAAAATTAGTACACATGTCTGCAATCTCATTCTCCTCCTGGAGAAAACCCATTAAATGAGTACATGTGTGTGCAATCTCATTCTCCTCCTGAAGAAAACCCATAAAATGTGTACACATGTCTGCAATCTCATTCTCCTCCTGAAGAAAAACCATAAAAATAGTACACGTGTCTGCAATCTCATTCTCCTCCTGAAGAAAAACCATAAAATTAATACACATGTCTGCAATCTCATTCTCCTGAAGAAAAACCATAAAATTAATACACATGTCTGCAATCTCATTCTCCTCCTGAAGAAAACCCATTAAATTAGTACACATGTCTGCAATCTCATTCTCCTCCTGAAGAAAAACCATTAAATTAGTACACATGTCTGCAATCTCATTCTCCTCCTGGAGAAAAACCATTAAATTAGTACACATGTCTGCAATCTCATTCTCCTCCTGGAGAAAAACCATAACATGAGTACATGTGTGTGCAATCTCATTCTCCTCCTGAAGAAAACCCATTAAATTAGTACACATGTCTGCAATCTCATTCTCCTCCTGAAGAAAACCCATTAAATTAGTACACATGTCTGCAATCTCATTCTCCTCCTGAAGAAAAACCATTAAATTAGTACACATGTCTGCAATCTCATTCTCCTCCTGGAGAAAAACCATAAAATGAGTACATGTGTGTGCAATCTCATTCTCCTCCTGGAGAAAACCCATAAAATTAGTACACATGTCTGCAATCTCATTCTCCTCCTGGAGAAAACCCATTAAATGAGTACATGTGTGTGCAATCTCATTCTCCTCCTGAAGAAAACCCATAAAATGTGTACACATGTCTGCAATCTCATTCTCCTCCTGAAGAAAAACCATAAAAATAGTACACGTGTCTGCAATCTCATTCTCCTCCTGAAGAAAAACCATAAAATTAATACACATGTCTGCAATCTCATTCTCCTGAAGAAAAACCATAAAATTAATACACATGTCTGCAATCTCATTCTCCTGAAGAAAAACCATAAAATTAATACACATGTCTGCAATCTCATTCTCCTGAAGAAAAACCATAACATTAGTACACATGTCTGCAATCTCATTCTCCTCCTGAAGAAAATACATAAAATTAGGACACATGTCTGCAATCTCATTCTCTTCCTGAAGTAAAACCATTAAATTAGTACACATGTCTGCAATCTCATTCTCCTCCTGAAGAAAATACATAAAATTAGGACACATGTCTGCAATCTCATTGTCTTCCTGAAGTAAATCCATTAAATTAGGACACATGTCTGCAATCTCATTCTCTTCCTGAAGTAAAACCATTAAATTAGGACACATGTCTGCAATCTCATTCTCTTCCTGAAGTAAAACCATTAAATTAGTACACATGTCTGCAATCTCATTCTCCTCCTGAAGTAAAACCATGCAATTAGTACACATATCTGCAATCTCATTCTCCTCCTGAAGTAAAACCATTAAATTAGTACACATGTCTGCAATCTCATTCTCCTCCTGAAGTAAAACCATGCAATTAGTACACATATCTGCAATCTCATTCTCCTCCTGAAGTAAAACCATTAAATTAGTACACATGTCTGCAATCTCATTCTCCTCCTGAAGTAAAACCATGCAATTAGTACACATATCTGCAATCTCATTCTCCTCCTGAAGTAAAACCATTAAATTAGTACACATATCTGCAATCTCATTCTCCTCCTGAAGATAAATCATAACATTAGTACACATGTCTGCAATCTCATTCTCCTCCTGAAGTAAAACCATTAAATTAGTACACATGTCTGCAATCTCATTCTCCTCCTGAAGTAAAACCATGCAATTAGTACACATATCTGCAATCTCATTCTCCTCCTGAAGTAAAACCATTAAATTAGTACACATATCTGCAATCTCATTCTCCTCCTGAAGATAAATCATAACATTAGTACACATGTCTGCAATCTCATTCTCCTCCTGAAACAAAAACATAAAATTAGGACACATGTTTGCAATCTCATTCTCCTCCTGAAGATAAATCATAACATTAGTACACATGTCTGCAATCTCATTCTCCGCCTGAAGAAAAACCATAAAGTTAGTACACATGTCTGCAATCTCGTTCTACTCCTGCAGAAAAACTATAAGTATTAGTACACATGTCTGTAATCTCATTCTCCTCCTGAAGAAAACCTATAAGTATTAGTACACATGTCTGCAATCTCATTCTCCTCCTGAAGAAAACCTATATGTATTAGTACACATGTCTACAATCTCATTCTCCTCCTGAAGAAAAACTATAATTATTAGTACACATGTCTACAATCTCATTCTCCTCCTGAAGAAAAACTATAACTATTAGTACACATGTCTACAATCTCATTCTCCTCCTGAAGAAAACCTATAAGTATTAGTATACATGTCTACAATCTCATTCTCCTCCTGAAGAAAACCTATAAGTATTAGTACACATGTCTACAATCTCATTCTCCTCCTGAAGAAAAACTATAATTATTAGTACACATGTCTACAATCTCATTCTCCTCCTGAAGAAAAACTATAATTATTAGTACATATGTCTGCAATCTCATTCTCCTCCTGAAGAAAAACTATAAATGTTATTACACATGTCTGCAATCTCATTCTCATCTTGAAGAAATATTAGTACATATGTCTGCAATCTCATTCTCCTCCTGAAGAAAAATTATAAATATTAGTACACATGTCTGCAATCTCATTCTCATCCTGAAGACAAACTAAAAATATTAGTATACATGTCTGCAATTTAATTCTCCTCCTGAAGAAAAACCATAAAATGAATACACATTTCTGCAATCTCATTCTCCTTCTGAAAAAAAACATATAAATTAGTACACATCTCTGCAATCTCATTCTCCTCCTGAAGAAAAACCATAAAATGAGTACAGATGTCTGCAATCTCATTCTCCTCCTGAAGAAAAACCATAAAATTAGTACAGATTTCTTCAATTTCATTCTCCTCCTGAGAAAAACCCATAAAACTACTACACACATCTGCAATCTCATTCTCCTCCAGAATGAAAACTTCACAAATTACGTTTCTGTCTACTTATATCAGAAATGGCAAGACACAGTTTGGATTTGTGGTTACAGTTGAACTTTGCTTTATGATCACCATAGTAATACAGCCACCTTGCAATTAGGGCCACACTAGAGTAGGCCCAAATTATTTCTCCAAAGGTAGAGTTATAATTTAGTCTTATTCATATGGTCATCTGGCTACACAGGTCCCCTGTCTTTTATCCCAAGGGTGGGTGTAATAGTGAGGTTCCACTCTAAATTTTAATTATATAAATGTATTTTTCCTTAACATCAGATTTGACCCAATATTTAGCAAAAAGCTACTCTACCTACACGAGGCCTACTATTTATGCTACAAGTTGCCAACCAGGTAATCAATGGTTCTCTACATAGGTTTTCGGCTGGACAGGTTTTGTATTTTAAGTTGAATATCAGTTATTCAACAAAATAACCAGAATGTTAAATAACTATTTATCCGTTATATTTCAGGGTGTAATCAGTGTGTTAGCCTTCAATCATTTCATACTTTATGTCGACATGTTTCAGGGTTTACAAAGGCAGGAAGCAAAACTGCCTCAGCTGGGAGGGGGGGTCCCGCCTTAGGGTACTCCAACTGCCACTGCAGGGCCCAGGCCACATGCAGGACTTGCATCCACATGTCACAAGCTCAATGGAGGCATCTGGAACTGCAGGAAGTCTCAACCAAACTTCCAACAACCCCTTGTATCTGATGGCTTGACATGTCACTTACAACCGTGTTGTTTCAAGGGACAAATAATTAAAAAGAACATTAGTTTTGAAAAGGAATTGCCAGTGTGGGTGGAATCGGAATCAATTAATTTAGGTGGAATCGAAATATTTGATATAGTCAACCCCAGGCCAGTCGCACCATCAGATATGTGGGATTGGCAGAAATTTGGGTAAGAAGTCCTGCAATTCCAAATGCTTTCAGTGAATTTGTAACATGCGGTTGCATGTCAGGGTAGCCAAAGACAGGTACCTAGGCCAACACTTCCCCTCTGAAGCTATTTTTACTTTCCACATTGTAAACATTGAAACATATCAACACAAATATATGAAATGATTGGCAGGTTGTACTACACCGATTATACATTAAAATATAAGCCCTGGATAAGTAGTTATTTAATCACATTTTGATTATTTGGTTGAACAAGCCATATATCAACAGAAATCCAAAACTGGACCAGTCAAAAAAAATGACTGTGTAACCAGTGTCCTACGGAGAGAACCATTCACTGGGTGATAATTTGTAACATAAACTGTAGGCCTCATGTAAGCAAAATAGTTTAATTTATGACAAATTAAGCATTCAATTTAATGGTAAGCAAAATGATGTTTAAACATCTACACATTCAAATTGTGTCCTGCCAACATCTCATACTATAACGTTTGACATGGACAAAATTGGTTGGTTGTGTTAAAAAAAAACATCAAAAGTAAAAATGTGTTCTTTTCAATAATCACTTTGCAAAATACCATACAATTTACATGTTATAAAATAACATCAAATGCCAGATTAATGTAGGAGCACATATGATTAAATAAGTAAATATAGTTTGATTTTGTAACCTAATATTAAGAGTCATACTATTAATAACAAAAGTATTACTCCTTATTCACAAACGCAACTGAAGTCACAAAAAATGTATTAAAGATAAGATGCTTAGACTTTAGATAATAGATCGAAATTATAACTATCAAATTTTCCATGACCATGGTATAAAATATCCAATGGTTTGGTTGCTATGGTCAACTGATTAGTATGTAAGATTTTATTTATTTCTCATAAATTATGCACAATACAAAATTTGGTCTATATAGATTTAGACAATGTCCAGTTACATAAAATACATTTTACGAGAAGTCTGTGACAGTCAGTCTGTGTCCTTCGAAGCCGAAGCAGGAGCATTAACCAGAAAACGTCCTACTGACCTGTTTCTCCCCGATTTCTTTGTCATATTTCTCCGCCTTTTCCCGTTTCTCCTGTGTCTGCGATGCATTTCTCCTCCGTTGTGCTCTTTCAGGGTCTCGGCCCATTGCCCAGTTAAAACTTAAGTCAGAGAAGTTCAGTGTCTATCGTCTTTTTAAGTTGTACTTGTAGTTGTAGTCATCCTCCTGACACTGAAGTAAAGAATAAAATAACGATTACTCGTCTATTGCAATTTGAATTGTAATGACTGATGGGTCTCCACAGACTGTCACAGTGACAGTGTCATTGTACACACTGTCAGTTATGTTGAATTTTACAACTTGTTTCGCAAGCAAAAACCTATCAAAATCGAGAGGAAGAAAAGAACGCAGCTTACCGTTCGCGTAACCAAGATTACTATGGAGATGCGTTAGACAGACTCACTGTGACGTAATATCCGAAATGCTCGTGGCCAGGATGAGCGTCATTTTCACATCACGTGGGCTGAAGAAGTGTTATTCAGAGTTCGCGTCTTTTTCTGAATTGCCGGTTATCAAATACTAGTCCACTTACTGATCTCTCTGTCCTCATTCACAAACAATGAAACATACCATTTGTTGCGCGTATTGCTATCTTTTTTACATTAACGTGTCGAACTGAATGAGGATACCAGAAACAGCCGAAAAACATTGCAAGCAGAACAGTCATCTCCGGCGTGTGACGCGTACAGTGCCGCACTCTATCGGCATCCGGTAAACGTGGTTCTTGCGAGCGAACTGTCCGCCAGGTGCTTTCCGAAAGTGCAAAGTCGAATACCAGAATTATAGAGCATAATGTTATGCGGCGAAGAAATGCCTCATCTTTAATAGTTTTCACGAGATGGGGAGTTCTTTTTATAACAGATCACTGGAAAACAAAACAATGCATTACTTGTGTAGGTATTGACAAGAAACACCGTAGCTGTAGTGGTATTTATCAATCCGCAATGGACTAAATGATTATAATTAATTGCTTCTTTTCAAGTTAACAGGTATGAATTCCGCATTGCAACGCCTAAATCGTTGGCATGTATTCAGCAGCGTTTCCCTTCAACTAGGAGATCTATGCAGTCATAGAAAAGATTGTTGACTTTAGACTTTACATAACAAATGATATTTTGATTTTTTTTCTTATTCAGTACAGACTTTGCGTAAGCATAGCGGCTTGGGCTTGCCATATTCAATTTCTAGCCGCATATTGGCGATTCCAGCCTTTTTGTGCATCTCATTTAATGCCACAATAGCAACCGAACTTAATTTGCCTTATACATTTTATCCGAATTATGTTTCCTACGCTTTGAAGATAGTCTACACCAAGCGGTTGCTGATTGGATAATAGGATATATGTCATTTTGGAGAGAGAGAAAAGACACACGGCGGAATTCGCGTTTTGAAAACATACTTTTGTTTATTGAAATTCAAGGGGATACGTCTCGCGTTTGGGATTAATGAATATATAACACTAGGTCGACAAGACTCAATTTAAAGCTTCCTATATCAGTGGGCGACATTTGAGATATGGCATTTATCGCATTTTGCCTACAAACCCTTCATGTAATATATATATATATATATATATATATATATATATATATATATATATATATTACATCTTTGCCTAATTGTTTATTTATTTTATGTATGCTTATAAATTATACGTTTGTGTAATTGCTATAATATATATATATATATATATATATATATATATATATATATATATATATATATATATATATTCACCTCAAAATAAGACGCTGATTGGCTCCCAGTCCAACTATGAAATGCAACTAAAATAAGGATATACTTTTATAAGATAATAATATGCTATTAAAAGTATTCAACATCAAACTTATATTCACATAAAAATAAACATAAATACAAATTTGCAGTTGTCTATGAAGCAGAAATTCTGGCAGGATTACTCTCGATTACCGAGGCTTTACACAGATAACATTCAAGACAAAAGCCGGCAAAGTGCCCAGATGGTCTTCGCGGCGAAGTTACTCAGCCGAGCGACGGTTAAGTTACTGCACGGAGCCTGCTTGATTAATCCGATGTATTTAACACAAATGACGGCGACATTCTCAGTGGACTTTTATCAACATGGTACAGCATAACTGACACAGTAATGCGCTAGTTTTCTTCATACCTGACTGGTAGACGGCAAGCCATTAAGATAGGAAACTGTTTCTCAGATATGCTGCCCACCTCGTGTGGTGTCGTCACTTTTACAACGTCACTAAACTTCATTATTCAGTTACAATTTGGGTCATTACCTTTACGCGGATGACACACAATTCTACATTTCTTTGGCTACATCAGATACTTGTCGCTCCCTTAACCAGCTCAGATATTGTCTCCAAGACGTCTCCCTTTAAAAAGTTAAAGTAAGTTCTTGTATCCACTCCTCATAATTGTTCAAAGCGCTTTACACTTTATTTCCCTGGCAGACCTGTTCAATCAGACACCATTTTAACTTCTCTGCGAAGCAACCAGCCATATGCTACACTTAATGCGCGAAGACTGTTGTAGCCAGGTAGGCCCTACTCATTTATACAGCTGAGTGAACTGGAGCAATGTAAAATTTGTCCAAGGCATTAACACTGCAGCACATGATTCGAACCCGGGTGCTCTTAGTCGAGAGTCTGCATCTCTACCCCTGAGCCACTGCGCTCTACGGGTGAAAAAGGGTAAATTAAAGATAAATGCAGATAAGACCAAACCATTGGTACCCGAACGCAACGTAGAAATCTTGATAGCTTTTTCCCAACATGTATTTTGAGTCAGAGTATTGTAATAGTGTCCCCCGTCTGTGATTGTGACACCCGGCGAGTCTCCGAAACAAGGGAGCGGCGAGAGGCAGAGCGGGGAGTGTGGAGCTTGTTTCTTTGTGTTGGTAGTCTTAGCTTGTTATTAAACCGTTTAAACCAATATTGAAGTACGTCGTTATACATATATCACAGTATCATACCAGCCGCATGAATGTCAAATCTCGGAGTAACGCTTGAGGAACACACAATTTCAAACAACGTATATCGAAAACATGTCCCTGCTAGTCCAGTTCCTTGTGTAATTTCGTTCAAATTTTTGGGAGATTTGCAAAACTATACATTTTTGGAAAGTTTAGAACATACTGAACCTGAAAAGTAATGTTTACATTTTTTCTAAACATTCTATGGCGGCCATCTTGGATTTTCAAAATGGCGACTATAATTATTTTGCTCACATTTTGCAATATCTCGGCTTCTAAGCATCTTAGGCTTTTGATTTTGGTGTCTAAACATACATTTTCAGAGACAAGGAATCTAATGGGACAACTTATAATGAGCTATATATAATGCATGACACTATTTTGGATATTTGGGAAAAAATACATAAATTCTAAGTAACAACCTGAGGCTCAAATGGTAAATATTAGCCAACTGTTCGAGCATTAAAAATAGTCTAGTTATTAAAATCATTGTTGTCTAGTCTAATAATTACATGTATTATTAAAATCATTGTTGTCTAGAATCCAGTGTCCCTTTGTTGTTGTTTAAGGCTCTGAGAGACATGGAGTCGACCACGAATGAGGTTCCCAAACTTACTGGTGGACGGCCATGCCAAACCACTGACTATAAACGGTGTGTTGTGTGTCAAAAAGAAGCCGAACCTTTAGTGTTGCACCCAAGATTAACGTCATACTACAACCTCATAGAGGCAGTGAAGGAGCATCCAGCAGCTGAACTGCTTTCGCGTAGAGGGCCATGTCATAGGTTATGACAGTGATGTACTCTTCTCCAACTGTCAACTCCTTTAACTGATGTGCCTGCTTCATGACTGTTAGCAGAGTTGACCACTCGTGTGCCACTTCTTGGAGTAGGGGCAGGGCACCAACCTCGGTCAGCGGCTTGCTTGTTAACAACAAGGAGTTGTAGCCAGCCCAACCTGGAATTTGGCTTGACCTTTCAGCCTTCAACCTGGAAAGAGTTGAGGCTTCAACCCATCCAAGTTGTGTAAGTTGATAGCTATCTGCTACACCAGAGTTGTTGATGCTGAACTCCCTCGCCCGCTTCTGCGATGCAGTTGCTTTTGGCTTCTCACACGGTAGCATGGCTGTATGGTATGGATTCACCAAGAGACTCTTTGACTTTGTGTCACCAATGCGTAGAGGGGGTGTGATTGGTTCACCAAGTGCATCGGCCTTCTGGTAGATGGCAGTGACTGTTCCATGTGTTGTACCCTTGCCATCAGGAGTATCCTCAACAAAGTCTGTGTTGTCTGAGGCAAAGAACACAAACGTGCCCTTCTTCAAGTAAGGTGGCACATACAGCCCCTGGAACTGCTTTGTGTTCTCCACTACAGCATTGGCAAGGGCTGTTTCCATGATGAGGGCACGGCTGTAGCACGCACAGTGACCCTGTGGATTGAGGAGATTCACAGGTTTCTTGTTTCTTGTGTCGTGATTGATGGTCAGGGCCAATCCCAGTACTTGGGGTTTTCCTTAGCTTGTTGAGACCGGAATCCAGCACCCTCGTCACTCGGCTTGTACGTGATTTGCCTCTTGGATTTGAAACCAAACATCAGGTTTTGGCTCAGGGTTAGTGCACGCCTGTCAACAATAGTTATCCGCACTTCTGGTTGCAGTTTGTCTGCAGGTTCCGCCATTATCCAGCAGATCATGGTATACAGTTTCACCGGTACATCTTCCAGGGTACTGGTTACTACTATGGAGCTGGACGTCTTCACTGTCTTGGTGAATACATGTAATTATTAGACTAGACTACAATGATTTTAATAACTAGACTATTTTCAATGCTCGAACAGTTGGCTAAATTTTACCATTTGAGCCTCAGGTTGTTACTTAGAATTTATGTATTTTTCCCCAAATTTCCAAAATAGTGTCATACATTATATATAGCTCATTATTAGTTGTCCTGTTAGATTTCTTGTCTCTGAAAATGTATGTTTAGATACCAAAATCAAAAGCCTAAGATGCTTAGAAGCCGAGATATTGCAAAATGTGAGCAAAAAATAGCCGCCATTTTGAAAATCCAAGATGGTCACCATAGAATGTTTAGAAAAAATGTAAACAGTACTATTCAGGTTCAGTAGGTTCTATACTTTCCAAAAATGTATAGTTTTGCAAATCTCCAACAAAATTGAACGAATATTTTGATCTGTACATAGTAAACTGGACTAGAAGTACATGTTTTGTCATTTTTCGAGTAAACATTGTGATTTATACTGTCTTGCATTAAATGTAGTGCATGGAAAGTTGTCTCATTAGATTCCTTGTCTCTGAAAATGTATATTTAGACACCAAAATCAAAAGCCTAAGATGCTTAGAAGTCGAGATATTGCAAAATGTGAACAAAAATAGTCGCCATTTTGAAAATCCAAGATGGCCGCCATGGAGTGTTTAGAAAAAATGTAAACATTACTTTTCAGGTTCAGTAGGTTCTAAACTTTCCAAAAATATATAGTTTTGCAAATCTCCCAAAAATTTGAACGAAACGTTTTTTCGTGACATGGTGAACTGGACTATGCTGTTTTTACCATATCCGTGGTCTTCACCATATTCGCCGGTATATTCAGCCAATGCAATGAAGAGACACTGAGCGAGAAAACGAGGAGAACGCGAGACTACCCTTGCCAAAATATTTAGGACACGTTGAAGTTTTACTGTTTCGTTATTTGCAGTATTGTAAAGTAGGAATTGCAGTTCAAGAAGGTGGTCGCTCATGACAGGTTTTACTGTACTCGTCGTGAATCGATGATGCTTTGATGTCGGTCACGGGTAATAAACAAACATGGCTTACGAAGTGATGATGGTGTTTTGTTTGATGTTGACAAGACTACTGCACAATACAACTTTATTGATCCCAACATTTGTAGCTTGCTAGGGCTTTGCTATTATAATACTTGGCAATGGCTTGGTTCTTTAGTTTAAGCCCTACTTTATATACAGTGGCGCCATCTATCGATCTGAAACAACTAACTGTTGCTTTTAAAGCGAGTGTGTTAGGTCCTAGCTTTTATTTTGTTCGTTTACTAAAATATTACGTTCTTATGACTTCAATATGCGTGTTGAATTTTTACTGCCTGCTAATTTGTGCTTAGTTACTTTATTAAGCTCGGAACAATGTTCGTAATTTGAAAGATTCCGCATGCAACACGTTCAAATGGTAAACAAAACACCAGTTCAAAACAAAATAGACCTTTTCCTCATTCGAGGCCGGACATGCGCATTGGGCGTGTTTACATTTTTCACAGGAAGTAGGGGGATGCCGTAAACACCACCCTTGCAGAAAGATAGGAGGGAACGATTATTGTTGTGTTTATAACTGCAACAGCCATCGGGGGAAAGTGAAGGAAACAGGGCAAAATCTATCGTTTTTTATCTATCGTATTTCCCAATGGGAAAGAGTGTAAAGGCAAAGCGTCATCGGTCGCTGTGGATTGGAGCAATTAGTAGGGAGGTCAGACCGATTTGCCGCCCCTTCGGACAACTTGGGGAGACAGGGGTCCGGGTTTAGTCGCCGTAATTTATTATCACGCAACATACCTGTTCTTGTATAATTTTTCTTATGTTGTTATAATGTTAGTCTATGATTCTGAGCCGATAACTGATTTTTTGGCTGTGTTTAAAATGTGTTAATGATTTTTTCCCTCTCGGTGTCCTATTTCGGTTTTCATTGTTTACGCCCGCGGCCATATTGGATGACGCTGACAGGCCTCATCTTCAAAAATTGTTTGCGAGATTATGGTAACGAGTACGGCCATTTTGAAAAGTTGTAATTAAACAAGAAAGATAAATGAACGTGATGGTACAAATATCATGATAATCCGTCGATAAAAAGTTGTAGTAATTAGTCAGTTAAAAAGGCCTATGTTTAACGATGTTTTGTGACTATTTTGGTTGCTTCAACTTGCTTCATACGCAGAAGTGTAAATAATTGTGTGGACGATAATATAATTACTGTGATGGCTTACTAGTTGATAGCGCATTTGGCCACAAAGTCCGTTTATTTTCCATACTACTGCTTTCCAGAGATCCACTTATCAAACTGCTGTAGGCAAATTTAACACATTTCTACGGCATAGTATATTGCTTATGATACATTGTAAACAAATCAAGTTTAGGTAGTTACCAAATATGCATTTGATAATTACAACAATTTAAATGTTTTATATATATTTGAAATCATGTTTTTGACACCATAATCATGTTATATTACAGCACATAACTAACTTCATCTGGATATTTACTGTGATGCTTGCATGGCACATAACCACCTAAACAGGATTTTGGTATCATGTATAATGAATTATAGGTCACTATTCTATATAGAATAATGACCCCCGAAATATATTATAAGTTTTATAGCCATGCAGAAACATGTATTCAGTAATTATCAAATGGATGTTTATTGTGATGAATACATGTATGAATCATGCACGGCCACATAACCATCTAATTTAGATTTTTTTACGATTGAGTGTTATGGACAATGGGTCAATAAATATGCCATACAAATATCACCCAACCAACCCTAGCCCCACCTAAAACATTTAAATTGTTGTAATTATAAAATTGATTGATATTTTATAACTACCTAAACTTGATTTGTTTTACAATGTATCATATTCATAAGCAATATATTATACCTTGGAAATATGTTAAATTTGCCTACAGCAGTTACGTAACATGTTTCTCATAAATTAGACATGAATTGGAATACTGGTGTTGCTCCAAGTGTTCAACAAAACATGCCCATTAAACAGTGTGAGTTTGAAAAGATCTTCCACTGGAAAATAGTGTAATTGTTATGGAATAACAGTAGCAATGTATCAAAGTACAATTTTGTATAAATATAAACAAAACATTACTCTCAATACGATTAATACTCAAATACATACAGAAATAAAGATCCACAAAGTAACAAACTGAAAGGGTGGGTAATTTGTCTACACACAGGTCTTATCCGGTTAGCAGCATAGCTATATATTGTTGCTCATTTGTCAGTCGATGTGTGCTCAAAGCAGGATCACACATTTCTCTCTTGTCAATTCCAGTACAGCACAATGCCATTGTTAGTAAAACAAATTAATGTATATCATTAGTGTTGTAAGCAATATATGTTATGTACATAATGTGCATACAAATAATTCAACTGTACATATGTAAAGATGTATAACAGTAATAACCTTTGAATAAACACAAAACTATAATCCACATGTTGTAATTTTAATGTCTTTCACTTATCAGTAAACATGCAGCAGCAAGTTAATAACCATTTTCTTATATTTTGTGTTTCCCGGACCATAGCATTATACAGAGACCCGACTACCTGTCTTTTGGAAGGGTAAACCCTATTATGGACAGGTAGCATTATCGGTGGATGTGTAAAATATTAGGGAGCTACTTTTTTTTCTCAAAAATCACATATATTGTCAGATATATATATATGTGTTTGTAGTTTATTTCAGGTCATAAAGTACATCTCAACTGGCATACAAGTTAACATCTGACCGATAACAATATTATCCTACATAAATTAATAAGCCCTAGTCATAACATTATTCATACCTGGTACTTGCGGATTTAGTATATTATGTATATTCATAGACTGTATATTTGCAAAGTGATAGCATAGCAAATATTACAATAACATTTTAAGTAAATATATGCAAGCACATATATCGGATCACAGAAAAAAACATTATTCGATTTTTTTTATTTTAGCAATATTAATAATAATTATTTATAAAATGTGTATATATAATACATTATACACATGTAGTATATGTACATTATAATTCAATATATACATATATAGGCACTGAAACCTTTGTAACGGGGGCCTTATTTCCAGTATTTGTGGAATTTGTTGCACAGCACCAAGATAAGTTTTATTTGCATTGGTATATCATGTATCTCGCCATTCCCATGTATAATTATAAAACAAATTATGGTGATTTATATGTGTATGAGTTTTTACATGAAATGAATGTATTCTTATCGTTTTACTTGAACATTTTTGGAACAGCATACAAATATACCCTCAGTGTTTATGAAGTATGTGTAAATGCAGCCATAATACACAGAGGGCCACTTTGACATAATTATCATCTACCCATTCCGTACTGTCTGTGACGTGACGTGTCAACCCTAAAGCAGTGAAGGCTGTCCAAATAATGACAGCTTCTGCATACAGCGATTCAATGACACACTATCAAAATGGTTTATTTGGTCAGCCCAGTGTGCCAGTACTCACATGTGTCCATCTACAAATAGAACTAATTAATAACACACACAAAACGAACGAAATCAGAAATCAGAGACAAGCCTGTTGTTCTAAAATTAACGCCACCGGAAGTAGGGGGATAAACAATTTCGCCGGTGCCAGTGGCAGAAAACGAAAATGGAGGTGGATAGGACATACACTAAGGAAACCACTAGAAACAATCACCCGGCAAGCCATCACATGGAACCCCCCAGGGAAGAGGAGAAGAGGTAGGCCACGAAACACCTGGCAGAGAGACACAGAAAAAGATACAAAAGAGATGGGGTACACCCGGAAAGAAATGGAGAAGATGGCCACAGACAGAAAACAGCGGAAGTAGTCGTCCGGCTGCCGGACGTTTATCCACAGCCTATTTAAAGGCAAAAAAAAGTTTACTGTTTCGTGGCATACACCTAATAGAGTTAATATAAAGTAACAATTTCCACTTATACTCAATTTTTTAACGTCAGCGGTTTAATCAGAGTGTGACTTTAAAGTCTAAAATTCTAACGAAATCCACGATGGTCTAGACGCCGCCGTTAAGTGAAGGGTTAAATTGTTAAGGGTCAACAACTTCGAGTCTTCGAAAGTTCGTCAGTTGGCGTGACATCTAGCAGCTGCTTATAGACGTGTATCTAAATCTGTGGTTAAATCTATGGTAAACTTTAGTAATTATGCCTTACTGTTCGGCATACGGTTGCAATAATAGTTGAAACAACCGGTAGTATTGAAGAAATTGATTCATATTTGCGGGCGTACTGTTTGGAATCCCTCCAGTCCAAGTACAGTTCACTTTGCTCGGTCCATTTTTTAGGAGAAATGCTTTGAAGTAGACATGTAGTCATGTATCATCAGTTGATGGGATGATTTCAGCGATAACAATAATAGACAACTTTATATTTACCGTCATCAGCATGTTACGCGCGTTTCCGAGTTGCAGCCATTTCATGACAACAGCCAAACCCCATGCAGTGAATCTGCGTGGAGAGCGCCTCGATCACCGTCGTGACGTCATTCTTCGTCTAAGATGGAGTAGCGCGTAGTATTTGGATGGCTGGGTGTTAAAAAATATTTTTCTGGTAAACCGCTGGCGTAAAAAAATTGAGTATATGTGGAAATTGTTACTTTATATTAACTCTATTAGGTGTATGCCACGAAACAGTTAACTTTGTTTTGCCTTTAATAAGATACAAAACGAGTAAAGTCAATCGGCTCCGCGCGTCCCTAGAGAATACTTGTCGCTACAGGGAGGCGAAATTGTTTACCCCCTACTTCCGTTAATTTTAGAACAACAGGCTTGGCTCTGATTGGTTGATAAACGGCGGAAACTTCGAATGAGGAAAAGGTTTATTGGATTGGCAATACTGCCAGGCAAGCAAAGTTAACAGCAGTATCCTTTCATCGACATCGTGTACGGGGCTGATAGGCTTTGGTCTGTTGCATGTCCCGGTCTAATCAGTTTCTAGCCCGACTGCGTAGCCGAATCTTAATTCATCTTCAGTAAAGTTTAAAGTAGTTACGGAAGGTTGTAGCAGTCTTTGGCCCATTGTTTGTCAATTCCTGTTATAAATGACTGCTCTGAAAGAGGAGCTATCTGACTGCGATGTGCAGTGGTGGTGCTGGACGGGGAAGTGACGTCACTGTCGCTACGTGTCATCTCCACTGTCTGCTTTCTGCGTAAAAGAAGCTGCGCACGTTTCAACCAGTGGAGGTACTTAGAAAGAACAAAGAGTTCATAATATGGCACGTTATTCAAGTTTTATTTATCACGATCTGTTACGACGGGATCTATCGTCACAGACATAGGTCCTTATATTGTTATCGTACTCAATACGAACCGATGTTCTGTACACTGTACAAGCACTGTACTCCGAATAACGCAATGTCGATGTTGCCGTTAAGTCGACTCGATTGTATCCACACGCTCGTGTTTATTTCAGTCGGCTAACTTGAATATGCAAAAGGCTATCACTAAACGGTGAAACAAACCGCATTAAAAATATATTATTATACCCCCACCCATTACTGCTAAAATATAATTTAGAACCATCCGAAAATGTTACATACAATATGCATAAATATATCAATATGTACAAATGTCAAAATGTAAGTCCTTGGAGTCCGTGTAGACATGAACACATTGTACAATGGATGACAACCGGTTAGTTCTCTATAGGCGACCAACATGGATACATATAACAGGCTAGGGTACGGATCTGTGCGGCACCTATATTCCTTATGCCAGGCTGGTGCTTGCTGCACTTCACATACGCTGTTGCGCTTACATTTTCCCAGTCGTTATAAACTTTCCGATTGACGTTTCTGCGCATGCGCGATAAATGTTAAATCATCAATGTCCAGCGAAACGACAAAGCATTTTCGGTATAAATGCCACGGACTGTTCGTTAACTCTCCTGTTGTGATTACTGTGAAGAATTGCTTAAACTATTACGTTTTCGTAAATCACTGTCACGGATTATGGCGCAATATATTCACGTGATTTGCGCTTGCAATAAAACCATGCCTCAACACCTATTTGTCTCATGTTAATTTGCGACAAATAATTTTGCTGAGAGGGTATATATACATCTTAGCGAACAACCCGTAATATTTATACCATAAATTATTTGTCCTTTAGCTGCACATTGATGATTTTACGTGTATTGCGCATGCGTAGAAACGTCAATCGGAACGTTCATAACGCCGGAAAAATGTAAGCGCTACAACGCTTGGACCTATGTACTTGTCCCCATAGTAACATTCCAACTGAGGCGTTGCACTGTGTCTAGGTCACGTGCTACGTGGACTTGTTCATCGTCCTCAGTCGCGTCATCTCCTCCGTCAGCACGGCCGTCAATGTCACGTGCTACGTGGACTTGTTCATCGTCCTCAGTCGCGTCATCTCCTCCGTCAGCACGGCCGTCAATGTCACGTGCTACGTGGACTTGTTCATCGTCCTCAGTCGCGTCATCTCCTCCGTCAGCACGGCCGTCAATGTCACGTGCTACGTGGACTTGTTCATCGTCCTCAGTCGCGTCATCTCCTCCGTCAGCACGGCCGTCAATGTCACGTGCTACGTGGACTTGTTCATCGTCCTCAGTCGCGTCATCTCCTCCGTCAGCACGGCCGTCATCTTGATCGCCTGACTCGCCTCGTCGCCCCCGATTCTGTTGAGAGCGATGTCAGCAGCCTCGCGCACGTGTTTGATGGCGTCGTTCCGCCTGCAATGCCAACAGCTGGTTATACATGCGTAGGCACTTTTACAAGGCCGGTTTCAAATTAAGCGTGATTTCGCTACGCGTATGACTGATTATACGGCCTAGACGCATATGGTTAGTTTGTATTAACTATTTTAATAATACTAATTCCGTTATTTAATATAGCGCTTGTTAAGTAATTAAATGCCAATCAACGCGCTTCACATTAACATGACGTATTGACTAAATCTAAAATATAAATTAATTAAATACATAAGCTAAGATAAAATAAAAAGCTAAGATAAATAAATAAGCTAAGATAAATAATCATAATAAAAAATAAAGCATGGTGTAAAACTACTATTTCAAACTGAAAAATGTAAAACCAAGCAGTGGCACAGAATAGAAACCAGTGTCACCAAGGCAGGTAATGTACGCGAAACAGACAGGTTATTAGTTGTTTCCGGAAAGGCGCCAATGTTCCAATTGACCGCATATACTTTGGCAAGCTATTCAACATACAGGTGTAGTCAGGCCTGTCACCGCAAACTAAAGCCGTAAACCCCAACAACCATTTTGTTTCCCTTAAACATTTTACTCGCAGTAACACTGACCAGAGCTCGACGATTTGCGGCACGGCTCGCGTACACTTGATGTGAGCGAGACAGAGACAGGCGCTCTCCCGCACCAGGCGGTCCTCGTCTTCCAACAGACGGACCAGGCGGTCCGCGATCTTCTTCGTGCGCCGACCTGTCAGCACGAGACACCGTCAGCACCGAGTCTACACAGTCGGCAACACTGGACGTACGACCACAACAAGGTGTTCGTCCGCCATTACCCGACCAAAGTAACTTACAGAAATAACATTGTGCAGGTTGTATGTATTTCTTATTTATGTATTTCATTGTATAGTGTGGAGTGAGTATAAATGATGTTTTTTATGCAACGGGGCATCAGAGCTGTCAAATCACTTCAAATGACAGTCGGTGTTTTCTGCGTATTGATTCAGGTGTCCGTTCTAAGATTGGTGATGTCAAAACGACAGGTCACTGTCGTGAAGAGGTTTTAGGTTTAAAAGTGGTTTGCGGGAAACTGAAGTGTTAGAATTTCAGGAAATTTTCCATGGCACGTCTATCAGTGGAAGTTAATTTGCTATGACATTTTCGATAACAGATCTATTCCAATTTGATAATGAATGAAACGTTATAACGGCCACCTATTGAAAAGGCAAATGTGGTCTTAGGCCATGCACTCAGTCTAGCGGACAACGCGTCAATACTGAACGACCTAGCGGACAACGAGTGAACACTGGTGCACCTGCACTACGATGCTTACCAACTTCATGGTGACTTTTTGTGATGATACAACAAAGTCCACCAGTATAGGTGCTAAGTCATCCGCTTTGGCGGTACAACTCAACACTTGTTCCTTTATTTTGGATAACTTTTACTCAACACTTATTCTTTATATTGGATGATCTAAAGGGATAGCTTTAGATCAATCTAGAGCAATAGCTTCTTCACGGTTCAAATTAAAACTCGATACACTAGAACCCTATCTGCCACTGACTGTTTGTTACCTCGTGAACAGCGGCAGATGTAGCGATGTCAGTGGCATCCGTGTACAATTGCACATCAGAGGATACACCGCGTAGGTTAGTCCATCTACATTTACATTTGTTAATGGTTTCAATTTTTTCAAATACACGTTAAACTCGTTTCATATTAACCATGCCTATAACATGTTACTTCGTGTACAATACGATATTTCAGTGGTATAATTAGTCACACTATTATAAGAACCCTGCCAATCAAAACTCTACGAAATATTAGCAAAACGATGTGTCATTTGTGGCAGTTTACCATCATATTTTCTCTCCCCGCACAACGTGCTTTCTTATTAATTTCTTCTACCCTGAATATTTTTTATTGTAAATAGGTAAATATTCTCATTTTTAATATGAATTTTGTGACGATTGCGCTTAATTCATGTTCACGAAAACGCGACACATTGCAGGTGTCGTTCCAGAGCCGATGCTCTGACTGTACTCACCCGTCTTGGCCAGAGCCAGGGCGGCCACCGTCCTTGTGTTCGGGTCGGAGTCTTCAATGAGCTCAAACAAGTGGTCGACGACAGCCGACGTCTGGAAGGATCCTGGACACAAGACACGCCTTATTATGTAATCTTCCGTCTTACCAAGAAAACATCCGCTCCATTTATCATCAATCTTTAGGGAAAGGTGGGGTAAGACGAACCCCAGTCTAAGACGGCCTCCCGCAATATATCGGCAGGAACGTGGTGTCGTGTTGTACCGATCAGATGCAACGCTTTCGACTTCGGTCTAGTTCAGATGCAGTGAGACATTCCACACGAGACGAGGTAAGAAAACTCGAACTGTTGATTTTGTTTACTCATCGCCGATTAGTGGTGAACGTTTGAACATAGGAAGAAATAAAACACGAAATAAACAAACAAACAACCCTAAAATAGTCGGAAACAAACAGCCGCCTGGTCTTAGCAAGCGGCAAGACAGGGGTTGGATGCAGAGCGGACAATGGTGTTACGCAGACAGACAGAAAATGCAGCGGTCATGTTGAAATTCAGCACAAAAACGGCTAGTCTTTTTTTGATTTATGCTATCTACATTAATTTGTGTTATTTGGCCTTCCGACGTAACCTACCATTCACCTCAGTTGCTATATCCAATTTCTTATAAAATCAATGCATCATTTTAAAACAAGATGCTGTTGGACAACATCCTTAAGTTACCTCTCGCTATGTGTGTGTGTGTGTGTGTGTGTGTGTGCGTGTGTGCGTGCGTGCGTGTGTGCGTGCGTGTGTGCGTGCGTCCGTGCGTCCGTGCATCCGGGCGTCCGTGCGTCCGTGCGTGCGTGCGTGGGTGCGTGTGTATATAACGAGAGCCTTGTCAATGGTATATAAAATATGATATCCAGTATCACCATTTAATTGACAAATTCATGTTATAAAACATATTTGTTTGTGCATCTAATATAAAATATCATCTTCAATCACCGCGTTTACAGTACGTGGTAGTTCTTTTGGAATGTTGATGTTGGGGGTCGTTTTGGAGAAATTATGTAACAAAAAGGGTCAGTACACAGAACCACTGCATTAATACATAGAATAATAACAAGTTAACTTATACTGCGCCCATACCCTTGGTATTTAAGCTCAGAGGGGCATCACTACTTAAGGGTTAATCGGTCTCAGAGTCATTAAACAGCTCCGCTTGCCAACAGATTGATTGATACACCCGGGAGCTATGTTTTAGACATAACTAAAGTCACTAAATTCTTCTACAGATTTAAGTTGTTCTCCTAAGTACTCTTTCTAACACTTGCAAACAAGAAATTTGGCAAATAAAGAGCAAGACTAATGGATGAGGGAGGTTTGGCAGGAGAGAGACTTACCGAGGTTCTGAATGGCCGCCAGTCGTACGTAACTCTCCATGTGGAAGACTTCACGCATGGCTAAGCACCCGATGGCGTAGTTGCGGACACGCTCGAAGAAGTGATGCGGAGCGGCACGGACGTTTTCACCGGCAAACGTCTGGTACACCGACCGATTCACCGTCTTGCTTAGTACGAACACATCCTTGTAGAGAAGCTGGATGAACCAGCGCTGGATGGAAGACGGGACTTCGTTATTACAAGATCTCTGACACGCATCCTTATAAAAACATCCCAATGACATCCCTGTGTTGTGGACGTCCTGAAGCGTGTTTTGTCCAGTAGAAATATGTGTCGTTACTGTGGGTCATTACATTTGATATATTGTGTTTTATTTTGTCGTTCTCTGTTTTATGTAACTTCTAGTAATACTTAACAAACGCTCTTAAAGGAGCCATTAATTTAGCACCATGTAGCAGAGTAGCCAGTCTTTGGCACTGCTAAGAGCGCTTTTCACACATCAATTATTGCGCGAAAACTGATATACAAGTATCCAAAACTGTTCATGGGCAGTAATTCAATTCTACAGCAGAGTGAACTGGAGCAATGTAGCGTGAACGAACTTGTCCAGTGTTCTAAACAGTAACACGATGACTTTACCCTGTCACCGAATCTATCGAAGGAGGGCACGATGTTTTTGACACTACGCCATCGCGCCGCGCACTGTGGCGGCTGTCTTATTGCAGACAGGGCAATCGTCGTTATCGCTGTCGATACTTACCTCGTTCTCTTTGCCATATGTACTTGTGATCCTCTCTCCATAATCAGAAGCGAACGCATCCTTGAATGCCACCCACGTGACACTGTCTTTGTTGCCAAAATGGCGCTCCCAGAAGTCGCAGCACATTTGAGCGTCAAGAACTGCCTCGATGTCTTGTGTCTCCTGGCAGTAACAAGCGGCTCCAATTTAATACCTGCGATTTCAGAAATTGTAAAATGCAAAACAATCGTATGCTTCTATTTGAAAATGCATCACATTGCTGGCTTTGGGAAGGTTTTAAAAAGCACTCGTTTTGACGAATTTCTTTGCAAAAAGTACGGTACTTTGCCGATGAAATATAGGGACGGTTGTGGTGTGAAAATCAGAGCCTATTTAACGTATCAAAATAGTGTTAATGTTTCAAATTGTATATATCAGTTATCAATTTTTTAAGTGTCAATATTATACAGGGATGTTTTAGATGTCATAATTTCCAGCAGTTTAATATAAAATCCCGTATGTAACCGTTAATTACATCGTTAACTAAGACCGTAGCATGTCGGAATACTAGTAGTGCACACTGTCCTAACGTACCTCGTCAAGTGTGTCGCCGTCCGTTGTTTCTGATGACGGTCCTCTCAGCGTCATTTCTCCCACGTGACTGTTCAACGCCCCAGCAATATCGAAACCGTCTCCGTCAGTCTCGTGACTCCTGTCGCACATATGTCATACAATATAACTCCTGTCGCACATATGTCATACAATATAACTCTTGTCACACATACGTCATACAATATAACTCCTGTCGCACATATGTCATACAATATAACTCCTGTCGCACATACGTCATACAATATAACTCCTGTCGCACATATGTCATACAATATAACTCCTGTCGCACATATGTCATACAATATAACTCCTGTCGCACATACGTCATACAATATAACTCCTGTCGCACATACGTCATACAATATAACTCCTGTCGCACATACGTCATACAATATAACTCCTGTCGCACATATGTCATACAATATAACTCCTGTCGCACATACGTCATACAATATAATTCCTGTCACACATATGTCATACAATATAACGCATGTCGCACATACGTCATACAATATAACTCCTGTCACACATACGTCATACAATATAACTCCTGTCGCACATACGTCATACAATATAACTCCTGTCGCACATACGTCATACAATATAACTCCTGTCGCACATACGTCATACAATATAACTCCTGTCGCACATACATCATACAATATAACTCCTGTCGCACATACGTCATACAATATAACTCCTGTCGCACATACGTCAAACAATACAACTCCGGTTGCATACACGTCAAAGAGTAAACAATGCATACAAGAGAAATTGCATATGACAAGATCATAATGAAGGTTTTGTATTGTAATGATAGACAATGGTAAAGATAGGTTCTTATATCAGTCCACATAAATATAATGCGAGAAAGATTGAAAACTCCAGGAAACTGCCTGCAGAACAACAACAGATTAGACACAATTTAGTAGTCCGCGAACTGCACAACTCTACAGAATACACATGCACTGTTTCTTTAACCATTTCGATACACGTATCACTAGAAACACTCACGCAGTGGAGAAATGTGCTACCTCGGCACGGATACGAATGAGCAAACTCTCCATATTGTCAGCGAATTGATCCGGCTTTATGAAGAATGTCCAGTTAATCTTAGCCAGCATCAGTTTTCTACGGGAGAGGAACATACAGAACTCGGTGAGTGACATTTCTCTCTACGTATGTATATGGATGCATGCATGCATGCACGCGCGCGTGTGTGTGTGTGTGTGTGTGTGTGTGGGTGGGTGCGTGTGCGTAGTGTAGTGTGTGGTCGGTCGGTGGGTCTTGGGTGGGTGGGAGGTGAATGCGTGGGTGTGTGGATGTGGATGTGTATGGGTGTGTGTCGGTCGGTCGGTCGGTCGGTCGGTCGGTCGGTCGGTCGGTCGGTCGGTCGGTCGGTCGGTCGGTCGGTCGGTCGGTCGGTCGGTCGGTCGGTCGGTCGGTCGGTCGGTCGGTCGGTCGGTCGGTCGGTCGGTCGGTCGGTCGGTCGGTCGGTCGGTCGGTCGGTCGGTCGGTCGGTCGGTCGGTCGGTCGGTCGGTCGGTCGGTCGGTCGGTCGGTCGGTCGGTCGGTCGGTCGGTCGGTCGGTCGGTCGGTCGGTCGGTCGGTCGGTCGGTCGGTCGGTCGGTCGGTCGGTCGGTCGGTCGGTCGGTCGGTCGGTCGGTCGGTCGGTCGGTCGGTCGGTCGGTCGGTCGGTCGGTCGGTCGGTCGGTCGGTCGGTCGGTCGTGCCTACATGCCGCTGTCCATGGTGGGTGACACGAGCCTGTAGCTGGCGCGTGCGACAGGGAAGATGGCCTTGTTGGAGATGTAGGCCAGGGCGAGTTCATCCTTCATCTGCTGATCGGAGGCTGACTGCTCACTCAGGACCAACACGAGCACCTAGGACAGTTACACAAATGTTAGCCATTGGAATTATTATACACATGTGCAATTTTCTTGCATCTGTGTTTAGCCATATGCACAACATAGTTTAAGGCGCCCAACCTGGATAAACAGAGTTTCAAAACCACGTTATATGTAAATCGTTCAGCAACATTACATTACAACCAATGACAAGACAACGTTACTTTGCACTGCAGGACTGCCTGGCCTCGTTCTGATGGTTTGCATTTCGTAGATGCGGCCGGCCCCAGACAAAAGACGCCAAGTTTTCCTTTAACCACCGAATCTGAAATCAGTTAATTACAAATTTAATTAGCAATTATAAGTATTACAATTGAGTGTAGGGCTAATGGGCACAGAGCACAGTTGATTTTCCCATTGGCGGCCATGTTAACGTTTTGTCAGATTATAAGGAAACTGGACCTGAGAAAAAATCTAAATTTTAACACAATCACTGCAGTCATGTCACTGATATGCTGATCAAAGTTCGTCAAAAAAGAATATCTCAGGCTCTTTTAAAATGTGCATGTGTTCTGCCCCTCAAAATTGACCAAACTTAGCACGCTTTTCTGCATTCGCAGGGTCATGTAAGAAAAAATGGCTAAAAATCACTACGCCAACTACACTCTGCCTAACATGCGTCATTGCACTGCAGATATATCATAGCACTGAACCTACTAGTATGCCTGTCCTACTGTACTCATTTCACATAAAAAGAATTTTTCAAAATCTCAAATGACACCATTATTAAGATACTACATTCGTATGGGTTAGACCAGGAAGTCTAACTGTGCTCTGACCCCTAATACCGTAGTGGCGCGACTGGCTATTTGTAACCCTGGTAGATACTTATAGTCGCCAGAGGGCACTGTACTATAAGGCCACGCACAGCTGGTCGAGCTGGACAACTGCTGAGGCGCAGTTTGCCCTGGGCCAGCGACCGGTCAACAATTACGTCTCAGCGACCGGTCAACACTAGCACCCAGTAACCCAGTATATAACTAGCGGCCTGATAAGCGGGTTTGCCAGCAATTGGCGCCGGCTCCGCCAAGTGGTGCGAGAGCGAGTTACTAGAGGGTGTGTATTGCGTTAACTGTTTGTTCATTATAACCCACAAGTATTCCATTATTGTTGTTAGTGCTTTATATCTAGTGCTTAATTATAACGTGTACAAGTTACATTGTTCTATATTATTAATACGGTTACTACAGGTGTAATAATGTCTAGTGATGTAATATGTATTAATTTATAGAACAACACGAGAATAAATGGTGTATATATGTTGATATAAACGTACTTGGAACTGTACTATAATTATGTATTGTACGATATTTATTATATTTATTACAGAGCGTGCTGCCCTCTGGGAGCGTATTATTTATCAATAAACGCATTGAATACCAAAAGACCGTCGTTCGACTTGCTTACATATTGGCTAGTGGCTAATGCTGCGGACTCAGGTTAAAACCCTGTGATGCGGTGTCCAAATTTGGGCAAGTTCGTTCACTCTACATTGCTCCAGTTCACTCAGCTGTGAATGAGTATCTGGGTATAGAGAGTGGTAGATGTTTGTGTACGAATTGTCTTCGCGCATTAATTACAGCGTGTCTGCAAACTTCATAGAGAAATCGAGATGGTGTTTGATTGAATAGGTCTGCCAGGGAGTCAAGTATAAAGCGCTTTGAACAATCCTTAGATTGGATACTGCGCTATATACTAACTTACCTTTATGTTTTGTAATGTTAGTTTGTTTTTATATATCCGAAATATTTCAAGATTCTCACCTTTTGTGGAGTAAATCAGTTATAAGAAATGTATGATCTGAACTTATTGGGTAGATTTGACACACATGAGACAGACTAAGCGGTATTCAATTCAATTTCTTTTTTCAGACTGTCATACAGATGTCCACATAAATATTAAAATATACAAGTGACTAGAAAATATAAAAGTATTGCACAGGGTAATAGAAAAAAAATTGCACAATGGTACATTCAATCAAAAACGATTATGTGTATACAACATTTTGATCAAATGTCGTCTTATCGTGGATTGTCATTTTATATCACTTTTGATAATTGCAATTACTAATTTATTATAAGAGGCATCAAGTCTCCGCATGAATTTATATACAAGGTTTCTAATTACAGCTTTACTATCTGGTACATGGTATTCTACAAACATGGTGTAGGCCCACGTATAGAATCCAATCACTGTTTCGTCTGGACGCACCTTTGAAGGAATTCACGAAGTCTGCATCCGCAGCGCAGTAGGTGATGACCACTTCCGCTTTCTTGTCCGCCATTCTTAGCGAGGCTACAATAAACATGCAGATAATGTATACGTTATTGTCGTGTCACTTCTGTCTGGTGTCGATGTGAGGGACGGAGACGGTCCCATACCGGGAAATGGAAAACCCTGTGGTTGACTCACTAAGCGATGGTGTAATGTTTTAAGCACACTCGCCTGTAAACGGCAACAACTTGACCAATGGTCATTGGTGGAAGAAGACGAAGAAGAACACAACTAGCTCCTGTAGTTAATGTCATCAAGAGGGGTACCCGAATAAACCTGGAAGTCCCTTTCTCTATATCTTTCCAGACATCATCAACAATTTTAAACATAACCATGTCGGAGGGACGGTGTCAGCTCCTCTGCCAGAATTGTCCGAGCAGTAATTTGTAACCAAGGAAGTCTGCTGTCTAGAACGTAGGAATGTTAAACATCAAAGGGTATTGTGGTTAACTCTGCTCACCTCTGCATTATTGCCAATCTATTTTGTTTTGAAACTGGATGTTTTGTTTACCATTTGAACGTGTTGCAGGCGGAATCTTTCAACTACCGAACATTATTCCGAACTTAATAAAGTATCTAAACACAAATTGGCGGACAGGAAACCTCCAACATACATGTTATAGTCACAAGAACGTAATATCAAATGAAAATCAATAGAACCTAGGAGCTGACACTCTCACTTTAACTGTGCCGTGCCGTACACCCGTAGAGACCCTATAGCCTATACGCACGCTGGTCCGGTTATGTGTGCCGAGGGAGCTGTCCGCAGTACACCAGTCCGCCGGAACATGCAATCCGGACGTGTGCGTAGTTATGCACAATCCAGGTGCTGAATGTCAGTCCGGATACTGGCTGTTGACGTGGCCTGTATGTCCAAGAGTCTACGCAGCGGTCTCAATGAACGACACACACAGTTCACGCTGACCTGTCCGGCTCAGCCACGAACATGCATGTCGAATTGACTCGGACCTCCTGGCAACAACAGAACTACTAGGCCAGCGGAGCACCTCAGCCGAAACACCAGTGCTCAATGGACCATGTCTCGGCTTAGCCTGTATTTAAGTCAGCGATTGTGTGAGGCCCAGGGAGCTTGACTTCCCGTGAATAGCACACCATGACAACGCGTAAACAACCGCCATACGCGCCGTGGCTATTTACGTCCACTGTAGAGTTGTGAGAAACCGGGCCGTGCGACGTCATCGCTCATAACAAGGCCCCTGGCGTGTCGTGGCTGTTGCATTGAGAGAGATCTATGAGGTAACAAGCTGTTGCACGTTGGCACCACGACGATACGAATTACACACCACAGGTGAAACCAACGAGATATGGAAATGTGCTATCTACCTTGGGATTCGTATGGACTGTTTTGATCGCAGGAACCTCTCGATGATCAGACCGTCAGACCTTTAATTAATGCCGTCTTACCCGCCTTGCTGCTGTGTTATTCCAGGTAAGCTGTATCGATTGCTGCGTGACGTTGTACACAATCGTTTCTGGCACTGGTGCCGTGTTCGACTCCACAGTAAGGCGTCTATGTGTCATCTGCCTAATGTATACAGGTAATAATGGAACGCTGTAACGAAGAGTGGGTGACAGTGCACAAGAATGATTGTGTACGGGCATACACAGTGACGTAGACTACAAATGTATATATATATATATATATATATATATATATATATATATATATATATATATATATATATATATATATACAGCCTAATATTACAAACATGCACACGTCCATACACACACACCACATATACACACATACACACAAACACAAACACAAACACAACACACACACACACACACACACACACACACACACACACACACACACACACACACACACGTGTGTTTGTGGTCTACTGCGACATGTAATAACATAATAATATACTTATCTTGTGAGCTCGAATAGTGGTGGTGTAATGCGTTTTTATTGTTTTCCTACAAATATCCAACTGGATACCCCACAGTCCTCCAAATGTATGTACGTCAACACATTCCCAGTACTGTAAGTCCTGGAACTGCCTACCGGGTTAATGCGATTAGTGTTCCATGTGGACACCAGCAATGTCCCTGTAGCGACATGTTGACAGAAATGGCGGTTGTAAAAAATTGTAACAATCCAAATACGTCTTCAAAATGTACAACTGTAGTATTTTATTACAACACTCGATGTGAAAAAGGTGTATCAGTGCACTAGATATAATTCCTCAAGGCACAGACGGGGCGGAACTTGATGAACAGAGGTGGAACGAAGTACATTCCCAATCACCCTCACTACGGACCTGTCAGTTGAATGGTTTGGTCAGCCATTTTGGCAGAGATTACGGGGTTATGTTACAGTTTTTGTCGCGATGTCGATATGAAGTGTTGGATATTTCTCTCGGTATCCAGGGATTGATGTTGCAGAGTCCTCGTTATTGTACCCCCAAGGCACGACTCTCTCACTTCCTACTACGCCACCAAACCAAAACTTTGGTAGTCGAACTCATATCTCCAGCACCCCTTCTAAAATGTTATTTTGTTTGTGTTTCTGTTCATCCTAGTTTTGACGACAATGTAGACCCTATCGCGAGAACTTAGACGTTGTTTGACGAGACAATGGGGTCGTCTGTGAGTAGTACGAACGTGAGCGCTGCCAGTGTCCGTGAGACGAGGGCGAGGGAGGCAGATGACGACACCCAGCACCAGGAGACCCTCGACGTGATGATTAGTTACAGTCACGCCGACAAAGCAATGATGATGAAACTTCACAGTAAGTTGTACTGATGAATAACACTGTGTGTAATTCTCATGTCATCCACTTTCCCCTCCTTCCTACCCATTCCCCCACCGCCTGTTTCTTCTTCCTTCTTTTGTTCCCTCCTTCGTTCCTTCGTGCCTTCGTTCCGTCGTTCTTTCTTTCCTTCCTCCCTCCCCCTCCTTCCCTCTCCCTCTCCCTACGCCTTCCTCAATCCCGCCTTCTCTTCCTCCTCTCTCCCTCCCTCCATCCCCTGTTTTTAATTAATTAACATGGAACAGTAGCGATTTATGTAATTGGCAATAATACTTCATATCACTGTTGCAGATAGCTTTGCAGCCAATGGCATTCGAGTGTGGGTCGATGTGACGGGCTTGAAGGCGGGAGTAGATTTTCTCAGCAAAATCGGACAAGCAATCATTGACTCAAAGGTGAAATCACTGGTGCTTCACGCCAGGACAGTTAAACAACTATGTTGGACACCGGCGTCCAGCTTCGTAGTTAACTGTTTAGTTTGTGTGGGTGGAGAGAGAGTGTTTGTGCGTTGGAGACAGAGAGAGAGAGAGAGAGTGTGTGTGTGTGTGTGTGTGTGTGTGTGTGTGTGCGTGCGTGCGTGCGTGCGTGCCTGCGTGCGTGCGTGCGTGCCTGCGTGCCTGCGTGCCTCCGTGTCTGCATATAGCTTGTCGTTTGTCTTAGACTTGTAGAAAGGATCTTTAAGGATTTTTTCATTGTGATATTTGTATGTGCAGTGACTTATGTTTCTGATACAATAATATACAACACTACTTTAATATCTTTTGCGGAACTCATTTAGACTGTCTGTTTCCCAGAATAAAATCAATGTCCATGCAATATAGTATAAATTGTATTCTATGTTTGGTTATTGGTGTCCTTGTTCTGGTTATTGTTGTTCTCTTGTCAGGTTATGAAGGTTAGATGTTCGTGTGACGTTACAGATGTTCGTGTGACGTTACAGATGTTCGTGTGTCGTTACATATGTTCGTGTGACGTTACAGATGTTCGCGTGACGTTGCAGATGTTCGTGTGACGTTACAGATGTTCGTGTGACGTTACAGATGTTCGTGTGACGTTACAGATGTTCGTGTGACGTTACAGATGTTCGTGTGCTTGCTGTCGGAGTCGTCCATCAAGTCCAAGTACTGTCAGGACGAAGTGGCACTGGCCTACGTCTCCAGCAAGGCCATCTTCCCCATTGCCATTGTAGAACCCAGGAAACTCTACCCTGAGATGTCTACCGGCATGTGAGTGACCCGTTGCTTGCGCTATCTCCAAACCAGTTACTCCGCGGCAAGACGTTTAATTGGGTACAATATTTCAAAGCCACGTAATCGTCGCTACAGGTTGTTGCGTGCGTTCATGTCAGTTAGTTTGTAAGAATCCTGCCGCCTCTGGTATGATAACAACCGTTTAATAAAACATAACTCTGTCCATGTCCATACTTATACAATCTTTCGTGTGTTTCCGATGACGTCACTGACAGGAAGCTGCAACTTGCTGGTTTTGAATGGAATCTCTTCTTAGACGAAGAGAAATTTGATGAAAACCTCGCTGATGTAGTAACAAAGATGAAGGCCTACCTGGCGAAATCAGAGGACAATATGGCACAGATATTTGGTACGTGAAATGGAAATATGTAATCTACTTATAATCAAGCTGGCGCGTGTATTACGGTATCCTAACGTGTTCCTCCCCCACGGCTACAGTCTCGAGCTCCAAACTGTCCGGGAGTTTGAAGCAAGACCATGACACCTAGAACATAAAGTAAGACCTGTCCTTTTTTCCAAAATAGCCCAAATTTCAGTAACAATGAAACTTAGAATAGAGAAGCGCGCGCTGACCCTTTACAGCATGTAATGCGTCTTAGCGTCATCTGTGGAAACAGCGCGGTAGAGATTTGTATGGATTTTTTTTACGAGAACGGTATATTCCCCATATTAGTGCTTGTTGGCCTTCAGTGTCTTGCTTAATCTCTAATAAGATAACGCGATTAGTCGTATATAATTATTGTGGACTCCATTTCTATGCAAACTAAAACTGATCAGATTCGTTTGCCACTGAATGTTTGCCCTGCAGTAAATTCGGAAGAATGTTACTAAAACCAAATTTGTTAACTAATTGTTGCTGGCAAGCCATCTAAGCACTGCACTACAGCGCTCATTATAAAACTATAGATATAAACCGTACGTTCAAATAATATTACGCTGTCGCGTTTACATTTTTCCGGTCGTTATAAACTTTCCGATTGACGTCTCTGCGTATGCGCGATAAATGAACAATCGTCAATGTGCAGCGAAACGACAAAGCATTTTTGGTAAAATGCCACGGGTTGTTCGTTAACTCTCCTGTGATAACTACTGTGAACAGTTGCCTAAAATTGTGTTCAATACATTAAAATATTACGTTTGTTTAAATCACTGTCACGGATTATGGCGCACTACAGTCACGCGGTTTGCGCTTGCTATCAAAACATGCCTCAAAACTTATTTGCCTCGTGTTAATTTGTGACAAATAACTTAGCTGAGCTGAGTGGTTATATACATCCTAACGCACAGCCGGTAGTAATTTATTCCATAAATGCTTTGTCGTTTCGCTGTACATTGATGATTTTACATGTATCGCGCATGCGCAGAAAGGTCAATCGGAATGTTTATAACGCCGGAAAAATGTAAACGCTGCATTGTAAATTGTAATAGCATTGTGTATTGCAAAGGAGAGTAGACAGCGATGGACGTATCGACTGGTTGCAGATATCGGGTCCACAGCGGAAGTGCGACCGCGAACTGCTTTCAACCGCCAGGTGCCGCTACGGTCGACATTCACGAGGAAAATGACTCTGATCACGGAGAAGATCCCGGATGACAGGATGAACGCATTCTGGGAGAACCACTTCGCCAACAAGACCGTTGTTGCGTGGTCCGAGTAAGTCCTTTATTCTTCACACCGCCACTACTCACAGAGTGCCCGGGCAGGAGGAGGTCGGTCTCCCTTCTGTGTAGGTGGTGACCAAAGGAGGGGCGGGGCTCCACGAGGGAAGAGGTCAAGGGAAATGTGTCGATGGGCAAAGGGGATATGTAACTGGTTGATACGAGAGAAGGGTGCAGGAGAGAACGGGACATGTAACTTAGTTTGTGTGAGAGAGGGGATAGAGGGGACGGGACAAGTAACTAGCCAGCAGGAGCGATGGACAGGGCAGACGCGGGCAACGGGGTGAGTTGTAGTGAAACTGAGGTAGACTATCTAGGGAAAATCAGATGAAACGATGAGGTCAGTGTTTGTATACAGAAGGCTTTTGAGGATGTGAGGCTGGATAAAGTACTGATAGTATGCTTGCATTCTTGTGGGCACAAAACAATGCCTTCCAAACACCCTAACCCATGTCCAAAACGTTCTCTTTGTCTTAGCTTCGTTGACGCTTACCGTTCCGACTTCAAGTCGGTGTTGGACTCGTTGTTCACAAAAATTGACCAGGAATGGCTCGTGTCCATTCTTCGTCGAGAACTCGTCGAGGACGAGCAGGGGGACACAGTGACCGAGGCCAAGTACCGAGGTAGGTATTATATAATTGTCCTGGCTATTGAATTGTAATTGTACTATGACGTACAGCATGCCACATTATCGTGAGAGCAAACTAAGCGATGTGTATTGACTACGCATTTCAGTAGTATTTAGAATTATCCCAGGTAACTAAATATATTTGTGATGTTTATGTCACATGGGTGTAATGTTTATGTCGAAATACACTAAAATTGCAGTAAGTTAAATTTTAAACATGGACTACATGGAAAACATTATCTGACTGACATTACTGAAAAACAATGTTCTGTAAATAAGGCGTAGCGTACAGTGTCATGCGAATAGAGCTAATTTAAATGAATTAATAAACATGTTGTGTATCAAGAAAAGCAATAATCATTAAAACTGTATCTAACGCGCGGCGTAGTAGCGCACTGCCCAGTGCATAGCACCGCCAATCGAAATAACCCGGGGTCGAATTAATTCAGCCGTTTCTAACCCGGATCGTTCAACAATTTTGTGCATATTTGTGTATGTATTGTCTTTGGGTACTAATTGCTGAGTGACTGTTTATCAGAGAAGTGAAATCATTATCCTGCCCAATTCGATCATAATTTATGGGATGTATTGACGTCTAAAGGTCTAATGTATTCGTCACTAAATATGACAGCGTGACTGTTGTATGGAAATCAACCCAATAAAGCACACGTACGTATGAAGCTAAGAATCTGTCAGAGCTGTGTCGTCACTTCTTTTTATTGTGGTCAGAATCCAGACTATCATCTTTCCATACAACTTGTCCCCGGATAATCCTAAATATATTCTGGCTCGATCGATGTGCCACGGAAGGAACACACACCAATCATATGAACCGCAGCGCGTTGTACCCCTGAAGAGAAAAGAAAGAAAGGAGGACGTGTAGAAGTGTAAAAGTAGAGTCGAAGGCAGCGAGACACAGCAGGGGCATGAGAGGCTGGCGCTGAGACTTCGTCGCTACTCCAAAATCCAGTAGACGAAATACACTCTGCAGGTGAGTAAACATGACAAACAAGTGTGGTTGTCTGACGCGATGTTCTTGTTGTCCAGACTTCTGCACGGAGGACGGCGAACTGCAGCCCTTCTGGATGCGCGTGCAGGAGCAGGCGGTGGAGAGCTACACGATGAAGGAGGTGTTCGACATGGACTCGTCGGTGCGGGTCGAGGCTATCGAGAACCTGGGTAAGGCAACGGCACCGACACGTCGCTGTCTTCTTTAGACTGCTCATGTAGCGGTATCATCAGCCGTTGACGAGTTGTGTGCTGTGGCTAGGTTTCACTTAGGCACTTCTATAAATCGATGTTTAGTCACATTAAAACATGTTTTGTTCTGTTGGGTAATCATTAGCCGGAATTTCGCTGTTGTATCTAAGCTGACGTGTTGTTTATTTACATGTATTCGTGCGTGGGAACGTGTGTTCATATGTATATGTGCGTGCGTGCGTACGTGCGTGCGTGCGAGCGCCCAAAAAATTCAGTTTTGTTTAATTCAGTTAAGTTTTTCAGTATTAAACGTTGTGTTTATAGTTTGGACCTTTCGCGTACACACCTGTCAAATTCACATTGTTTCGGGCGTGTTGTTTTTACCAGTAGTGGTGTACCTTTAACGTGCTTTCCTAATATTAAGAACCTCATTTATTACAAGCGTTATATTACTCAATGAGAATCAGACATGACACTGTTGTCCGCCCTGCCTGTTGTACCGTCGTCCGTCTCCCCCAGGCAAGTACCGCAGCACGGCTGTCATCGAGGCGCTGCTGGACCTACTCAAGGACAAGGACAACAACGTGAAGACGGTGGCCGCCATCTCGCTCGCTCGCACGGGAGTCGCCCGGCGGGAGGTGAACGTCGCCCTCATCCGCTGTCTGGCCGACAAGGACAGGCTCGTACGGGAGAGCGCCTGTCTCGCTCTCGGTCACCTCAAGGTCGAGTCGGCGGTCAAGAAGCTCGTCCAGCTCTGGTGGGTGCAGGCGCTGGGTCCGGACACACACATACGCATATGACGCACGCGAACACACACACACACACACGCACGCACGCACACGCACACACAAACATATACACACACATACACACACACACACACACACACACACACACACGCACGCACGCACGCACGCACGCCAGCACGCAAACACAGAAGCACACACGCAAGCACACACATACGCACACACACAAGCATACATACACTCACACACATGTACTTACACTAACATGCACACTGCACACGCAGTAAGAGGCAAATAAGTGACAGGTCAATTGAAGAAGAAGGCGCTGTTAATAAAAACAAGATGTCTGTTCTATGTTGCGAGAAGTGTATATTATAACCAAATCAAAAATTAATATAGCTATATGGTAAAACAAGTATAGTAACTATACAAATTATTACACTGTTTTATTAGTTGAACTGCAATAAATAATAACAACAGGTAATTGTCTCTAAGTCTGTGCATCTAAACGTATTAACAAAACCCAACAATTTGAGCTGTTTATAGTTCCACAGCCAATATCGGTGAACACACTATATAATCGTCAACTTGGCGTTGTTGTTGTAACTTATTAAACGTTTTAGAGGCAAGTGCCGTTAAAGAGGGAACATTTGGTGTGCAATGAAATATTTTACAAAAGCCGATCTAATTAAAGTGTTGATCTCTTGTTACGTGGATAATCGAACTGTTAGCTTATCCATCAGATGCAAAACATCAAGAAATAGCCACGTGTTCCCCTTGAATAGTTGAGTTTACGCAGCAATTTAGTATATTGCAAATCTTTTATTCCGACTGTCTACAACATCGCAAATACGACCTGGATGGTGTTACTTTCTTGCAGGCGGAATGACTTCATCTCAAGCGTGCGTGAAGCGGCACAGGTGGCGCTTGAACAGATCGGCGGGGAAGAAGCGAACAAAGCGATGCACATGACGAAAGTCCTCGCAGAGGAGATACGAATGCTCACACAGGACTGAGACGTATCTGCATAAACCTGTGTTCTATGCAACAGTAACCAAAGACTTTATGTAAGAGTCGACTGTAATGTCAGTTAAGGTCCGAGTACCTGAAGAACATGCAGCTCACTCGCCACGACCGAATTTCAGTGACTCTTTCTACAGTCTGCTGGGATTGTTTTCAAAGCGAAAGTCCTTCTTAAGCGACGTAGCAATCGTTCAGATGTCCAAAATGGTGGGCGATCTGTCCAACTGCATGCTATCACATCACATTACGTGAGTAACCTATCTTAGGATGTCTGTCTACTGATTTGGTTAGAACGTTTGCCAGCTGTGATATCGTCGTCGCCTCTGGTGTGGTGTTCGTCTCTGAGTCACGTGTTGGTGGTGGCTATACGTAGATAAAGTGTGTATGATTCGTTTTAAGGCTATGTTTACTTACCACCGAAGATAGCAGTGTTTAGATCCAATATGGCGGACAACGGGTGTAAAGCTTCCTATCAAATGTCGGTATGGTTCTTGTTGATGTTCATAACAGAGTTGTATTTTATATGTTTTGTATGTATTTAATCTTGTAATGACATATATTTTTGTGTATTACTCTTTTTCGATGTCAACGCGTTATTAAATATCTTTGTTTTTCGAATATTGTTTGATATTATGATTTTGTTGTCACAGCAGAACACGGAAGCGTGGCGCAAAATGAAGAACAATAACCAAGATCATAACCGAAAACAGAATTGTTTCTCGACAAATTATTTACTAATTTGTTCGTTAACCTCGAAACATATTTAAACTTGGCTATTTCAATTTATATCGTATGCATATATATATATATATATATATATATATATATATATATATATATATATATATATATATATATAATATGAGTATGTGTGTTTGTATATATATATATATATATATATATATATATATATATATATATATATATATGTGTATATATATATATATATATATATATATATATATATATATATATATATATATGCATATATATATATATATACATATATACAAACACACATATATATATGCATATGCATATATATATATATATATATATAAATATATATATATATATATAAATATATATATATATATATATATACCTGTTATTTGTATTATGTAGATTTGTATATTCACTGTATGTATATATATATATATATATATATATATATATATATATATATATATATATATGCATATATATATATATATATATATGCATATATATATATATATATATGTGTGTTTGTATATATATATATATATATATATATATATATATATATATAATATGTATATATATAATGCTTAATTAATAGTCCAACTTTTCATATTTTTAATCAATAAATGTATTATTTTGAAATGTGATTTAACTAATCTTTAACAAGATTTAACAAGATTGCCACCTAGAGAATCAACTCAAGATGGCAGGTGGACAAGGAAGCCCTTTGGCTTATCGAGAGTCCAACCTATCTATCTAAATGTACCCCGCCCTTCTTAGGTACATGTCAATTTTATTTTTGAACATATTAACACTACTAGCACTTACACAATCAGCCGATAATCTGTTCCATTCATTTACTGTTCTTTGTGAAAATGAAAATGTTCTAATATCTAATCTACATTGCTTCTTTGCTAATGTAACTCCATGTCCTCTAGTCCTTCTCTCTTCCTTGACTGAGAAAAAAATATTTCTGTCAATATTTTCATACCCATTCAATATTTTAAAAACTTCTATCTGATCTCCTCGCAGTCTCCTGGTTTCTAGTGTTGTTAATCCACATTCTTTTAGACGCATTTCATAACTAATATTCCTGAGTTTTTGTATCATTTTGGTTGCTCTTCTTTGTACTCTTTCTAGTATATCAATATCCTTCTTGCGATATGGCCTCCATGCCTGTATGCAATATTCTAAATGAGGCCTAACTATTGTTTTGTACAGTGGTATTATTAGTTCTTTTTCCTTGTACACTATATTTCGCCTAATTAATCCAAGAATTTGGTTTCCCTTCGCTGCTGCAATTGCACACTGTTCCGATACCTTCATATCAGCACTAATAGTTAACCCTAAGTCTTTTTCCTTTATGGTAGTATTTAGTACAGTATCACCCATTGTATATTGTGCATCTTCATTCCCATGTCCTGTGTGGAGGCACTTACACTTCCCATAATTAAACAGCATTTGCCACTTCTCAGACCATTCGGTCAACTTATTTAGATCATCTTGTAATTGCTGTCTATCTGTATCACTTTTTATTTTTCTGAACACTTTTGTATCATCCGCAAACTTCAACACCTTGCTTGTTATATCATCATCCAAATCATTGATATATATTAAGAAAAAAATAGGTCCCAATACTGATCCCTGCGGTACTCCACTCAAAACCGATTTCCAGTTTGAAACCTCCCCATCAACTACTACTCTTTGTCTTCTATCAATAAGCCATTTTTCTATCCAGTTAATCATAACATTGCCTATGCCATGGGCCTTCAGTTTAAGTAGTAATCTTTGATGTGGCACTTTGTCAAAAGCTTTTTTAAAATCTAAGTATATTATATCTACTGGTGATCCCTCATCTACCCACTTTGTGACATCTTCCAAAAAACATAAGATATTTGTTAAGCATGACCTCGCTTTTAGAAAGCCATGTTGAGATGGGTTAATCAAGTTATTTTTAACAAGAAAATCAACCAAGTGCTCTTTAATTAGTCTTTCTAATAGTTTACAAATCACCGATGTTAAACTCACTGGTCTATAGTTCTCTGACTTGCTTCTTGATCCTTTTTTAAATAATGGTATGATGTTTGCTTCTTTCCATTCTAACGGAACTACTCCTTCCTCTAATGCCAAATTGAACACTGTTGCAAGTGGTGTGCTAATTTGTTCTACAATTTCCAGTAGTAATTTGGGAGGAATCCCATCCACTCCAGGTGACTTATTATCCTTCATGTCCCTTATTTTCTTAGCTACCATTTTTGGTGTTACAATTAGTTGTCCTAAATAGTCTGACTCTCTCCCTTCGAATTTAGTCTCTGGTACTGGTAATGCACTAATATCTTCCCTGGTAAATACCGAACTAAAGTATTCATTTAGGTTTTCTGCCATTAAGAATCCCTCTGTTATTATGTTTCCATCACTATCTTCTAGAGGTCCGACCTTATCCTGAACTTTCTGTTTACTTCGAACATACGCATAAAAACTCTTGCTGTCATGTTTTATATTAAAAGCTAATTTTTGTTCATAGCTTCTCTTTGAATTTCTAATTTCAGCTGTAGCTTGGTTAAGTGCTTCTTTATAAATGGCATAGTCTTCTTCACTTCCATTATGTCTATATGTCTTCCACATCATTTGCTTGTATTTGATTTTTCTAATGGCTTCTTTTGATAAGTGTTTCTTTTTTGACCGTTTCCCTTGTTTTTTCAAGGGGACAAATTTTTCGACAATGCAGTCAATTTCACTCTTTAGGATATTCCAACATTCTTTTGCTGTCTTATTCTCCAGTGTGTTATTCCAGTCTATCTTTGCTAAATATTTCCTCATGTCCTTATATCTTCCTTTGTGAAATTTTTTCCTGTACCGTATTTTTCGATTCTGTTCTCCTTTTACTTTGATGATGAAATATATCTGGTTGTGATCACTACATCCCAGTGGCTCACATATCCTGACATTATCAATAAATTCCTTCTGTGAGCTCAACACTATGTCCAACACGTTCTCACCCCTTGTTGGTTCTAACACATGTTGAATAAGGAAACTGTCTTGTACTAAATTTAAAAACTTTTGATCTTCACTCCCAGTACTCTGTAGAGATTTCCACTGTATACGCCCATGGTTAAAATCCCCCATAATTATACAGTCCCGTTTACTGACTTCCTTTATAGCGTTTTGTATTTTCTCATTCTCTTCTGTGTTTATGTTTGGACTTCGATAAACTAACCCAACAGTTAACGTTGAGTTTCCTGAAACTATGTTACACCAGACAGCTTCTTCACATTCTGCTTCTTTTTCTAATTTTATTTCGTAAGCCTGGATGGATTCTTTAATATATAAAATAACGCCACCTCCCCTTCTCCCTATTCTATCTTTCCTAAACATGACATATCCTGTCATTCCTAATTCGGCATCTGATATGTCGGGGGTGGCCCAAGATTCAGTTATACCTATTATGTGAGGGTCAGTATCTTCTACCATAATGTTTAGTTCATTTCTTTTGTTTACTATGCTCCTTGAATTTAAACAAACACATTTATAACCAAATGTGGTAGAGTTTTCCAGACTGTTCTTTGCCGTTTTCTTTGTGCTGTCCTTATCTGTGCCTCCAGTATTTGGCTCCTCTGTGAATCCCCCCTGCGAATCTAGTTTAAATAACTGAAACCTGTTCCACTGTCCATAGATCGAAGCAAGTTCTCTGAGAAAACTGCTGCGCCGAAAGGGCGCAGCAGTTTTCTCAGAGAACTTGCTTGCTTAGATGGAGGCCATCTCTTATATACATATCTTCTTTCCCCACAAAGTATCCCCACAAATCTACAAATCCAACTCCTTCTTCTTCGCACATCTGCTCTACTAGAACGTTGATTGCCATCCTCTTGCAGTTTCTATAGGCTACACCCCTTCCTCCCACCACTGGCAAAATTCCTGAGAGAATAATCTGCTCAGCTCTTGTCTTCTTCAGCTTCCATACCAACTGTCTGTATCTTTGCACTATTCTAGTTGTCCCCTCCTTGTCTGCATTGTTCGTCCCTACATGTACTAATATAGATCCTCCCTGGCCATGCCCCAACACGTTCCCTACCCTTTCTGTCACATTCTCTATCCGAGAGCCCGGAAGACAAACAACAACATCTTCGCCTTTGTTTAAAGTCTTGTCTGTCTTTCTCAAAATTGAGTCGCCCATAAACACCCTTTCTGTTCTCGGTGCCCCCTCAATCACTGCCTCAGAGTAGCTCCTCCGTGTTGCATCTAGCTGGTCGTTGACTTTTCTTCCTCCCGCCTTCTCTGTTGTTCCTTTTTTCCCTGCGTCTGTTCGTCCTGTCATCATCCCTGTTATTGACTTCCCTTTCGGCACATTTACTCTCACTTCCTTTCTTCCATTCACCTTTCCTCCGGTCACATGAACTTCTCTCCTCTCCTGTCCCATTGTCCCCCCCCCCCCCTCATCTACTGTCACTTTCTCCCCTGTCACCTTCCTGCATGCCATGCTTTCTCTTGTTCTTTCTCCATTTGTTTTCCTTGCACTCACCCTCCCTCCTCTCAATCTCCTGTCCTCATCCTTCTTGTGACTGCATTGCTCATTCCGTCCTCTTCCATCCGTCTCTTTGGTTATTTTCATCTCCAGCCCCTTCACAATATCGGTTAGCCTAGCTAACTCTACTGTAAGACATTCCACTTTACAACATCCTGTGCACTGGAAAGTAAAGTCTTCCTCCATTGTTTCTGCCCATGACTTTGTGCATCCGGATAGAGCAAAATCGACAAAGCTGTGACAATAGTCGCATACTAAGTGCCTCCTTGCCTTCACTTGCCGCTTGCAAGGGGCCATATTATGATATCACAGGAACTCTAAATTTACTCAGTCTGTATACCAATTAGTCTTTAGAAAGACTGTTTAATGTGGACAGTAACTGCAGCTCACTTTATGTTATACACAACTGACAAATTTAGTCTTTACTGGTACCGTTCCCTAGCGGACACGTTGGACACTACCAACATAAACAAACTAAGGTTTCTACTAAAAAGCTTGCTTATTTTTTAATAACAATATGCTACCTGATCAAAGTATTATCTTATTTATGTAGCTGTTATGTTTGCTACTTTATATGTTACATATTCTATCAAATAATCAGATTTGCTAAATCTTGTAAACAACCTTGTCGAAGGCTAGATTACCCTATTTTCACCCACTATGCTAATCTGCTCATAAATACTTTTAACTAACAAACTTTTACTAAAACTTTATGAATAATCTTCACATAAGAATAATATTGTAGCTGTTATGCTGAATACTATATCTGATAAATATTCTATCAAATAATAAGTTTTGCCAAATCTTGTTTACAAACTTGTCGAAGGCTAAATTACCCTATTATCACCCACTATATTCTAATCTGCTCAAAAATACTGTTAACTGACAAACCTTTAACCAAACTATTACCCAATATATGTCTAGTACTGCTTTATGAATAATCTTCACATAAGAATAATACTTATCAGTCACTATTTCCTCTTGTTTTTCAACTTTTATGCACCACCAATTTCAAACATCTGCTCCCGCCAATGTTCCCGCCAATATGTTCCTTGTAATAACAAATCGTGGTTTTCACCTGATTTACATTATATTCGAATTGTATACATAATTATGCATGCTATATTTAACGTTCAATGTTCAATTACATTTTGGAGTAGAATAACTTTAACTAAGATATATAAACGTAAGTAACTATTCACTGTTTATCAAACGTCAACTGCTCGATGACACGGGTAAAACTACGTCATTTAGTATAGTTATTGCAACAGTACCATCGAACTTTTGATTAGTCCAGGGGAATTACTGTATTGTATATTATAATACATTATGCAGCCGACGCGATGTTGCACATCTAACACATCGTAGCCTGTGTCTAGTATATGAAACAGAGTACTATTGACATGTCCATGTAGATCAATACGACACGGCATTAGGTCAATGAGGTGACCGTTAATGACTACCGCGGCAAGGTAAGAACGTTATCATCACGTCCACCTTGAGAGAACGAGTAACCACAAAACAATGCTTAGTCATTGTTTTATCGCCTTCTTCGACTGACACATGTGAACAGGTGCGGTGTGTTTGAGCTATACAAATACGATTACACACGTTCTCTGGGTGGACCCTTCTCTGAACCCAGTGACCCATAGTATATAGTATTGGCTGCCACCAATATCACTTGGTGGACGTAATTATTAATCAAATTACAAATCCAAGGTATGCATTATATATGTACAGTATAATATATATATGTATATATATATATATAATATATTTTATATATATATATACACATATATATATATTATACATATATATATATATACAGACATATATATATATATATATATATATATATATATATATATATATATATATATATACGTATATATATATATATATATATATATATATATATATATACGTATATATATATATATATACGTATATATATATATATATATATATATATATATATATATGTGTGTGTGTGTGTGTGTGTGTCTGTGTACATATATGTCTGTATATATATGTATAATATATATATGTATATATATATATATATAATATTATATATATATACAGACATATATATTATACATATATACAGACATATATATATATACAGACATATATATATATATATATATATATACGTATATATATACGTATATATATATATATATATATATATATATATATATACGTATATATATACGTATATATATATATATATATATATATACGTATATATATACGTATACATATATATACGTATATATATATATATATATATATATATATATACGTATATATATACGTATATATATATATATATATATATATATATATATATATATATATATACGTATATATATATATATATATATATATATATATATATATATATATATATATATATATATATATATATATATATATATATATATATGCATATATATGTCGTTGGTAATAAATGTAAAATCAAAGTAAATGTTTACCCAAAAACAAAACAAAACAGATCCAGGATGTTTCGATTAAGACACGATGAAGTTGATATGAACTCCAACGGCAATCGTCCGTAGCTGCCTGTCAGATAGGCCAGGTATGTAGATAAGTGTTGCCCATTGCCCGGTGTAATCCGTGATAACGTTGGTCAGTGCTCTATGGATTGATAGATATATTTATTTTAATAAGGGCATGTTAAATGCGTACCGAGTCACTCTCGCTGTGTCCCAGTGTAGAGACGTTTCATTTCCGTGCGAGCGTCCGGTCTCAGTTGGGTGACTTTCAACGCCTGACGTCATCTAGGCTTCGCACAAACAATTGCACCGCGTAATCGCTTATTGTTGCGTGACGTCGCTAGAGAATAGATGGGACAACGGACTTTCTACAAGGCAGTTGCAGTCTCTGTGCTCGGAGTCTTGGTGGTTTCTTTGCAGCTTCTCCTTGGAGATGGCGACACGCGCCTCAAACATGTTGGCGCATTGCAAAGGGAAAACACAACGCGCTCAGCTGGAACGCATCCTAGAACAGATGCTGGGTTCTACGGCAGGAGACTTCTGCAAGAAGACAACATGTCACCAACGGAGGTGGGTGGAAAACACTGTCTGTGGCTTTGCCGTTGTTTCTTGTTCTCACTTCTGCATCCTCTCGATAATGGAGGAGAACATCATCACGATGACCAGTGTTACGTATTGCAAACCTTATTTGTTTTACAATTTTATCACCGTATATATTTTAATAATACATATTTACCAACCTCTCCACCATTTACGAAACCTTGTCAACAATCTCGTTTAAGTAAGATTATCAGGGGTAATCTTTCGCATTATAAGCTAATGTAAATTTTACACACTTGAAGTTGCAATGCATCCATCTGCAAAGCAAACGTGAAAATTAAAGGCAAGTTCTTATATAGCGCAGTATCCAGTCCTCTGGACCGTTCAAAGCGCTTTACACTTTATTTCCCTGACAGACCTGTTCACTCAGACTCTATCTCGGCTTCTCTGGGAAGCATCCAGCCATATGCTACAATTAATGCGCGAAGGCTGCTCGTACACATATTCACCACTGTCTATAGCCAGGTACTCATTTATTCAGCTGAGTGAACTGGAGCAATGTAGAGTGAAAAAACTTGCCCAAGGTTTTAACACCGCAGCCAGGGTTCGAACCCGGGTTCTCGTAGTCGAGAGTCCGAAGCTCTACCCCTGAGCCACTGCGCTGAAATTAGCCTTGACAGAGTATGCCTTTCACACTGTTCGTAACATCCACTCATGCGCATGCCCATCTGCACTCGAACGCGCGCTCATATGTACGCACACACGTAGGCTCACACACATCAAACACATTACACACACATCACACACATACTCACACACACACACACACACACACACACACACACACACACACACTCACACACACACTCACACACTCACACACGCACACACTCACACGCTCACACGCTCACACGCTCACACGCTCACACGCTCACACGCTCACACGCTCACACGCTCACACACTCACACACTCACACACTCACAAACTCACACACTCACACACTCACACACTCACACACTCACACACTCACACACTCACACACTCACACACTCACACACTCACACACTCACACACTCACACACTCACACACTCATACACATTCACACACACTCACACACACGCATACATATACGCACACACACTCACACACACACACACACTCTCACACACACACTCTCTCTCACACACACACAT
>OZ024865.1:20222964-20232964 GCA_964017155.1 Oasisia sp. SBJ-2009
TCGTTGTCGTTGTCGTTGTCGTTGTCGTTGTCGTTGTCGTTGTCGTTGTCGTTGTCGTTGTCGTTGTCGTTGTCGTTGTCGTTGTCGTTGTCGTTGTCGTTGTCGTTGTCGTTGTCGTTGTCGTTGTCGTTGTCGTTGTCGTTGTCGTTGTCGTTGTCGTTGTCGTTGTCGTTGTCGTTGTCGTTGTCGTTGTCGTTGTCGTTGTCGTTGTCGTTGTCGTTGTCGTTGTCGTTGTCGTTGTCGTTGTCGTTGTCGTTGTCGTTGTCGTTGTCGTTGTCGTTGTCGTTGTCGTTGTCGTTGTCGTTGTCGTTGTCGTTGTCGTTGTCGTTGTCGTTGTCGTTGTCGTTGTCGTTGTCGTTGTCGTTGTCGTTGTCGTTGTCGTTGTCGTTGTCGTTGTCGTTGTCGTTGTCGTTGTCGTTGTCGTTGTCGTTGTCGTTGTCGTTGTCGTTGTCGTTGTCGTTGTCGTTGTCGTTGTCGTTGTCGTTGTCGTTGTCGTTGTCGTTGTCGTTGTCGTTGTCGTTGTCGTTGTCGTTGTCGTTGTCGTTGTCGTTGTCGTTGTCGTTGTCGTTGTCGTTGTCGTTGTCGTTGTCGTTGTCGTTGTCGTTGTCGTTGTCGTTGTCGTTGTCGTTGTCGTTGTCGTTGTCGTTGTCGTTGTCGTTGTCGTTGTCGTTGTCGTTGTCGTTGTCGTTGTCGTTGTCGTTGTCGTTGTCGTTGTCGTTGTCGTTGTCGTTGTCGTTGTCGTTGTCGTTGTCGTTGTCGTTGTCGTTGTCGTTGTCGTTGTCGTTGTCGTTGTCGTTGTCGTTGTCGTTGTCGTTGTCGTTGTCGTTGTCGTTGTCGTTGTCGTTGTCGTTGTCGTTGTCGTTGTCGTTGTCGTTGTCGTTGTCGTTGTCGTTGTCGTTGTCGTTGTCGTTGTCGTTGTCGTTGTCGTTGTCGTTGTCGTTGTCGTTGTCGTTGTCGTTGTCGTTGTCGTTGTCGTTGTCGTTGTCGTTGTCGTTGTCGTTGTCGTTGTCGTTGTCGTTGTCGTTGTCGTTGTCGTTGTCGTTGTCGTTGTCGTTGTCGTTGTCGTTGTCGTTGTCGTTGTCGTTGTCGTTGTCGTTGTCGTTGTCGTTGTCGTTGTCGTTGTCGTTGTCGTTGTCGTTGTCGTTGTCGTTGTCGTTGTCGTTGTCGTTGTCGTTGTCGTTGTCGTTGTCGTTGTCGTTGTCGTTGTCGTTGTCGTTGTCGTTGTCGTTGTCGTTGTCGTTGTCGTTGTCGTTGTCGTTGTCGTTGTCGTTGTCGTTGTCGTTGTCGTTGTCGTTGTCGTTGTCGTTGTCGTTGTCGTTGTCGTTGTCGTTGTCGTTGTCGTTGTCGTTGTCGTTGTCGTTGTCGTTGTCGTTGTCGTTGTCGTTGTCGTTGTCGTTGTCGTTGTCGTTGTCGTTGTCGTTGTCGTTGTCGTTGTCGTTGTCGTTGTCGTTGTCGTTGTCGTTGTCGTTGTCGTTGTCGTTGTCGTTGTCGTTGTCGTTGTCGTTACCTAAACAGAATATATGTTCATTCGGCATCACCATAGACGATGTCGTCTTTGTTGTCTCAGGTACCACTGACAACGTGTAATTATTATTGTTGTTGTCATCGCAACAATGGTATTGTATTTGTTATTACCATGGAGATGATGTTGTCTTTGTTGTTGTCGCGATTAATACAAGCTGATATGTTTACAATTTAATATGTCTATCTCCACGGAGATGTTGTTGTATATGATGTTGTCGTCATTCTCGTCACGATCTGTGCAGGTGTTCTGGTGGTTGTTTTGCTTCATTGGTCTCGCCGTCACCGCCGACGACTTGTGAGTATCCCGCACTCACACCCGCACCCGCACCCGCACCCGCACCCGCACCCGCACCCGCACCCGCACCCGCACCCGCACCCGCACCCGCACCCGCACCCGCACCCGCACCCGCACCCGCACCCGCACCCGCACCCGCACCCGCACCCGCACCCGCACCCGCACCCGCACCCGCACCCGCACCCGCACCCATAACCACACCCACAACCACACCCACAACCACAACCACACCCACACCCACACCCACACCCACACCCACACCCACACCCACACCCACACCCACAACCACAACCACACCCACACCCACACGCACAACCACAACCACACCCACACCCACACCCACACGCACACCCACACCCACACCCACACCCACACCCACACCCACACCCACACCCACACCCACACCCACACCCACACCCACACCCACACCCACACCCACACCCACACCCACACCCACACCCACACCCACACCACATGTCTCCTGCTGTCCTCTCACAGTCTCTAGGTCGGACTATTCACTTGTCGAAATGTATTCACATCCTACTACTTTCAATTTCGATATACCTTTTACACCTCTTTTGTTTCTCATAAACATTGTTATTGTACATGTCAGTAATACAGTGCCTACTGTTATTATAATAAGAATACATAGTTCGACGTCTTGTTACAGTTTGAATACTATAAACTTTACTGTGAAGATGATATTTTCCTTGTGCTGTGACCGAACCCACATGTGCTGTCCTTGACAACATGTGCAACACTCCATTACGTTATGCTTACATTTTCACCGTTCGTGGTACCTTCGGTCGTTGTTAAGGTTCCTATGTCATTTAGTGATTTCTATGATATGACAAATATAACAATGTCGTTGATTGCCGACTGTCTGTGATTCAACTGTCTATATGTCTCCCTGCTTCAGCTTCTGTCCGTCTCTCGTCGTCATCTCGAAGACGTTACACCTCAGCCCCAACGTCGCCATATCCTTGTTGCCATCTAACGGCACACGTGTTCACGACTATATAAATAATGCGGTGCTCTATACATAAACCGACAGCGTGAAATTGCACCCAAATCCTAAGTAGTAACACTTACACCTGTGAGAGGTTTCGTTTGAGTGGCCGATACTTCAGTCAAGATAAACAATAAAGACAATTGTTTTCTTATCTATGACGTCACTGTCAACAGCTGTAGCAGTCATGATTGTCACACTTACTAATGAGCGCTGTAAATGTGCAAATGCGAGGCATGTCCTGTGTTTCGTTGATGGTTTAGCCAAATGTTGTTGCGACAAATTCAGCCGGCCATTTTGCAAAATGTGAAAACGGAGTAGCCCGACGCGTGGAATCTTGATGTGGCAGATCCACGCGCCACAAAGTAAATAATAAATTATATATAAAAGGTAATCTTAACTAATCAGATGCACTGTGACGCTCATTTTATGGTTCAACACCTGGGTGCTTTTTATATTGTGAAATTTGGTTCCAAATCGGCGATTCCAAACCATTGCAAAACAATATTAACCCAGAACAACAGCTGCCATATCTATCTCGGTACCACCAAGTAGCTGTGCCTCCCGATTGAAATACTTTCAACGAATCTAATAATAAAAATAATAATAAACAAGCGCTGGAACAAAGCGCCACGTACCAATAATAATCGCAGACTTTTCACCGAAATTCACCATGTAAAAGGTTTAATTGAAAACACTTGTTGTGTACTCTCATCTCATACAAGACAATTGTTAAACTGTTTTTTCATCATAAATGATATGATGACTATAATGCTACTGGAATTTTGTTAGACATGATCTTCTTGTTTCACCTTAACTGACCGTACGGCGTCACGTTCATGGCATTCGGCAACGGTGCTCCGGACCTGTTCTCGGCCATATCAGCACTGAGCAGTGAGAGCAAGGGCGGCATGGGCATCGGCGGGCTCTTCGGTTCGTGTACACCAGTGTGTGTGTGTGTGTGTGTGTGTGTGTGTGTGTGTGTGTGCGTGCGTGCGTGCGTGTGTGTGTGTGTGTGTGTGTGTGTGTGTGTGTGTGTGTGTGTGCGTGCGTGTGTGTGTGTGTGTGTGCGTGCGTGCGTGTGTGTGTGTGTGTGTGTGTGCGTGCGTGTGTGTGTGTGTGTGTGTGTGTGTGTGTGTGTGTGTGTGTGTGTGTGTGTGTGTGTGTGTGTGTGCGGGTGGGTAGGTAGGGAGGTGGTGTATGTGTGTGTGTGTGTACATACATGTGGTATTATACAGGTCTACATATAGTCTGCGTATACGGTTTGTCTATGTAACGTAGTTGCATGTGTTGGTATGTTCGTGACATCCATGACATATTTGCATAAGCTGACAAGCATGTGACGTTAATGACATGTCTGTATGTGCGTCTGTGGTGGTATGTTAGTGATGTGTATGTTTGTGCTGGCATGTTCGTGACGTTTATGCATGTGCTGGCATGTACATTACGTGTTTGCATGTGCTGACATGTTCGTGATGTGTTTGCATGTGCTGTCATATTCATGACGTGTTTACATGTGCTGGCATGTTCGTGACGTGTTTGCAGGTGCTGACATGTTCGTGACGTGTTTGGAGGAGCTGACATGTTCGGACGTGTTTGCAGGTGCTGACATGTTCGTGACGTGTTTGCAGGTGCTGACATGTTCGTGACGTTTATACATATGCTGGCATGTTCGTGACGTGTTTGTACGTGCTGACATGTTCATAATGTGTTTTCATGTTCTGACGTGTTTGCATGTACTGACATATTCGTGACATGTTTGCATGTGCTGGCATGTTCGTGACGTGTTTGCATGTGCTGACATGTTCGTGACGTGTTTCAGGTGCTGACATGTCCGTGACGTGTTTGCAGGTGCTGGGATGTTCGTGACGTGTTTGCAGGTGCTAACATGTTCGTGACGTGTTTGCAGGTGCTGGTATGTTCGTGACGTGTTTGCATGTGCTGGCATGTCCGTGACGTGTTTGCAGGAGCTGACATGTTCGTGACGTGTTTGCATGTGCTGACATGTTCGTGACGTGTTTGCATGTGCTGACATGTTCGTGACGTGTTTGCAGGTGCTGGCATGTTCGTGACGTGTTTGCAGGTGCTGGCATGTTCGTGACGACGGTTGTGGTCGGTACGATCGCTGTCATCCGTCCGTTCCGGGCGATGCAGCGTCCCTTCCTCCGGGACGTCCTCTTCTACCTGGGCGCCGTGTACTGGACCTTCTGTGTCATGTGGCGAGGCAAGACGTACCTGGCCGAGGCTGCAGGTAGGGATGGTTGACAAACACGACACATGACGTTGTATGGTAGTTTCGGCTTCACTAATATAGACGGACGTTTGGGACATCAATACGGCTCAGCGGATCGACAAATCATAAATCGCTGTAATTCACTTAATTATCGCTCTTTATTGCTAATTATCCCTCTATAATCACTGCTATGTTGCAGTTAAGTGGTTAAGTGCAACTGTTGTTATGTTTGAGTTGGTTTTATTAGTTTTAATAAATGTTGTTTTGGTGCTTATGAAAACAATATTAAATATTAATTGAATTATGTGTGTGTGCGTGTGTGTGTGTGTGCGTGTGTATGTGTGTGCGTGCGCTGTTGTGTGCATGCGTGCATGTGTACGACCAACAGTTGGTGATTGTCGTTGCAGGATTCATTGCCCTCTACGTCGTCTATGTGATCGTCGTTATTGTCTCCACGTCAATCTATAAGAGACAAAAACAGTCCAGAACAGGTTTGTTGTTTCTTCTGAACGTGTTTTTTTTAATCCGTTGCCACTCTGTAAGGTGGAACAGCCAACCCACGTGCACCACCGGATCAATTCATTTCATTACATCGTAGTTATACAAGCACTGAAATAACTCAAAGAATGCACGTACACAACCACACAGGCACACAACCATGCAAACACATTACACTGGCAAACAGACACAAAAACATGCAGTGCATAGACACAAACAATATACATACTCACACGCGCGCGTTCACGCACTCCCCTCCCTCTCTCTCTCTCTCTCTCTCTCTCTCTATCTCTCTCTATCTCTCTCTCTCTATCTCTCTCTATCTCTCTCTTTCTCCACCTCTCTTTCTCTCCCTCTCCCTCTGTCTATCCCGCTCCGTCTAACGTCTACAAGCTACAAACTACAAACACCCACACACATCTGTGTGTAGAGGTTCGACTGACGGGAGTCGCACCGAAGATGGAGAAGGGCCAGCATCGTCCGTCGACCACGGAGCTCACCATCATCAGTTCCCTGGGCAACGTGAACGCCGCCTTCAGCGCCGGTAAGTACTCACAGTGACGGCGGCCCGAGGGACGGTGTAACTGTTTATGTGGCAGTAGCTGTCGTTATTTTTGTCGTCGTCGGTGTTATCGTCGACGTTTTGTTGACATTGTTGTTGTCGTGTTTATGTTTTCATTGTTATCGTCGATGTTGTTTTTGTCGTTGATATTGTTGACGTCGTCGACGCTGTTATTACCGTTGCTTGTATTATCGTCGATGTTGTTGTCGATGTTGATATCGTTGTTGTTGTTGTCGTCGTTGTTGTTCATATGTACTATTACAGTCTTTGTTATATTTTACACTGTGTCTAATATTGTATCTATGTTTTTTGTTTGTCTGTCTGTCTGTCTGTCTGTCTGCCTGTCTGTCTGTCTGCCTGCCTGCCTGCCTGCCTGCCTGCCTGCCTGCCTGCCTGCCTGCCTGCCTGCCTGCCTGCCTGCCTGCCTGCCTGCCTGCCTGCCTGCCTGCCTGCCTGCCTGCCTGCCTGCCTGCCTGCCTGCCTGCCTGCCTGCCTGCCTGCCTGCCTGCCTGCCTGCCTGCCTGCCTGCCTGCCTGCCTGCCTGCCTGCCTGCCTGCCTGCCTGCCTGCCTGCCTGCCTGCCTGCCTGCCTGCCTGCCTGCCTGCCTGCCTGCCTGCCTGCCTGCCTGCCTGCCTGCCTGCCTGCCTGCCTGCCTGCCTGCCTGCCTGCCTGCCTGCCTGCCTGCCTGCCTGACTGTCTGACTGTCTGTCTGTCTGTCTGTCTGTCTGACTGTTTGTTTGTTTGCAACTGCTGGATTTGTTTAAACGATTTATATTTGTTTGGTTGCAACTGCGGGATTTATTGGAACGATTTATATTTGTTTGTTCGAAAATGCCTGATTTGTTTGAACGTTTATTTCTTCTTTTGTTAGTGTGTTTATTTGTTTGTTTATCAGTATATCATGACAAATACCTGGTATTCTCTTCTTTCAGATCCGGAATCCATGTTTTGTAGGCGTGACAGCATGGGTGCGTACCTATTACGTATGTCAGTAATTGGGACGATTAACGATTACGTAACTTCCGGTCTAGTATCATAGCAACGGTCCTTTGCGGGCCATAGCATAAAAAGATGCGTGCCAACGTCTGTTGAAATCAAACAAACACTATTTGTTGAGCTGTGTACATAAGGAAGGATGTAATGATATCAGGCTTTAAAATTGGCAATACCCATCATAATACCGCAGTATTGTTTGTGTTCCATGATAGAGTTGATTATCGCCAATATGGTGAATCACCATAACCGACCACACATCAAATATGGACAGTAACATACGACTAATGTTCCCAGTACCTACAATAAATACAACGAATGTTAGATTACATGTTACAATGGATTCTGGTTAAAACATGCGATATTGTTCCATATTCCACCAATGACGTTCCATTAGTACATTAGTTATAATGTTTTGTTACATTCATATAATTGCCACCTTTTTTCTACGGTTTGTATTATTCATCTTATAATTAGAAATGATGTTGTCTGTGTATGTGTCATTAATGTTTATTTATTGTTACCAGCTGCGATCACCGTTTGTCCTCGATTAGTGCGCTTTGGGCAGTCCTGAGAACTGGAGACTATGCTATATAAGAACTTACCTTTACTTTTACTATATTTTGTCTTCCTTCCTTCCTTCCTTCCTTCCTTCCTTCCTTCCTTCCTTCCTTCCTTCCTTCCTTCCTTCCTTCCTTCCTTCCTTCCTTCCTTCCTTCCTTCCTTCCTTCCTTCCGTCCGTCCGTCCGTCCGTCCTTCCTTCCTTCCTTCCTTCCTTCCTTCCTTCCTTCCTTCCGTCCGTCCGTCCGTCCGTCCGTCCGTCCGTCCGTCCGCCCGCCCGCCCGCCCGCCCGCCCGCCCGCCCGCCCGCCCGCCCGCCCGCCCGCCCGCCCGCCCGTCCGTCCGTCCGTCCGTCCGTCCGCCCGCCCTTCCTTCCTTCCTTCCTTCCTTCCTTCCTTCCTTCCTTCCTTCCTTCCTTCCTTCCTTCCGTCCGTCCGTCCGTCCGTCCGTCCGTCCGTCCTTCCTTCCTTCCTTCCTTCCGTCCGTCCGTCCGTCCGTCCGTCCGTCCGTCCGTCCGTCCGTCCGTCCGTCCGTCCGTCCGTCCGTCCGTCCGTCCGTCCGTCCGTCCGTCCGTCCGTCCGTCCGTCCGTCCGTCCTTCCTTCCTTCCTTCCTTCCTTCCTTCCTTCCTTCCTTCCTTCCTTCCTTCATGTCTCCCTGCCCCCCGCCCGCCCGCTTGTCCTCTCGCCCGCCAGCTGCTCTCTCTCCTCTGTCGTCTTCTTCACTACTACTGTCACTGTCACTGTCACTGTCGTTATCATTACCTTTGTTCTGTCGTGTTCAGAAAACATGCTTGATTCTGACGTCGACGACGGGCCACCGATGGCCGCCGCTGTGTACCGCAACTACGCTGCCAAGGCGTGTTCTTGCGACAACGGTCCTGCCGTGATCGACACCGGCGACATCGACGACAGTCCCACTACGAGCGTGTCGTACATCTCCGGCAAGTCCGTGCCGCTGCCGGCCACGTCGCCGCCGCCGGGTGAGTTCACCGTGTAGGATCTAGTCGGTTCAACACAGCCGTAACAATGTCGTGGACAGCGATACGTAGAATAGGTCAGGCGAGTCAACCAGAGTCCAGCAGATGTTCGGCTGTCCGCTGCTGTCGGCCATATTCGTGGTCAAATTTGTGTAAATTTATATTTTGACTTCCTTAACGCATGCCCTCTAACGATCTCAAATATGTCACCAAACAAATGGACATCCTAAATTTTTTTGGAAATGACGTATGTGCTTTTATGTAGCAACATTTGATCCATTCGAATACTCGATCCTGTATTATGTCGGTCATTTTGGATTTGACCCAGAAAGGATAATAGTGCTAGGTGTGTGGCTTTTTTCCTGGTGAGACACACCACCAACGAACCCATTTCATGTGAGAAAGCTTTGTTGACATTGTCGTCCAACCTCTGTTGACCGTTATCACTTCGCTGCGACTACATATGGCCAACATGACTAGACGTGTTGCCGCGGTAACGTTCCAAATGTCTTCCGGTATGTCACGTGTGTTATATTCCTGTTGGACGTAACATCACGCGACATCTATAAAAATAAAAAATAAATACTGGTACTAAGGTTCCTTGTGGACGCCCATGAGTGATTCGTCGTGTAAGATACCTTGAAACACTTAGAAATGTTTGACCTATGAAATATTTACGTTTATGGTGTTTACCAGTGTTTGAGATAACACTGCAAACACACAAATACTAGGTCTAATGGGTACAAATAAAATTATGATCATATATAGATCAAACCTGAATAAGGTCAGAAAGGATATGATGAACATCGCACAGTGTGTTTTGTGATATAGTTTCTTGTGACAGTAGTACATGGTGTGATATTGCGCTGAGTGCGGACATCCATGACGAACTGTTTCCAGTCAATCCTTCGATCAATGTCGCGATGACCAATCATATATCTTGTTGCATATCACGATAAGTTGTTGCCAACCAATCATATGTCTTGTCACATACTAGGACATGTAATTAGATGTAAACAGTTGTTTCACATAAGAAGAAACTATCACGTACGCTTATCAAGAAACTCGTTATTTGTGTTGTTATGTATAGACCGGTTATAAAATAAGTATCGATATATTTCCAAGAAACTAGTTAGCCACACATTAACAGTTTCTTATTATTAGTACTCTTGTTTCCTACAACTCTATCTACAGTAGGCCTACATCAGTTTATCGCAGTATCGTAAATGCGTCTCCTCATTTCTCTGTTCGCTCATGTCCTTGGCGCATTCCAAAACGACCGCTCTTGTCTGAGTCATCGCGCACATATCTGACTGACAACCAGTCGTTGTTATAGTTTTAGAGGCTGC
>OZ024865.1:20242964-20249701 GCA_964017155.1 Oasisia sp. SBJ-2009
TGACGTTATGTCGCTTTCGGCGCGAAATGAACCTGTTGCACCGATGTTGCTGTACTGTAATTATTATAATGGGTACGAAAGTATAGGATCGTGATACTTGCGATGTATACATCAATCAATCAATCAATCAATCAATCAATCAATCAATCAATCAATCAATCAATCAATCAATCAATCAATCAATCAATCAATCAATCAATCAATCAATCAATCAATCAATATATCAATCAATTTATTTCAAAACACACATGAGAAACAAAACAACTCAAGTAAATAACAGCTTATTAATAAATCACGTGGTTAGTTAGAACATAACGAAGAAATACATCTAACTGGAAAACCTCACATGGGATTATGTAGAATCAATGCATGTTCATAATATGCTTACTCCTATACTACATGATGAAGTATTATCTGTGATTTCCAAATTTGACTTGAAAAACGTTAAAAACATGGCGACTTTAGCCAACCACTGATGACGTGGTTTCACAAATGCTTCTCAGAGAAACCTAAGGGTGGCATTTTTTTTGTTTACGTCCTTTTGTCGAAACCACGCAGACAACAAAATGGACGCGTCTACGTCTTTTCCATTCTGCCTTTCTGTCCTTCGCTTTATTCCTTCAAATCTTCTAATAGTCACCCGTTTCACCAATTATGTCTCTGTATATTACCTTCCCGTGTCAGACATTCAGAGAATATCAACCACATGCATGTGCTTCACAAACTGAACGGTTTTGAAAATACTGATATGTACAAACATTGTTTCTCGATCTCGAAAGACTGAAAGATTACAAAGGAAACAAATCTCCGTTAGTGAAGGGAGTGTGTAGGTTGGATAAGGAAATCTTAATTCTCAGAAAGGACCATCAGTCTCCAAAATTAACTGTCTAAATTCCGAAAATATTTTACAAAAACACTATGGAAGGGCGGATTTTGTAGATACATATTTTGGACTCTCCAAAGGCTAAACTGCAACGGTCGTTTTGAAACTTGCCTTCTGGTTTTTGCTCTGGATACCAATATAGTTCAATATTGTTAAATCGTATTAAATCGTGTTAAATAATGTTAAATAATACAAAGGTGTTCTTGAAATGTCCTTTGAAGTGCAAAGGCCACACGTACAACAAAGATCTGTCTTTCGCTGTAGATTGCTATGAATGGCGTCGAGTTGATTCTGTCGACCTTCCTGATGGGCACTCTCGTTGCTTCCGTTCTCGTCCTGATGGCGACGAGATTCCAAGCGAGAAGAGGCTTCGGCATATTCCTCATCGCCATCTACATCGTCTTCATCGTCGTCGTCATGCTCACGGAGACTGGGGTGATCCTGCGCCAGTGGAAGCCGTCGTGAAGAAGGAAGGAATCAGTATTCACTGTTTCGGTCTCGTATTTGTCGACGGCGGAAGTGACGTTCCGCACATTTTGGAGTTCCGGTTCTGGTTCGAGGTTGCAAAGGCGCCACGTCTGCGGTGAATGGTGGCGATTGTTTGAGAGCAATGTCATGGTTGGTCTGTTTCCGCTCAACTATCGCGGACAGACAAGTATTTGACCGTGTGTGAATCTTACCGAACCCACACACATGAAGTTGTGTAGATTGGCCTCAGTTATTTACCCCATTGAGTAAAACACCTCATTTTTTATACTCATATTACATTCATCCTATAAGAACACTTCATTACTGACACGTACAAAACAAGTCATACTAAGGACACTTTAACGAATCAACGCGCCATCGCACAGGGTTCGTTGTAAGCGATAATTGTTCATACCTATAACCTGCAATTTATGTATAATATATAATGTGTAGTTATATAATTAACACACTGGACAAATTAACCGTATTGTTTAGTGGCGTAAATAATGTAGGCCAGTCTAAAAGATACACGGGTACACTACTTTACCCAATACACCAGGAGTGTGTACAACAAACACGTATACAGACAGAATGTTTACATTAGATTAGCTTGTATAATCTAACTGACGTGTACATCTATGATGGCTAGCTAATATAAGGAAATGCGACTGACGGTTGATCAAAAGTACGCACTGTTACGACTTTACCTGACAACACACTGGACGGCGGCCCACGCACGGTCGACCCGTGAATGAACACTCCTAATATTGTCATCGTTAACGTTGTTGTAGTTGTCGCTAGTATCATTTGTTAGCAATAATATTGTCCCATTTGCACATTGTGTCATGTTAATTGTATTGTCATTTATTACGTAAGTGTGTGTATATGTGTGTGCGTGCGTGCGTGTGTGTGTGTGTGCGCGTGCGCGTGCGCGTGCGCGTGCGCGTGCGCGGATGCATATGTATATATATATATATATATATATATATATATATATATATATATATATATATATATATATATATATACATATACATATATATATATATATATATATATATATATATATATATATATATATATATATATATATATATATATATATATATATATATATATCGATCTACGTGTGTGTGTGTGTGTGTGGGCGTGCGTGCGCGCGCGTGCGTGCGTGCGTGCGTATGTGTGTGTGTGTGTGTGTGTGTGTGTGTGTGTGTGTGTGTGTGTGTGTGTGTGTGTGTGTGTGTGTGTGTGTGTGTGTGTGCGTGCGCGGATGCATGGATGCATGTTTGTGTGTATGTTGATAAACAATTCCCCGCTAGACGGTTTGCATTAATACACAGCCCAACGGAGGAAAAGCAAGCCCATAATAGTTTTTTCAAAATGCCCCTTTATGGTTAATGTACGCTAAACGGACATACATCGATTGTCTATTTTTACTATTGACCCAAGAACTACCGTGAACTAACGTGTCGAATTTATGTCATGACAAAGGCATTCACAACAGCATCTGGAAACCAGCTTATGGGTGGCACCAACCGTGGAATCGGCATTTTTGTTTGTGTACATAATTAACCAGTTACGAGGTATTTACATGTAATCGCATTATGCGTGAATTACTATATAGTGTCAACCATTATTGGTAAACACCTACAAGTTTTATTAATATAAATCCCTAAGATCGCAAACAAACCCGTACTGCTGATTCTCCGTTCCGTTCCTTTTGTCCCCACAAACCTGACACTGAGACTCCTTACTTCATAGCGTTGACGTTTATTTACCAAAAAATTACCATACTGGACGACCATGTCTGATAAATCCAAATAATTACGTGTTATAACGAAGGGTAAAGAAAGCACTCTGCCACCACAAAACTGACTAGCCAATGTTGCAATTTGACATCATGACCATTCACCAGATGTCTAGTACTGAATCATGTATAATGATAACTGTCGTACGTTTATATGCCGTGGCGTCTAATTTTAAGGAATCCCACGTCCCGACACGTTACCGTGTTTACTATCTTGTTTCAAGGTTTATTTGTGTTTGTTACATGATCCGAGTCGGTTACGTAACTGTTATATTTATGTTTATGTTTATTAAATTTCAATGTTGTCATCCAGAATAATAGTTTACATTCCCATTTATTTAAAAGAATTGTTATATCTAGCAGTGATCGGGCCTAGCGTATGGGTATACGTTTGTTATACGTATGTCTAGTACTGAATCATGTATAATGATAACTGTCGTACGTTTATATGCCGTGGCGTCTAATTTTAAGGAATCCCACGTCCCGACACGTTACCGTGTTTACTATCTTGTTTCAAGGTTTATTTGTGTTTGTTACATGATCCGAGTCGGTTACGTAACTGTTATATTTATGTTTATGTTTATTAAATTTCAATGTTGTCATCCAGAATAATAGTTTACATTCCCATTTATTTAAAAGAATTGTTATATCTAGCAGTGATCGGGCCTAGCGTATGGGTATACGTTTGTTATGCCACTGGGCCCGTTGCATCTTGGGTACCACATGTTCAAGTCCATGTAAACCCGCGATATCAATCAAAGTACCTTCAATCTAACCCTAAACCTAACTGTAAACCTAACCCTAACCCTAAACCTGTGTCCACATAAATAACACCTGACAGGGCCATTTGTATGTGGACGGTAGCAAACAGCCACACCCAGAGAATATAGCAAGTCTCGTCTACCGCCATGTTGTTTTTATGATATTCTGCCATGTTCATTTAGACCCGTGATCCGGTCCCCAAAGACTTGAACGTTTTAACCCAACTAAAATTCATCTAGAAGGTGGGAACTATTATCTAGAAAAGTATTTTTTCGAATTGTTTTTGTATATTTGTAGTAATTTTACTTTGAATACGTTGTGGACAACGACGTGAGGACCAGCTGTACGTGGTCGTGTCTTGTGGACAACGACGTAAGGACCAGCTGCGTATGGTCGTGTTTTGTGAACAACGACGTGAGGACCAGCTGTGTATGGTCGTGTTTTGTGGACAACGACGTAAGGACCAGCTGTGTGTAGTCGTGTTTTGTGAACAACGACGTGAGGACCAGCTGTGTATGGTCGTGTTTTGTGGACAACGACGTAAGGACCAGCTGTGTGTAGTCGTGTTTTGTGGACAGCGACGTAAGGACCAGCTGTGTATGGTCGTGTTTTGTGGACAACAACGTAAGGACCAGCTGTGCATGGTCATGTATTGTGAACAACGACGAAAGGACCAGCGGTGTATGGTCGTGTTTTGTGGACAACAACGTAAGGACCAGCTGTGCATGGTCGTGTTTTGTGGACAACGACATAAGGACCAGCTGTGTATGGTCGTGTTTTGTGGACAACGAGGTGAGGACCACCTGCGTATGGTCGTGTTTTGTGGACAACAACGTAAGGACCAGCTGTATATTGTCGTATTTTGTGGACGACGACGTGAGGACCAGCTGTGTATGGTCGTGTTTTGTGGAATACGACGTGAGGACCAGCTGTGTATGGTCGTGTTTTGTGGAATACGACGTGAGGACCAGCTGTGTATGGTCGTGTTTTGTGGACAACGACGTAAGGGCCACCTGTGTATGATCGTGTTTTGTGGACAACGACGTAAGGACCAGCTGTGTGTGGTCGTGTTTTGTGGACAACAACGTAAGGACCAGCTGTGCATTGTCGTGTTTTATGGATAACGACGTGAGAACCAGCTGTGTATGGTCATATGTTGTGGATAACGACTTAAGAACCCGCTGTGTATGGTCGTGTTAAGTGTCGCTCAAAACGAACCGGAAACAATACAGAAAACACCCGAATAGCTAATCTTTCTCAAAAGTCATTTATGTGTAGATCTATGACTACGACCATACACGGTCGTTTCACCCTATCCTGTCCGGGTGGTGGGTATTTATGTTAGCACGTAGTAATACTATGAACAAGGTTCGATCACTACACGTTATTGTAACCCAGAACCTTTTTATTCCACGGGTATGTTCGATCACTACACTTTATTGTAACCCAGAACCTTTTTATTCCACGGGTATGTTCGATCACTACACTTTATTGTAACCCAGAACCTTTTTATTCCACGGGTATGTTCGATCACTACACTTTATTGTAACCCAGAACCTTTTTATTCCACGGGTATGTTCGATCACTACACTTTATTGTAACCCAGAACCTTTTTATTCCACGGGTCTATAAAACCTATGACAAACGGGTTCAAGCGAGTGAATTATCGGACTGTGAACTTTATTCATACCTTTGCTGAACCAGTCTTTTAATCTTCAGTAACTCTATGACTGGACCTTTGTTTAAATAAAGAGTCGTTCCATTGTGTATAACAATTACTTTTATCGGTGGTCGAGTGTTGGCTATGTAAGAATTCGTAGCTTTCTACTGGCCCAGCAAATTATCTTGACTACAGAGTTTATTTTCAACACCCTTGATAAAAGTAAATTTGCATCAACTTCGTAAGACGTACACGTTTCTCGTTTTTAATATAGTAAAGTTACGTTCTTAATGTCACACTATCCAATCACTACGGCTGTTGAAAGTGACATATTTTAATCACAGGCCTGTTTAATCGAACACCATTTCGATGTCTATGAGAACATGTAGCCATGTTGTAATTAATGCGTGACGGCTGTTTGTGCACTAATGCCCACGTGTATACATTAGGTCCCTACTGTGTGCAAAAAGAACAGTAGGCAATGAACGCATCAGTGGATAAAAAAGTGTTAATTGCATGATATATCTTACATGATTATTGAAATATCGTTTGCAAACGTAAATCTCAAGGAGTTGTGATGTTCGACACGTACGCGCTGTTCTCGCGTTCAATATGTATCATTCAGCGAACTTCCTGCTAATAATAATCGTCCAGATTGATCCTGGTATTTGGCAAGTACCGATGAACTATAGTAACCCAACCAGCCGCCAGAAGGCGCTCCAGTAATTTCCCTATTGATCGCTAGACGGCAGCAGCATTTTTTCATCGGTCTTGCATGCGGGCTGTAGACAGCAGGCTGTGTGTAACGCAGGTTTTGAATGCGGCTATTTTCAATACTGCTGTTCTTTATCTAATACGGGATTTGGATAGGCCATGTTTTCCAAAAATGGGAGCATTTAAAATATGGCCGTCATCACGTTAAATTGTTTAGGATACAAGGATGAAGGGGAGGGGAAAATGAAAACAAGAAGAAAGATTAGAAAAATGAGCTAGGAGTAAGAGGGATAGGAAAATAATGAGAAAAGGCTAAAAGAGAAAAAATAGGATAAGAAATAGGGGAAGGAGTAAATGAGGAGAAGTGGATAATGATTAATATGAGGAGGAAAAAGAGGTTGATAACGAAAAAGATAAAGGGAGAAGGCGAAAAGGAGAAT
>OZ024865.1:20254901-20264901 GCA_964017155.1 Oasisia sp. SBJ-2009
CAGACAAGTATTTGATCGTGTGTGAATCTTACCGAACCCACACACATGAAGTTGTGTAGATTGGCCTCAGTTATTTACCCCATTGAGTAAAACACCTCATTTTTTATACTCATATTACATTCATCCTATAAGAACACTTCATTACTGACACGTACAAAACAAGTCATACTAAGGACACTTTAACGAATCAACGCGCCATCGCACAGGGTTCGTTGTAAGCGATAATTGTTCATACCTATAACCTGCAATGTATGTATAATATATAATGTGTAGTTATATAATTAACACACTAAACAAATTAACCGTATTGTTTAGTGGCGTAAATAATGTAGGCCAGTCTAAAAGATACACGGGTACACTACTTTACCCAATACACCAGGAGTGTGTACAACAAACACGTATACAGACAGAATGTTTACATTAGATTAGCTTGTATAATCTAACTGACGTGTACATCTATGATGGCTAGCTAATATAAGGAAATGCGACTGACGGTTGATCAAAAGTACGCACTGTTACGACTTTACCTGACAACACACTGGACGGCGGCCCACGCACGGTCGACCTGTGAATGAACACTCCTAATATTGTCATCGTTAACGTTGTTGTAGTTGTCGCTAGTATCATTTGTTAGCAATAATATTGTCCTATTTGCACATTGTGTCATGTTAATTGTATTGTCATTTATTACGTAAGTGTGTGTATATGTGTGTGCGTGCGTGCGTGTGTGTGTGTGCGCGTGCGCGTGCGCGTGCGCGGATGCATATGTATATATATATATATATATATATATATATATATATATATATATGTATATGTATATGTATATATATATATACATATACATATATATATATATATATATATATATATATATATATATATATATATATATATATATATCGATCTACGTGTGTGTGTGTGTGGGCGTGCGTGCGCGCGCGTGCGTGCGTGCGTGCGTATGTGTGTGTGTGTGTATGTGTGTGTGTGTGTGCGTGCGTGCGTGCGTGCGCGGATGCATGGATGCATGTTTGTGTGTATGTTGATAAACAATTCCCCGCTAGACGGTTTGCATTAATACACAGCCCAACGGAGGAAAAGCAAGCCCATAATAGTTTTTTTCAAAATGCCCCTTTATGGTTAATGTACGCTAAACGGACATACATCGATTGTCTATTTTTACTATTGACCCAAGAACTACCGTGAACTAACGTGTCGAATTTATGTCATGACAAAGGCATTCACAACAGCATCTGGAAACCAGCTTATGGGTGGCACCAACCGTGGAATCGGCATTTTTGTTTGTGTACATAATTAACCAATTACGAGGTATTTACATGTAATCGCATTATGCGTGAATTACTATATAGTGTCAACCATTATTGGTAAACACCTACAAGTTTTATTAATATAAATCCCTAAGATCGCAAACAAACCCGTACTGCTGATTCTCCGTTCCGTTCCTTTTGTCCCCACAAACCTGACACTGAGACTCCTTACTTCATAGCGTTGACGTTTATTTACCAAAAAATTACCATACTGGACGACCATGTCTGATAAATCCAAATAATTACGTGTTATAACGAAGGGTAAAGAAAGCACTCTGCCACCACAAAACTGACTAGCCAATGTTGCAATTTGACATCATGATCATTCACCAGATGTCTAGTACTGAATCATGTATAATGATAACTGTCGTACGTTTATATGCCGTGGCGTCTAATTTTAAGGAATCCCACGTCCCGACACGTGTTTACTATCTTGTTTCAAGGTTTATTTGTGTTTGTTACATGATCCGAGTCGGTTACGTAACTGTTATATTTATGTTTATGTTTATTAAATTTCAATGTTGTCATCCAGAATAATAGTTTACATTCCCATTTATTTAAATGAATTGTTATATCTAGCAGTGATCGGGCCTAGCGTATGGTTTGTTATGCCACTGGGCCCGTTGCATCTTGGGTACCACATGTTCAAGTCCATGTAAACCCGCGATATCAATCAAAGTACCTTCAATCTAACCCTAAACCTAACTGTAAACCTAATCCTAACCCTAAACCTGTGTCCACATAAATAACACCTGACAGGGCCATTTGTATGTGGACGGTAGCAAACAGCCACACCCAGAGAATATAGCAAGTCTCGTCTACCGCCATGTTGTTTTTATGATATTCTGCCATGTTCATTTAGACCCAACTAAAATTCATCTAGAAGGTGGGAACTATTATCTAGAAAAGTCTTTTTTCGAATTGTTTTTGTATATTTGTAGTAATTTTACTTTGAATACGTTGTGGACAACGACGTGAGGACCAGCTGTACGTGGTCGTGTCTTGTGGACAACGACGTAAGGACCAGCTGCGTATGGTCGTGTTTTGTGAACAACGACGTGAGGACCAGCTGTGTATGGTCGTGTTTTGTGGACAACGACGTAAGGACCAGCTGTGTGTAGTCGTGTTTTGTGAACAACGACGTGAGGACCAGCTGTGTATGGTCGTGTTTTGTGGACAACGACGCAAGGACCAGCTGTACATGGTCGTGTTTTGTGGACAACAACGTAAGGACCAGCTGTGTATGGTCGTGTTTTGTGGACAACGACGTGAGGACCAGTTGTGCATGGTCGTGTTTTGTGGACAACGACGTAAGGACCAGCTGTGTGTGGTCGTGTTTTGTGGACAGCGACGTAAGGACCAGCTGTGTATGGTCGTGTTTTGTGGACAACAACGTAAGGACCAGCTGTGCATGGTCATGTATTGTGAACAACGACGAAAGGACCAGCGGTGTATGGTCGTGTTTTGTGGACAACAACGTAAGGACCAGCTGTGCATGGTCGTGTTTTGTGGACAACGACATAAGGACCAGCTGTGTATGGTCGTGTTTTGTGGACAACGAGGTAAGGACCACCTGCGTATGGTCGTGTTTTGTGGACAACAACGTAAGGACCAGCTGTATATTGTCGTATTTTGTGGACGACGACGTGAGGACCAGCTGTGTATGGTCGTGTTTTGTGGAATACGACGTGAGGACCAGCTGTGTATGGTCGTGTTTTGTGGACAACGACGTAAGGACCAGCTGTGTGTGGTCGTGTTTTGTGGAATACGACGTGAGGACCAGCTGTGTGTAGTCTTGTTTTGTGAACAACGACGTGAGAACCAGCTGTGTGTGGTCGTGTTTTGTGGACAACAACGTAAGGACCAGCTGTGCATTGTCGTGTTTTATGGATAACGACGTGAGAACCAGCTGTGTGTGGTCATATGTTGTGGATAACGACTTAAGAACCCGCTGTGTATGGTCGTGTTAAGTGTCGCTCAAAACGAACCGGAAACAATACAGAAAACACCCGAATAGTTAATCTTTCTCAAAAGTCATTTATGTGTAGATCTATGACTACGACCATACACGGTCGTTTCACCCTATCCTGTCCGGGTGGTGGGTATTTATGTTAGCACGTAGTAATACTATGAACAAGGTTCGATCACTACACGTTATTGTAACCCAGAACCTTTTTATTCCACGGGTATGTTCGATCACTACACTTTATTGTAACCCAGAACCTTTTTATTCCACGGGTATGTTCGATCACTACACTTTATTGTAACCCAGAACCTTTTTATTCCACGGGTATGTTCGATCACTACACTTTATTGTAACCCAGAACCTTTTTATTCCACGGGTCTATAAAACCTATGACAAACGGGTTCAAGCGAGTGAATTATCGGACTGTGAACTTTATTCATACCTTTGCTGAACCAGTCTTTTAATCTTCAGTAACTCTATGACTGGACCTTTGTTTAAATAAAGAGTCGTTCCATTGTGTATAACAATTACTTTTATCGGTGGTCGAGTGTTGGCTATGTAAGAATTCGTAGCTTTCTACTGGCCCAGCAAATTATCTTGACTACAGAGTTTATTTTCAACACCCTTGATAAAAGTAAATTTGCATCAACTTCGTAAGACGTACACGTTTCTCGTTTTTAATATAGTAAAGTTACGTTCTTAATGTCACACTATCCAATCACTACGGCTGTTGAAAGTGACATATTTTAATCACAGGCCTGTTTAATCGAACACCATTTCGATGTCTATGAGAACATGTAGCCATGTTGTAATTAATGCGTGACGGCTGTTTGTGCACTAATGCCCACGTGTATACATTAGGTCCCTACTGTGTGCAAAAAGAACAGTAGGCAATGAACGCATCAGTGGATAAAAAAGTGTTAACTGCATGATATATCTTACATGATTATTGAAATATCGTTTGCAAACGTAAATCTCAAGGAGTTGTGATGTTCGACACGTACGCGCTGTTCTCGCGTTCAATATGTATCATTCAGCGAACTTCCTGCTAATAATAATCGTCCAGATTGATCCTGGCATTTGGCAAGTACCGATGAACTATAGTAACCCAACCAGCCGCCAGAAGGCGCTCCAGTAATTTCCCTATTGATCGCTAGACGGCAGCAGCATTTTTTCATCGGTCTTGCATGCGGGCTGTGTGTAACGCAGGTTTTGAATGCGGCTATTTTCAATACTGCTGTTCTTTATCTAATACGGGATTTGGATAGGCCATGTTTTCCAAAAATGGGAGCATTTAAAATATGGCCGTCATCACGTTAAATTGTTTAGGATACAAGGATGAAGGGGAGGGGAAAATGAAAACAAGAAGAAAGATTAGAAAAATGAGCTAGGAGTAAGAGGGATAGGAAAATAATGAGAAAAGGCTAATAAAGAGAAAAAATTGGATAAGAAATAGGGGAAGGAGTAAATGAGGAGAAGTGGATACTGATTAATATGAGGAGGAAAAAGAGGATGATAACGAAAAAGATAAAGGGAGAAGGCGAAAAGGGGAATGTGAAGGAGAAAGAGGAGGACAACAGTATAATCAGAAAAAGGAGGAGAAAAGGAAGATAATTATGACAAAAAGAGGAGAAACAGGAAGAGGATAAATAAAAGGAGAAGAGGACAACGAGAAACCGAATGCAGTTCTAGTCTCACTCCTTACTCTTCGAAACGCACAACGCGAACAAGAAGCATTTAAACTTAAGCCCCTTTCACAGTGAGTTGTTTCGGATTAACAAATCCGATATAGCGAGATGTATTTTATTCCGCGATCAGCTTAATCGTTTTCTCAGCGGATTATATTTATAATGGATTAGCAAGCGAACTTGCGAAATAACAACGAGATTCAACAGTAATAATCGCTAGATTTCAATAGACATGTGATGGCATAACGACAACATATCATGTGGTAAATCATGTTTTGCAATGGAATCTACTGCTCAGTATACGTGTCTATTATATTTTTGTGGTCGTGTACATTCGCATATTCTAAAGCAGTTTCGTTGGCTGAGAAAGCGCCAGCAATCGTCGAACTAAGACGTTTTGAAGCACGTTTCACAGAGCAGTTCAAATATTACCAACAGGTTGGTTCAGAGTGCAGAGACCTTCACTAGGCATTCTCGAGGACTAACTCAATAGAATGCGTGATTATGACGTAGACTGTCCCCTACTCTCAGCAATACAGGCGTGGCATAATGAGTAATAGCAGCGCATCGACGGCTTATGTCGCGGTTTCACTACATATAATTTGCTTCCCAAACGATTACTAGGGATTTATATACACAAACTAACCTTAAACCGTCCTACACTACTAATGATCAAATCAATGATGCTTCAGTGCAATACCGATGTTGCGATCATCAGAGAGCTACGCGTATAGCCGCCGTGTTGCGGCCGAGTTTTGCGTGAGTTAGTTTTGTGAATATTGTATTTGTTTCAATAACATAAGTAATTTTACTTTGTAACCTAATGTGTATATGTGTATATAAGATGTGCGATGAGAAGTTGGGCAGCAGTAAATGGTCGTTTTGTTGGTTAGGTCAGAAAGTAAAATATCCCCGTCCAGATTCGGGCTGTACGCATTTCACGCTTCAGTGGGTGGAGTTTGGTTTTTGTTTTGATCGCCCGAGGCGCTGGCGGTAGTGGACGTGTGACGTCACACCCCCGCAAGTGAAATGCCCAAAATGTCAACCACCATACAGGGTCAGTAATTCTCCTTAAACACCTACTAAATGATCGAAGAATTAAATAAAAATTATGGCATATGATACAGTAGACATTGCTTTATGGCTTGAGCATTTTTTATACTTAAGGTTGTAAGGTTCCTTTAATAAACTTACTGGGACGTGTGCATTTTATATAAAGGATTCGATCCCCGGTTTTGTTTATTAACAGCCAGTTTGACCTAATATATTCCCGCTCAGACAGCGTTAGAGGCACAGAGAGGTCATTCGTCTGGCTGGATACGAGGACAGGAAGTGACATGGCCTTAATAAAAAGGACATTGCATGTAGACTGTCGATAACTGATCAATTATTTATCATCCCGTCTAGGACACTACACCTGATGTGTACTAGAAGAAATTAGTGGCTGACTATAGGCAAGCTATATGGAACTACAGAATAATATATAATAGGAGATCATAGCCTTTGTATTGATGTCGATTAGGACTTGCAAATGTGACATATCGTTTGGATGTATGTCATAAATATTCCGACCACGCTTAACAATGTAATGTCACACGCCGTGCTTGCTAGGGCTATCAAAACAGTTTCCTATTCCGGAACTTACCACCTTCCCACTGCCTCCAGACACGTCCCTTTTACGGACCACAAATTATTCTTTTACGCCATCCTCGCATTTCTTCATCCGTCTAGTCAGATTACGTAACTAAGGCAACTGAAATTGAGTGGAATTGATTCATTACGCAAACTTCGGACAGCATCGAGAGGATTCGATGGTCGCATGGCCATCTCCAACTCCAAAAAAAACGGGATCGTGGGGAAAAGGTGAAAGTAGTCAGGTGTGACGTCAGAGAAAGCGGTAAATTCGCGTTTATGGTTAACAAAGACCTGCATAATGAGGGAAGACTTTGGAGCGTTACTCCGCATGCACACATTCACACACCTATTCACCTACATCACACGCACGCACGCACGCACGCACGCACGCACGCACACACACACGCACGCACGTACGCACGCGCCCATGTATGTGTGTGTGTGTGTGTGTGTGTGTGTGTGTGTGTGTGTGTGTGTATGTGTGTGTGTGTATGCGCGCGTGTGTGTGTGCGTGCGTGCGCGTGTGCGTGCGTACGTATGTGCGCGTTTACCTTTTCAATCCACGCTCGGGATCCGTTTGTAATGACACAGTACGTGACATGCAGTGTCTGTCTTCCGCGGTGACAAATGGGTTCTGACCGCAGGCGCAGTTAAAATTCGCTTCCGGTTGGATTTCAATGAGGCAGATTTTAAGACACTTGAGCGGTTTGGTGAGCCATCGGTAGCCGTGTTAGCGCGTTGCGAAAACTGCCAGTTTTTACAATGAGCCTGTTTGCGGCGTGATTAGGGTCTAAGAGAGAGAACATCTTCGGGTAATCACGACCATCAATCAGCCGGAATGCTTAGTGTTCGATAGCCTCCCGGGGCCGGCTCACGGCGCGAACACCGCTGAAAAGCGAAAGGTTTCCTGTGACTGAATAGATCAAATGAATCAGGAAATTGACATCCGCTCTCTGTGCAGGCATGACCGACAGTGTAGGTTATCGGTAAATGTCACTTAAATGAGGTACTTTCGACATTCCTGGCGGATACATCGACAGCTCTAAGATACTCGAACACAGTCTATAACAGGAGGGGTCAGATCAGTAGATGACATCAGAGAAGTATCACCACGTATGAGAAAACAGTTTCCGGTTCGCGGCCAACAGATGTTTCGTGTCATTTCCTGAACGAACTGAACTCGCACAGACTGGTGACAACTTGAACGTGGAGCGCAGTGGCGCAGTGGTGAGAGCATCGGATTCTTAATCTGCATTGTGTTGTCTACCTGTAACGCGCTGTGAACTGTTAGGTGTGGCGCTAAATAAAAACTGTTAGGATTATTCTTATTGTTGTTTTGTTACCGTTATTAATCCGATCATTATGATAATTATGATCATTATGATCATTATGATCATTATGATCATTATGATCATGATCATCATGATCATTATCAGTATTATCAGTATAATCATTATTATCATTATTATCATCATTATTATTATCATTATTATCGTTATTATCATTATTATCATTATTATCATTATTGTCATTATTGTCATTATTGTCATTATTGTCATTATTGTCATTATTGTCATTATTGTCATTATTGTCATTATTGTCATTATTGTCATTATTGTCATTGTTGTCATTATTGTCATTATTGTCATTATTGTCATTATTGTCATTATTGTCATTGTTATTGCATTCCTTTTCACGCACTGAGTGTAGCGTTATTGAATTCAGGTGCTAATCCACCCTCTGGCTCTGACCAAACAAAAGTTGTGGTCACTGCCAGGGCCAAGGGAACACCTGCTGTTAAGTGTCTTCATCAGTAATTAGCACTGTTGGGTGACATTGCAGTGAAGCTAATCAGTTTGACAGGTATTACTGTATTATAGTCTTGAAACAAAAGTATTGATACTGACAATGTATTTGAAAAAGTATTTGAAAGTATTTGAAAAAGTCAAATACTTTAGGAAAGTATTTAAATACAAATACTTTAAATTCCTAAACATCAAAAACAAATATTTTCAAAAAGTATTTAAATACTTTCAAATACCAATGTATTTTACCCCATGTCTGGTCCCATTCTTATATGCTATATATTTGAATTGGCTTCTCTTTTGAATATGACCCCCTGGGTTTGAAACGTTGTTACTGTAATGTATTTGATCATGTGTATTTGACATTTAAAATAAAAAGGGGACATTTGAAATTATTAAACGGATCATATGTTTATTTGATTCAGAAACCATAAATTAAAGTATTAATCCATCATTAAATGATTATTCAATAGCGCCTACCTGAGAAAGTCATCTGATTATTAATAATAATAACACCTGGATAGTGGATCGCAGTAATCAGTTAGAACACTAGATAGTGACACAGCAACAGAACAAGAATGACACCTAGGGATTCCATGAAAGTCGCCGTTATGTTAGAAACAGGATATTCATTAAAGTAGTCATGAAAGTAAGCACAATTACATTCTAATGTAATCGTACTCGTATCGGAAAGCGGTGTCACTGCCGGGGGCTGAGACTCAACAAAACACACACAAATCCAACACCCCGACCCCCCTCCGGCTCACTGGGTACCGGTCAAAACGGCGACAATCCAAAACGGCGACAACCAAAACGGCGACACTTCCAAAACGGCGACAACCAAAACGGCGACACTTCCAAAACGGCGACAACCAAAACGGCGACACATCCAAAACGGCGACACGCCAAAACGGCGACAAAACCAAAACGGCGACAAAACCAAAGCGGCGACACGCCAATAAAACGGCGACAAATCCAACTTGATTTATCTCCAAAATGCCGTCTTGAATTTGTGGCCGTTTTGACGTGTCGCCGTTTTGGATTTGTCGCCGTTTTGGTTACATCCAAAACGGCGACACGCCAAAACGGCGACAAATCCAAAACGGTGACACGTAATTTGGTTTCGCCGTTTTGGATACAAGTCAACACGGCGTTTTGGATAAGTTGGATTGTCGCCGTTTTGGATTTGTCGCCGTTTTGGTTGTATCCAAAACGGCGACACGCCAAAACGGCGACAGACATGCACCGTTTTGGTTGTCGCCGTCTTGGTTGTCGCCGTTTTGGATGTGTCGCCGTTTTGGTTGTCGCCGTTTTGGAGTGTCGCCGTTTTGGTTTGTCGCCGATTTGGCGTGTCGCCGTTTTGGTCTGTCGCCGTTTTGGTTTGTCGCCGTTTTGGATTTGTCGCCGTTTTGGTTGTCGCCGTTTTGGTTGTCGCCGTTTTGGATTTGGCGCCGTTTTGACTTGTATCCGGCTCACTCTATCTGTAGCTCTCCATACACGCAAAATCCTGAGAGCTTAGTCCATTAATCCCCCGGTTCCATCGCAATATTTGACACACTTCGCTGAAACATTTACTTT
>OZ024865.1:20269901-20272401 GCA_964017155.1 Oasisia sp. SBJ-2009
GCGCTAGCCTAGTGATGCCTATGATAAAGATATACAATCAGACATGTAAACGTCTCCCCCGAGTCTACCAAAAATATCAACTTTCCAAAGATCTAGGGGGGTAGGTGACGCTAGCCCGGGCACAATACAATAATCTAAGGGACGCGCGCCCCCTACCCCACCCTTGTCCACACATGATGGAAGACCCCCTAATTCAATTTAGCAAGACAGCAGCCAGGAAGCCACTGGTTAATTCAGAGCCACTTCTAGCACCAGTCGAGTAGACGACACATGTTTGTGTTCCAGATGAGATCTCGTGAATATTTATCGTGTTTTTGAATGCACTAAAAATGGCGGCGCAAAAAGGCGCCTTCAAGAAAAGACGCTGATCTTACTGAACTAACACTACTCGGCGTCGTTTCCGCCTGTTGGCTGTTGCGGAATGTAAAAAAGGTGGTGATAAAACATCTCGGAAGTGTCAGTCGATACTTATCGTATTAGTACAATACGTCAACAGTAGATCGACATGTCACCGCTAGCTCCACTGGCTACTTGTCCAGCGACAGATCGCCTTCAGGGTCAACGACCTCTGTCAGTTCCTAGAATCTGATTACGCGTCGTTAGCTTGATACAACGAACACAACTTTTGAAACAATGTGATAAAACATTACACAGCAACTATTTCTTTGAAGGGTTCGCCCACTTTGGCACAAGTTGATACAATGTTTACATATTAGTTTATTGTAACAATAAACTGTATTTGTTACCGATCGGCTGCAAGAATGTCTACTATCGATAGCCACTGCAAAAACATGTTTGTTGTCACGGTTAGGTAGTGTTTTATCCAGTGGAGTTCCGTCCCGGCAAACGAAACAACAACAACAGAAATACCACCAAGAACAACTAATACCAACAAAAGACACATAAACAGCCTATATCATTCTATTTAAACAACATAATATATATATATATATATATATATATATATATATATATATATATATATATATATATATATATATATATTAAACCTGGCTGCAACACTAGAAGTTCTAGACTAGAGTCTAGTTGCGGCTGTAGCGACCTGCAGCGGCGTTAAAATACACAAACGTACAATGGAGTATCAACAGCAACATAAAGGTCAAGGCTACGCACAACAACAACAAAAACAACAACTGAAGCAACAACAATAACAGCAGCCACAACAGAAGCAAGAACGTTAGGAGCGAGGGTATACGGACAGAGAGCGAGGTCACCTCGGCCAGTACGTAGTCTCTAGCTGTGAGTCCGACGACAGTGCCTGGAGCTCTCCGAGCGGTGACAGTGACAGTGACAGTGCAGCCGTTGCTAGGCTGTCGGCATCAGGCGTAGTCGTCGATAAATTGTCCACCTCCTCGCACTATCGACACGAGTCCGCGACAAACGTGACGGCGCCGTGACAGCCAACAATGACGCCACAGCGTGACAAACGTGTGAGACAACGGGTCAACACCTCGCTGTGACAAGCCCGGGGAACAGCGGGCGACTGGGTCATTACGGCTGGGCATACGTCACTGTTTAGATAGCCGATAAATCTAACAGCGTTCGGGTTTATAATTTTGAATTGTGCACTCGAAGAAGATATATGGTTTATTGTGTGTGTGTGTGTGTGTGCGTGCGTGCGTGCGTGCGTGCGTGCGTGCGTGCGTGCGTGCGTGCGTGCGTGCGTATATATATGTACGAGTGTGTGCCGTCAGACGGGCATGCGTGTACGCGTGCGTGCATACGTACGCAGGGTACGTAGGCAAATGATGAGCCGTTCAATGGCCATCTCATTTTTTCCGCGTACGAAATCACCTACCCGTATCATTGCAGGCCAGAATCAAGACAGATTGTCAAGTGAAACCGCCAGGTCATCCAGCGATCGTCTTGTCACACAACGCATGAAACAATCATTCCGCCACGTGTAACTCGTGGTCTGGCTGGATCAACCGGAATAGCCGCCATGTCCTGCGGGCAGGCTGCACTCGCACACACCTGCCCGTGTAGCGCCCAGCCATCACACTCATGTATGCGGAAGTGGGCCTATATGTTTACGCGGAAGTGGACCTATTTTGTCCTCTGCCAAAGAGCCGCGTCTTTGACCACGGACGCCGTCAGCCATTTCGTGCGTCCATCTCAACGGTCGCGATCCCGGCTGGTATCTGTTTGAAGACGGATGTTTTAATAATGGATGTGCATCCGTTTCTCGGATAATGTACCACGTGACGGCCAAATCGGATTACTCGGGCGGCCGCCGTGAATATGTACGTCGTTGCAGTAGACTCGGATTGCGTCGTCCGAATGTCGTCTGCTGTCGACCCGCAGCAGTCATTGGTCGCCCGCCCGCCCCACTCGAGTCGAGCTCGTTAATTTTAAGCGGCTTTCAGTTTCTTAACTGTAGTGAGTATAGATGATAGTGTGTAAATGGTTTAAATATGGATTTGATATTCACAGTTTATTTATTATAAAAATGAACGTTTTATTTGAAATTGATCTAAAA
>OZ024865.1:20277401-20414901 GCA_964017155.1 Oasisia sp. SBJ-2009
ATTTGGTGAGGATCCGTGGCGACGTGGCTGAGAAAACGCCATGGATAGCGGCGAGGTGTGCGCCGGCTCGGCAGCGAAACAGCGGCCAAAAGCCTCGAGCACGAAGCGCGCGGCGCAACAACGGGCCGGGGCCGCCTCGGAGGAAACACAACATCAGGTGGTGGACGACGGGGCCGCTAGCGGGGACGAGTCGGATACGTCCATGGTCCCGGCTCCCACGAAGGGCAAGGGGAAGGGAAAGGGGACGAGGCGACGCAAGAAAGCCGACCAGTTCAAGGAGGAGGATATAATCGATGGATTCGCTTTCATCAGCTTCAAAAGCCAGGACGATTTGGAGGTGAGTGTGCCGTCTTGATCCAGTTTGGCTGTTTGCTTTCAGCGCATTACAAAGAACTTCGGGGATGTGCATCTTCACGGCTGCATTTGAGTCGATTGAATGTGTGGATACTGACAGTTTGAGTGTTCTGTGTTACTTTTGCAAGCAGACTAACCGTTTGAACGACACCTGCCACCCGTTAACGTCAACAGTGCTCTCTATTAATAGGTTTGCCTGCCAATGCCGTTCTCGGGTCAACTGTATCCCATGGTGAACTTTGACATGTGCATCGTATGGAAGGGATTATTTTGTATAGTAAATGTCACACTACTTGTCCACTTGTAAAAGACACATTTGATCCTGTCCGTAAACTACTGGCCTTAATTTACTTGTTATCAATCCTGTTATGAGATGCACACATTGAGTTATAGACGTTATGTCCTAAGTCGCTTATAAGTATTGTGGACGGTATGTCAAAAACAAGATGCTAAATAACAGTTAAAATATGCAATAGACTTGAAATGTTCTACAAAGACTTCAGCATTAATGCTAGTAGATGAATATATATATATTATGATTTTTCCTGTTCGCCCGCCTGTATCTTCAGCATGTTGAAGCTAGGCGGTATTCGGAAGAAGAACAGATTTATGTGCAAAAATAACATAAAAACTTAATGATAAATTTAGGACATGTGACTTGGGACACTCTTCATAGCACTGATAGCAGTAATTAATACTTCCACAGAATATGTTTCAGTGAGCACACATGGCCACGTAGATTAAATAAGCATCCATCTGTAATGTTAAATTCAGGTTCCATTGTGGTGAAATATCATTATTCGAAACGTGCTATGTAAATGACTGAATACACTGCAATAAAATAAAAATAAATCAAGGTCTAAAAATATACTTTTGGTGACAGACCTTTTAGTGTGTATTGGAACAGTGAACCTCTGAGAACCTAGGACATTCACCACAGTCACAAAAAAGGAGTAAATACTGCCACAAATACAATACCCACAACACATCCGTTTTACAGGCAAATACACACATGAAGACATTACCAGCAGTATCCCGATACATTTGGTTCTATTGGATATCACCTGTTGGAATAGAATGCTGCGTTAGTTTTCTGTTGAATTGCGGTTGGAATGAATGTATGCGTATATGCATTCATGCAGGAATCATTTGCATTTATGTTGCATGCCATTCATACATACTGCTGCACAGGTTTATTGATGCACGGCTCACTCTGCAGCCAACAGCATTAGCTGTTTGTCTCCGCGGCACACAAAATATTGCTGTCATCTTCATAATCCCAGTTGCCTTAGCATGGTTTATCTCTTTGGTAGAAAGAGATAAGCCAGACTGAGGCTCTATCTGTCACTGTTATACTTCCTGTCATCCCAGTTCCAAGTCTTCTACAATCCACCAGTTGATGTCCCTGTCTTCAACAATATGCGCATGTTTATCTCTTCAATGATATGCTCACACCAATCTGTTTTATGATATGCTAACATCTATTTCTTCCGTTATACACATACATCCACCTCATGATACACTGACAATGATATAGTTCTCTTGCCAACCATAATAACTCACATGATCACATCCAATGATACACTCACATCCATCATTTTATGATACACTCACATTCACCACTTCAATGATACACTCACTTTGATCAATCTGTTACATGATAGAATCGATCAATCAATCTCTTCCACAATATATTTATACCAATCAGTCACTTCCGTCTACACTCACATTCTATCTATTTATTATTACTATCACATCTATTCCATGATACACTCATATCCTATCTGTGATACCCTCTCACCCATAACTTCCATGAATCTCCTCCGTGACACTAACATCCAATGAAACACCCACATGATCACATCCAATGATACACCGACATGATCACATCCAATGATACACCCACATGATCACATCCAATGATACACTCACATGATCACATCCAATGATACACTCACATGATCACATCCAATGATACACTCACATGATCACATCCAATGATACACTCACATGATCACATCCAATGATACACTCACATGATCACATCCAATGATACACTCACATGATCACATCCAATGATACACTCACATGCTCACATCCAATGATACACTCACATGATACACTCACATGCTCACATCGAATGATACACTCACATGATCACATCCAATGATACACTCGTGAACATGATCACATCCAATGATACACTCACATGATCACATCCAATGATACACTCAGACATCTTTTTATGATACACTCAAATTCACAACCCCAATGATTCACTCACTTTGATCAATGTTTTCCGTGATACACTCAAATCAATCAGTCTCTTCCACAATACATTTATACCAATCAGTCACTTCCATTTACACTCACATCCATCTATTCCATGATGTGCTCATAAAGTCATATCCTCTCCGCGATACCCTCACATTTATTTCTTTCATTATACAAATACATCCACCTCATGATACACTGACAATGATATAGGACCAGTTCTCTTGCCAAACATAATATACTCACATGATACACTCACATGATCACATCCAACAATACACTTACATCCATCTTGTTATGATACACTCACATTCACCACTTCAATGATGCACTCACTTTGATCAATGTTTTCCATGATACACTCAAATCAATTAATCTCTTCCACAATACATTCAAACTAATCAGTCACTTCTATTTCTACACTCATTCCATAATACACAATTCCATAATACGCTCATATCCTATCCACGATACACTCACATCCACAACTTCCTCCGTGATACACTCACTTCCATGATATACTCACATTCACCATTTCAGTGAGTGATACACTCAGATCAATCAATCTTTTCCACAATATACTCATATCAATCACTTGGAGTGTGATATGGTAACACCCATAACGTCCATGATACACGGTAATCAATCTCTTATGTGATACACTCAGTTTGATACACTGAACAGTCCATGCCTAGGGAGATTGTTTAATTGGTATTTAGTATGATAATCACTTCAACAATAATACAGTAACATTGTGTAAACTGGTAACTTTATATGTAATACATTTACATACAAATCATAGAAATCAAATTTAATCATAACAAATTAACAATTCATCATGTGTTGCTCTTTATAATTTTATTTTTACCACCATATAGTTAGGATACTTACATTCTTACCCTTCAACACCTTTTAACCTGATTTTTTATTACTTAAAACAGAATTGTAGAAAGTTACCATCTATAGCTAATTAATATTTGAATGAAAGTTATATATAAAATAATAGATCTATTTTATGTATTCATTGAATTTCATTTACATAGCTCCAGTTGCCACGTTAGCTGATGGTCATAGTCCAGTCAGGAGGGTGCAGTGATTGAGCAGCTAAGAATTCTAGACTTGTTCGTAGGAACTGGGTTTTGAACCCTGGTACTGCCAGATGGTGGTTCCGTACCGGTTTGGGTACTGTCAAAGATTTGCCAGTTTTGTTCCTCTATAAGCTACAGTGGTGCCTTCAGTCTGTTGTCAGCCGGTGGTGTAACACATCACTAAGCAGGCTTAGCAGGGATCTCATTTTCTAAAGTCCCAATGCTAGAATAATGAACTGATCACCTTTGGGATGTTTTCATAGTACTTACATAAAGTCTCCAGCAGGCTGATTGTAATGGAAGAAGGTCATGACATTTTAGATTGAAATCAGTCTCACATAACACCTTCAGAAGTTCACACATTCCTTTTTTTAAACCAATTTCGTGCATTGTAACCCGGTTGGTTCTAGATCATTGCAGTTCTCTTCTGTGTGTTAATCCCATCCCACTGCACACATGTTACAGGGAAAAATAAACATTGTTTGGGGTTGAAGTGTGGCATGGGGTGGGAGGGGGCCAGCAGTTGTCTCTGGAATTTTTTTAAATTTTGGCAAGTGTTTAAAAACGACACAAAACACTGTTGGGTTTTTAATTGGACTGTGTAATTAAATTGAAATTATAACCATCTATCAGCCCCCCCCCCCCCGCACTGAACAATTTTATAGGCAGTGTTATTATTCTCAGTAGAAGCTTGTCAAACTGTAGAGTGTTTGTTCTTAACTCTGTTATGTTTTTACTCTCCTGACAGAGTCATTGCCACATATAATTTTGGTCAGCTGTTTGACATACGTATTGCGACATAAACTAAAAGAGTAGTACTTAGTTTAATTTACATATAAAATACACCTAATAAAAAATGCTTGGATTATACATGCAGTCTTGATGGACCCAGTATTAAGATGGTCTTTCATCAATGGGCATAATATTTACTGTGTAATTACTATCATTGCAAAGTCTTTGTAGTCAGTTTGCTATCTGTGCTGTTGTTTTTGTTATCCAGTGTGTCACTAGCTTGTTCATTTGTGTAGACTGTTTATGCCCTTGATTTAGTATTGTGGTGACATAAGCAGACATAGATCTACGGGGTAGGGTACAGCATAGGTGCACACTGTGTCACATTGTGTCACAAATGACCTGTGGTTTCTGATGTGACACATTGACCAGTGAGGTTTGGCTTACCTTCTTAAATCTCAAATATAGTAACTTTGTTGGTTTGTTTTGTGTGGGGTTGAGAAACCAACAGTTGTGCTAATTGGAATTTAAATGATTTCTTTATCAGTTGAGAGGTTCATGAGCCCTACATTCAAATTATGAAAATGTTCAGGATTATTAAAGCAATTCAGCATTACTTTAGTTTAACACGTAAAACCACAACAAAATGTGGATACCGATGCCAAGTATCCCTGTTTCTGATATCAAAGACTCACTGAATGCAAAAATGTATTGTTTATGAAGGCAGCTGTGACATCTGGCTAAGTAGATACCCACCCTTGTCACCCTCTCTGTCACCCCCTTGTCACTTAGGTATTTCCTGTCCAGACATTCCTGGCAGTGTATGGGCTATCAGCCCACAGATAGCATATCATAAAAGGCACATGTATGTACAACAGGGGGAAAGCTGGTCTGGCAGTCACAGATCAGTGGTTTTAGTCGCGGTTGAGTTGTTTTTGGTGATATACACTACTAGACTAGAAGCCTAGTGTGTTGTAGTTAGATACCGTCAGATACATGGGGGGGGGGGGGGGCACTGCAATTTGTACCTACCACATCTTTAACTGTTTTTACAAGTTATTCTGCCATGATCAATATGAGGCTTGCATTTAAATATCCGTTTAAATAAATCCACAAAGTTAGGCCGTGGAAATAAATTGCAACAGTGGCGGCATCTACTGAGTGAAACATGTAACTTTCTGCTAATAACTCTTCTGAGTTGCAGCTATGTATAGGTCAGAAAGCGTTAAAGTTAAATCAAAGTTAAAATAATTTTGATGTAGTAAAATATGAGAGAATCCGTTTGCCAGCCTAAAAAGTTTGCTCCCTACTCCAGTTTATATAAATTGAAGTTGAACTTAGGTGAAATCTTTATGCTATACCAGGGTTGTACTGTATATCAAAATCACAAATAGCAACAGTGGTTATTTGTTAAATGGTTAGGTAAGTACAGTTAGGGTGAGATATAATTAGGGTGAAATATATAATTAGAATCTGGTAATAGTTTGCTAACATGTTGGTGATGTATCACAGAAGATGTCTCAACAAGAATAATACGTTACTTGAAATGAATAAGAAACTGATATATTTGTGAGTGCTATTGACCATGTACACTGAAGTAGTCAGGAAACCACACCTGTGTCACTGTGTGACTGTCCCACTCTCTCACCTGCCCATTGTTCTTACCTGGCTGTGGTAGAGCCACAGAGGTGTGTGTGTGTGGTTACTGTGGTATTGGCTGTTCCCAGCAGAGAATGCAAACATTCCACATTCTTGCAAACTCAGACCAAGGAATGCTGAATACATGAATTATACATTTATCAAGGCTTGTCAGATTAAGTTCAAATGTAGCATTTATTTTATTTTATACATCTAGCAACATTCCCAGTGCTTGTGATGGTTAACTGCATGATTGTCTCCTGGAACATGTGTAGCTGTGTAGGACTTAGGCCATTTACTGCGGGAGTAGCCATTCAGCCATCCCGTCAGGTTAACGTTTGTCATCACATGTAACTTGATGTGCTAGAGCGCAGTGGCTCAGGGGTAGAGCTTCGGACTCTTGAGTAAAGAGGACCTGGGTTCGAATCCTGTGCTGCGGTGTTAAAACCTTGGGCAAGTTTGTTCACTCTACATTGCTCCAGTTCACTCAGCTGAATAGATGAGTACCTATGTGTATGAGTATCCTTCGTGCATTATTTGTAACATATGACTGGATGCTTCCCACAGAAGTTGAGATGCTCTATGATGGAACAGGTCTGTCAGGGAAGTAAAGTGTAAAGCGCAATCTATATATTAGAACTTACCTTGTTTTGTTATATCTTGCTGTTGCTCAGTGACAACTCACATGGGTGCCTGCCACACTAACCCGTCATGTCCTGTCTGGTCTTCCCTCTACACTGTCCATGGGGTTGGACAGAACCCTGGTCTTCCCTCTACACTGTCCATGGGGTTGGACAGAACCCTGGTCTTCCCTCTACACTGTCCATGGGGTTGGACAGAACTCTGGTCTTCCCTCTACACTGTCCATGGGGTTGGACAGAACCCTGGTCTTCCCTCTACACTGTCCATGGGGTTGGACATAACCCTGGTCTTCCCTCTACACTGTCCATGGGGTTGGACAGAACCCTGGTCTTCTCTCCCTACACTGTCCATGGGGTTGGACAGAACCCTGGTCTTCCCTCTACACTGTCCATGGGGTTGGACAGAACCCTGGTCTTCTCTCCCTACACTGTCCATGGGGTTGGACAGAACCCTGGTCTTGGCTTCTGTTTACTGTTTTCTCGCGGCAGTCATTGAGTGATGTGTTGTCTCACTGGTTACACTGCCGTGTGTTACTGGTTACACTGCCGTGTGTTACTGGTTACACTGCCGTGTGTTACTGGTTACACTGCCGTGTGTTACTGGTTACACTGCCGTGTGTTACTGGTTACACTGCCGTGTGTTACTGGTTACACTGCCGTGTGTTATTGGTTACACTGCCGTGTGTTATTGGTTACACTGCCGTGTGTTACTGGTTACACTGCCGTGTGTTATTGGTTACACTGCCGTGTGTTACTGGTTACACTGCCGTGTGTTACTTGTAACACTGCCGTGTGTTACTGGTCACACTGCCGTGTGTTACTGGTCACACTGCCGTGTGTTATTGGTTACACTGCCGTGTGTTACTGGTTACACTGCCGTGTGTTACTTGTTACACTGCCGTGTGTTACTGGTTACACTGCCGTGTGTTATTGGTTACACTGCCATGTGTTATTGGTTACACTGCCGTGTGTTACTGGTTACACTGCCGTGTGTTACTGGTTACACTGCCGTGTGTTACTTGTTACACTACCGTGTGTTATTGGTTACACTGCCGTGTGTTACTTGTTACACTGCTGTGTGTTACTGGTTACACTGTCGTGTGTTACTTGTTACACTGCCGTGTGTTACTGGTTACACTGCCGTGTGTTACTGGTTACACTGCCGTGTGTTACTGGTTACACTGCCGTGTGTTACTGGTTACACTGCCGTGTGTTACTGGTTACACTGCCGTGTGTTACTGGTTGCACTGCCGTGTGTTACTGGTTACACTGCCGTGTGTTACTGGTTACACTGCCGTGTGTTACTGGTTACACTGCCGTGTGTTACTGGTTACACTGCCGTGTGTTACTGGTTACACTGTGTGTGTTACTTGTTACACTGCTGTGTGTTACTTGTTACACTGCAGTGTGTTACTTGTTACACTGCCGTGTGTTACTTGTTACACTGCCGTGTGTTACTTGTTACACTGCCGTGTGTTACTGGTTACACTGCTGTGTGTTACTGGTTACACTGCCGTGTGTTACTTGTTACACTGCCGTGTGTTACTTGTTACACTGCCGTGTGTTACTGGTTACACTGCCGTGTGTTACTTGTTACACTGCCGTGTGTTACTTGTTACACTGCCGTGTGTTACTTGTTACACTGCCGTGTGTTACTTGTTACACTGCCGTGTGTTACTTGTTACACTGCCGTGTGTTGCTGTGAGTCGGATAGGGAGGAGAGGATAAGACAGCCTGGAAGGCATGTGTAGATGTACTGGTGGTAGAGAGGCCACCAGCTGATACTGAGTGATTGATAGTGTGAAGAAAGGCTTGGGCAGAGCTAAAAAGTGGGGAACGGTAACTGTAAGTTCCGTGGAATTGTCAGAAACAGATACTGATGTGGTCAAGGAAAAAGAAGAATGATGCAAACATAAAGAGTATTGTCACTAGATATTGTTGGTGAGGAGAAAAAAGTGCTGATCAGTTGTGATTTATTGGACTTTGATCGTTTGTGATATCTGTGGCTGTGCACTGCAGACACATCTAGTGATTGGTGTTGTTTCCTTACAGTGAAACTGGATCTAGAAGTCAGTCAGTCAGTCAGTCCACACTGGGCTGCATGGGCTAAGTTAAATATCTTGTCATTAACCTGCTGCGTAGGCTTTGTCAAGTTGACTGTAAATTTGTTTCTTAAATAAAAAACCAACACACCAGATTTGATATGTGTGTAGCAGTACCATTTGATGACACGGCTGTGATGGATGTTTGGAGATTTCCTGGTGCTAAGAACCGTGTGTGAGTGCAGGAGACAAGGGACAGGAGACAGTCCTGTCCCGTCACACTCACACATCTGTCAGCTGTCTGCTGTCTGCTGAATGATGCCTGAGGAAATCCACTCATCCTGGATTGATTTATCTGTTGACTGTGACAGACAGGCGGACATGTCACCACCAGGGCTGTGTGAGCAGTCACTTCTGGCAGCCAGTGTCACTGTCACACCAGTCCGCTAGTCATACAGCTCTGTCAGCTTTCATGCCAGTCCTTCTTTTATATGTTACCGTGTAACTGTTGTTATGGTCGCATGTTTTTCTCCCGACAAAGTCTCTGGCTGTGAGTGGGTGTTTTGCTGGCTTTCTCGTGATTGTCACTTCCAAGGGTCGTTATAGTCAGATTTCACAGGGGTGAATAAATTGAGACACTTATTATGATGGAGTTGCAAATTATACATTGGTTTGACGTGAAGTGAGGTTGTCTGTGGCTCTGTGCATTTACTTGGCATCAGTCTGTGCCACTCTGTGGTGGTTATTATTTACAGGAAGTTCACTGAACCAGTGGTACACAGGTCTGCTTTGTGGTCAGGAGTGTGGGAACTGGTTAAGATGAAAGGCTGGTGACTGTAACTGTTTTAGTTGATGGTCATTTGTGTTTAAACATTTGACATCTCCATGTGGCATTGTGTCCCCATGCAATGGATGATGTCACAAATATTTTCATGATCTAGTCTTTTTGCACCCCGGAGTTGTATCATGACGTAAAACCAGTGGGGAGCGGTGGTCGCGCAGTAGAGCGCCGGACTGTCAATCAAGGGGACGGTGGTTCAATCCCACCTACCACCTTTTTGAAACTTAGCCAATTTCGTTCACCCCACATTTGCCTGTGTCTTTCGAAGAGACACTATAGGCCGGTGGTCCCTTCTATCTGGTGTCTATGTCAGGGGACGTAAAAGATCCCACACAGGGGGTGAATGTGTAACCTGTAGTGGACTCACTAATTCTAGAGAAGGACAACTCTAAAAAACATGACAATAATGGTCAGCAAGTTGGCTGAGGTCATTTAATGGAAGAAGAAGAACCAATGATTATAAGTCAGAACTTTACCCCACCCAGTGTAAGACAAAGCATGCTACACTAGTGTATGTGTAATAACACACAAATCTCCTGTCTGTGCCCCTCTCAACCATGTTTGACTTGGCTGTCAGTCGCCCCTGACTTAGGGTCTTAATCAGTCATCTGTCATGCCAGGCCAGCCTGCCAGGCAATACCTGAATGGCCCTTGTGGACTTGAGAGAGCTGATAAATAAAATGGTTGAGTGGGCACTGTGGATATGACCCCTTTATGCTGGTTAGGTTACATGTGCCAGCTTGTACAGGAAGCTCTGGGCTGGGTATTCACTAGACCATGCTGCTCTGATGTCCATGTAGTGTGGCTTCTTTCTGTACAGGTCAGTGTTAGTCACATTTATATGAAGACAGTATTCTAGGGACATCAGCTGGACAGGCAGACAGGCAGGCAGGCAGGCAGGCAGGCAGGCAGGCAGGCAGGCAGGCAGGCAGGCAGGCAGGCAGGCAGGCAGGCAGGCAGGCAGGCAGGCAGGCAGGCAGGCAGGCAGGCAGGCAGGCAGGCAGACATGGTGGGTTAGAGATAAGAGTCAACGTTTGTTTGACTTTTCCCGCTTTACTGGTGTGTGATATTTTTTACCTGCCCTGGTACAGACATTGGGAATATGGGACTAACACACCTTGTGTGTGTGTGTTGTAAGAACAGCAAATTGTGCAGTGTAAGAACTTACCTTTTCCCTTACATCAGCCACTAGGCACCTGTATAATGTAACGAAATCCCAACGGACAAAATCCCTGCGGACCCCCAACGGACAAAATCCCAACCAATTTTAGATGGACTGTTGGACTAGACTTTCTCTATGCATGCATACGTGCGCGCACGCACGCACGCACACACACACACATACATACATACATACATACACATACGTACATACACACAGACACCAACATACCCATACACACAACGCACATGCACAATTGGTAGAATTAGTGTTTCAGTGAGTAGCAAAATAAACCAAAACAGTATAATAGTGTAGGGTGCATCAAGCAGCTCTGCATGGTGATAGTATGTATGTATACATGAACCATGGGACCGAACCATGCATGCATATATAAATCAAGAAAGTCTGGACACCCACATCTAAAACCAGTGGTTGGGGTTTTGTCCATTGGGGTTTTGTCCTCGCATCTAATGTAACTTACCTGTGTGCCAAGTAAATTACCTGCAAGGTTCACTCATAGACATGTGTTACTGTTGATTACAGATCTGTAGACGCCTGTTGTGTGCTCCTCTGTGATTCAGCAGATTTGTGTCAGTGTTTCGTTGACACAGGATGTCACCATATAGGGTGTGTCACCTTTGTATGGGACGCGTCACCTTATCCCACCTTGTAGGGTGACAAGGCAGTTATCCTGGGTGTCATTATCTTGTGAATACTCCACTGCTGTCTTTGATGTGCTGTGTACCCTGCCTGACATACTCATACATGAAGTCAAATATATGATTTAAGTGCAGATCTTATCACACATGTCAGACTAAAGGCCAAGACAGTAGTTCAGTAATAAAACTGAAGTGGATATTTATTTATGTGTATGTTATGTTTTATAAAGCTGGTTGTAACAAAGTAGGTTGAACAATATATTGAATGAAGACTATTTTAAATATTATATGGCTGTGTTATTCGTCCTTCCCATTAATGACAAAATCATGTGTTTATACTTAGAGCATCATAACAACAGTGTACATCCACATGCTGGCATGTCACTAAATAATAAACAGTCTAGTGGCAATGACCTTTGTGGTCTGGTGTTTCAAAACAAGCTGTAGATCAGTTGGGTCCTTTGTCACTCCAGTGCTGCAATTTGGTCATAAAGTAACACTGTGCATCTGGTATTAAGTAATGCAATTTTCAATCAACTATGCAATGCCTAACATGTTATGTTATCATAGATATTAATTTCAAAATTCCACAAAAATGAAGTGATTCATTGAAATAAAGTGACAATCAAATCCACCATCGTTTTTAACCCTCTGGGAGTATTATAAAAGGTGGTGATAGGTCAAAATGAGTTATGAAGAGGGCGGAACAAATCAAACGATGTCCCTACAACCGTGTAGAGATCAGAGGGGAGGAGAAAGTAGTCACCTTTTATCTGTACATTGTGAGCCACAGGAAAAACAGTGCAGTCTGCCACATGAAGGCATAAACAAAGATAGCGCCCGCTGGTAGAATGAAGCAATGTGTGAGCTGTGGTCGTCAAATGACATGCTTCTCTGGCTTCTCAAGTCGTTCTTGCTCTTTAATGTCACGTGACACTTGTCATTTAGCAGTCTCTGTAGACACAGACGTCCCTGTTTGAAAGTGACCTTTCTCCAAAGTCTCACTTCACAGTTCAACAGTGAAACCTGCTTCAAAGCTGGCTTTGTAAATAATGGATTCTCCTGACATGGGCAACTGTAGGGCGACCAGCTGATTAACACTGATCAGGTAAGCTGCTATACGGTTCCATTGGATCAGATGTGTTCTATAAATATAGACAAGCGAGATGCTGTAATACCCAGAGTCAACTGTCAAAGGTACGTGCATGTAAGGATACCTCTGACTCCACAATAAGTGCGAATAGCAGTTGTTTACAATTTGTATTTTTTATTTGAATGTTTCGCTATGGTCAAATTGCAAACATAATTTTGGGCTTATTAAATATTATATGACTGATTGTCTACCTTCAGTATATTTAATCTGGTGCTAAGAATAATATATTGTAACAATGAGATCAAACATACTCTGTTAATACCACAGGAATCATACCTGTAATTGAAGTATTGGTATATATGTGAAGTAATTATGTGAAACTATGACTATCATAAATCTGTATGATTCTCAAGAGCACATAAAAAGTACCCTGGTCCACAAATCCATAGATTGATATGATTTGAAATGCGTCATTGAATCGATTGATATATCAGCATAAATAACAAACCAGTTACGAGTAGCAGAAAAAATGAGAGTCCATGACCTCTGGTGGTGTAACTGAGGGCACATAATGGGGGCATTATAGTGCAACAGTACTCCAGGCAGGGCATTGTTGGCTGGCAGTGGCTCACACAAAGACACCACTATTGACCATGTGTGTGTGTGTGTGGGGGGGGGGTAGCTAGGGGTGTTCACTGAGCACAGCTGTCTGGGTGGGGTAGTTCCTGGAGTTCCAGTGTAAACACCAGTTGTGAACTTGGAAGTTTGTGAGCGCCCTGAGCTTACCACTTGTAAACAAATTGATGCAGTTGGGTCATAGGAGTTGTATTGACAGTTATACAAGATGATTTGAATGTTGTTAGTGTCTAGTTGGGATTGTTAGTGTCTAGGTGAAGTTGTTAGTGTCTAAGGTGGAGTTGTTAGTGTCTAAGGTGGAGTTGTTAGTGTCTAAGGTGGAGTTGTTAGTGTCTAGGTGGAGTTGTTAGTGTCTAAGGTGGAGTTGTTAGTGTCTAAGGTGGAGTTGTTAGTGTCTAAGGTGGAGTTGTTAGTGTCTAAGGTGGAGTTGTCAGTGTCTAAGGTGGAGTTGTTAGTGTCTAGGTGGAGTTGTTAGTGTCTAGATCGTGTTGTTAGTGGGAATAATTGGAGCCTGTGTGGGGGTAGTTAGTGTCTAGGTGCAGAGTTTGTGTTTAGGTGTCTAAGTAGATTAGTTACTGTTGGATGTTTAGTTAGTAACTATTACACAGCAGAAGTAGTGTTCAAAATAGTTAGTGTCTTTGAGGGAAACTTAGTGTCATGTTATTGCGGATGTTGGGTGGTCAGCTAGCAGTGTCTGTCTAGTCAGTACTAAACCACTCACCTGGGTCTACTGTTCTGAGTAAGCTGGACTGGTCACTATGTAACATAAAATAGTGACCTGGACTGGGCAGGAATAGCTTGACAGGAAGTTCACTGGAGCAATGAGAAGGTGAACTAATCTTCGGTCAGTCCGGAAGGTCAGGTGCACAGCCATTGTCCCTAGGGGGTTGAGTGGCTGGTTGTGTAGCCGGTCAGACTGTAATCTTGTAGGTGAAGATGGTGTCTTCCCGTTATAGCTACTTCCCGTTATAGCTACTTCCCGTTATAGCTACTTTTTATTCCCGTTATAGCATTTTACAATGTAACAAGATAAGGGAGCAGTAACTATTTCATCTCCATCCAGCTGATGTCCATGAGGGGTGGACTGCTTTTATGTAAGTGTGTCCCACTGAGGAATTTCCACAAAGTCCAGTGATAATTTGTAACAAGTACTTTGTGGAGACATGGCTTGGTGATGATTCAAAAATCACCATGGACATGTGGAATGTTTACACAGAATCTGACAAATGAACAAACAACCATATTGAGGGATGGAATTCCAAGTTTGCAAAAGTGGTGGGGGAACGCCATCTCAACATCTTCCAGTTCATGGTTGCTAAACATGATGCCACCATATAACAAGAATAATTGATGACATTCATTACTTTTTGATAAATGCGGTTCTGTACTCAGTACAATGTACCTAGGTAGTTGTCTTTTGAAAACAAAATTTTGCACAAGTGTTTTATGGTATATTTTCACATTTAAAATAACTGACAGTTACATCTATATACCATTCTTATGACTTTTAAAATGTATCCTTCAGTAATACATTTCATGTAGATATCTTACAGTAATCTGAAACAGTTAATGCTCCCTCTTGCTGTCCCCTCCTGAATTGTGTAATTAAATAAGTAGCTATAACGGGACTAGTTTGCCTGTCAAACTTAACGAGTAGCTATAACGGGGAAAATGTGTAGCTATAACGGGAAGTAGCTATAACGGGAAGTAGCCATAACGGACCTGTTGACATGCTGTGGTTACAAGCTGTGGACAAGGAGAATAGAAGGCCATATGTACAGATGTGATAGTGATTGTGTGTTACTTTGTGATTGTATCACATAATCAATTTTGAGCTTGTGGTGAAGTATGAACAAAAGTCAACGTTTTTGTTGTGAATTTTTATTATTAAACACATCTGTTTCAATCTTGGTTGCTCAAATGTGGTTTCGTGAACCACAATTATGTAATATGACCCACCCGTACCTATATATATATGTATATATAGGTATATATACATATAGATATATATGTAGGTAGGGGGGTCGTATAGAAAATTCTGGGTATGTGTGCATAGGAGTTTTTGTCATCATATTTTGGAGACAGGTGGTAAAATGGCTAGTTGCCGGTTGAAGTGACACACATAGCTGTTGTTGTCGTCTTGTTGTCAGGTGAATACATAAACCAACTGGTAAAGATTAGCATCAGCAATATCTCGTGTAATGACCTGTCAGTGGTGGGACAGTTCGGGTGGGGGAGAAAAAATAGGCAGCAAATAGGGATGGATGGAAGCAAGGGATAGAAAGAAAGGAGAGGGGAGATGGTGAGAGGGAAATGTACAAAAGGAGAGCTCTGTGTGAGAAGGATAAAGGCTGAGAACAGGAGAGAGATGACACAACAAGGGAGAGAGGAGGGGAGATAGTGAGGAGAGGGGCAGAGATAGTGAGGAGAGGGGGGGAGATAATAAGGAGAAGGGAGGAAGATGTTGAGGAGAGGGGGGATAGTGAGAAAAGGGGAGGAAGATATTGAGGAGAGGGGAGAGATACTAAGGAGAGGCGGAGAGATAGTGAGGAGAAGAAAGGGGAGGGAGAAGGAGAGAGGTGGGGACATGGCAGCCCAATGGGATGATGGGAATCGTGCACTATGTTGAACCCGCTGACTGCCGGGACTGGCAGAGCGACATCCCTTCTGGGAGAGATGGGGGCAGATTTGGGAAATGCCAAGTGGGAATCCTGCAACTGTGTTATCGGGACTGCTCTGTTTACACAAGTACACAAATGCCTTATCTGCAGACAGTGTGTGTCTGACTGTCTAGGACACTTGAGAAGCAACTGACTTACCTATCTTAGGAAGACACTAATTGTACTGTGCCAATTAAAATATTTTCACATATATTTTAATTAGTTAAAATTAACTGTTCTTTATTTACGTTTTTGACATGATCCCTTTGAACTGTGTTTCTGGTGCCAGCTGGCTCCGTGTTTATCTGCAGGATCATCTGTGCACTGTATTACCTTTATACATTTCTACCTAAATCAGGGCTTTATGTGGGATCAAACTTTTGTCAGTGACACAATTGTTGGTGTATATGTGGATGTTAACTGTTAAACAATAATTTGAAAACCTTGAAATGCATTTTATGACTGGAAATGGACTACAAACACATATGTGACACCATTGACACTAATTTTATAGGCATAACTGACAATATCTATGGTTTTGGAAGACTTTCTTTATTTATTTATTTTTGCTCCATAATTTGTTAGGCGTCCACCCATATCTCTACCCATCCACAACAGGTTTACCCGCTAAATGACGGGTGGACGGGTCTCTGCATAAAGCAGAATATGGAGCATATTGTGTAGAAAATATGCCCTGTTTTTATTTATTGAATTTATGAGTCGTCCCCTTGGAGCAGTGGTGGGTGACCCGGAGTGTTTCAGGGAAATAAAGGTAGTTAGTAACCTGAGCCATCTGTCTGACTCGTGACTGTTGTAGACTCCAGGCAGGTCTTGTACACGTGTACACGTGTCTTGTGCAGGCTTCAAAACAAATATTGTAGAGTGGTCATTTACCTAGCCTCACATATACCTGTGTCACTGTTTATTTACTTAAAGCCCTGTGTTACCCACGTGTGTCTGTTGGTGTGTAAATAGTGATGTTATTGACACAAAATGAGCATGCGATCACATGCTTCAAGTAGTTGCTCTATGTGTAATGTGTTGGAATTTTTGCCAGGGAAATGCTCTGAGGAATTAGCTGTTGTTTTCTTGCTTTCTGCCAATGAATCGCTTGCTCATATGATGCGTAACATTTTCCATTCTCCATCAGTAACATCCTTTTGACTTCATAAGCTACATTTTGCTCTTCTAATAAAAAATCTGCTAACGTTTTTACAAAAGATTCTGTTTGATGATCATCCTTCCAGTGCTGAAGTCAACACAGACAGGTCTTACTCAGGATAAGCCCCTGTGGTCCACATTCACAACATTCTACTTTCTCCATTGCCAAGTCCAACCCCACACCTGTCTTTGTTCTGTGCCGAGGTGTCAGAGTAGCCTGACGCCCCTGGTGGCACAGATTGCCATGTATCATAACATACTCCTTGAGGAGGCGTTATTAATTAATGACAAGAAGGCTAGTTAGCCACTTCAAAGGTGTCTGTTTTTGTAAGTAATGTTTTAGAGAATCGTGTCTGTCGTCAACTGCTTCAAGTCAGGCAAAGGTGCAACCGGAAAAGACAGTACACTACACTACGAACATGAGCTGCTTTTTGTACTTGTATTTTGCTTAAACATTAAGAAATGTTTCCTTGACAAGGATAAGAAACATAAATTATGAAACGTATAAGTATTCACAATCATGTAATGTAATTTTTTGTAAATAATAAACAGGGAGTGGAACTGTCAACCCATTGTTTTAGTTTGAATTTCAGGGTTTAAAATGTTGTAGGAAATGGGATGTCTGCCTCCCACCCCTCTGTCATGTGCTCTTGCATGAACCCTCATGACCACATATTGCACAGGAATGTAGCACTGGGGTCGAGATATGTCATCACAGATTATGTTGTGTGTAGCATAAACAGTGTTGTATTCACTACTGATTATGTGCTGTATGACTAAGTAATTGCCATATGTGGGAGGTTATATATATATATATATATATATATATATATATATATATATATATATATATATTAATTGAGTGAACTAGAGCAATGTAGATTGGCCAAACTTGCCCAAAGTTTGAGAGCACAGGATTTTAACTCAGGTTTCTTGGTTGATTGGGTGTGGCGCTCCAACCACTGTGCCACATATGTACAGAAGAAAGATAAGCTTGTGCTGAGATTTGGAGATTAGATTAAGAGCATTAATATTACATTAGATTTGATGAACAGAACAGAGCCGGTGTTGTTACTGTGGAAGTTGTATGTGTAACTAGAGACTGCTGAGTGTTTGTTTACCCTGCAATCAGACATGTGATAAGGCACATGGTCTGAGTGGTCTCTGGCTGTCACACTCAGGAAACTCACACATACACATGCACATGACGCCCAGTCGGGACATCGCTATAGATTCATTGGTCAGTTGTTTCATTCGTATGACTGCCATTTTGCTGTCTTGTCTCGTTTGGGTTGATTACCACTTCCTGATTCTGCCCAGGATATGTCAGTTCAGATTAACCGTGTCTCATAAAGCAGCATGTCTGTGTTCTCACCGGAGTGTTCTCATTGGGGCATGACTGGTTCCTCACATTTATACACATCATGCTTCAATGTACAACACCCTATCATTTTCACGGTCTTCCCAATTTCTCAGGTCTTCCCAGCCTTCTTGGTCTTCCCAATTTCTCAGGTCTTCCTAGCCTTCCTAGTCTTCCCAATTTATCTCATCTTTGCAGCCTTCCTGGTCTTCCCAAATTCCCTGATCATGGAAGATTCCCCGGATCTTCTAAACTTACCTAGACTTCATAACTTCCCTGACCTGCACAATTTTCCTGCCATTCTGGGTCATCCTAGATTCCCTGATCCTCCCAACTTCCCATTCCTCCCAGTCTGCCCGGAGGTGCTTCCTAGAGGAGAGTGGGTTTGTGTGGGATGAGGATTGACAGGAGGGAAATGAGCCCCAGTGGCTCACTTACAAGGCCCAGCCTGCCTCTGGCTGGTCTAGTCTCAGGCACACTCTGCCTTCAATGGCTTCGTGCCCTCCTGACAGGGTGGCCAGTAATCTCAGTTGACAAGTAGCTGCTACTGGGGCTCACTGTCAACAGCTCAACAATGACACCTCATGACACGTCCACACTTGTCAACCCAGCCCATTTGACACAACCAATGTTATCATTAGGGACATATTTTTTTTATGCAAGGTGCTTTTGAATGTGATAAGTCTGTCTGTCAGCATATGTGGTGTAAATGTCAGTTACAGGATGCTTTGTTATGACATCAGTTTGTGGGTCTCATAATGTTTACTTGTTCCTGTTGGGTTAATTAGCTCCGGGCTGGGTTGTGCCTCAATGTCTCATGTGGAATGTCAGTGTTAAAGGCAGACACTGCCCTTGGTTTGTAACATTAAAGTTGCACCCATGAAATATTTAGATCGTAAACAAAACATTTCATTTGTAAACAGCCAGTATTGGAGTACTACTTGTTCTGTTACACTGCTGTGGTTACCTACCACTGCTGAATGGCACAAGTCGTTGTTGAAGTGATGCTTAGACATTTCTGCATCTAGTTGTTGGTAGCAATATTTGGCCAAGGGCTGAATCTAGTCTGCTGTCATTCTATTGCACTTGTCCTGATTTCTAGCCACAAAATTTTGTCCATTGTCGTTATATTGTACCCATCTGTAGATGACTTAAATTCATCTTAGCAAATTTATTTGATTAACTCTTGTGGTGATTTATCATTGTGTTAGGTTCCCATAGATTTAGGTTCAGAAGAAGTTACCTTATAATTATTACTGCCTACGTCTTCATCTGACCACTGAGTCATGAGCTTGTGATAGTACAAATCACTGTATTGCTGCTCTTATGCTGTGTAATGACAATATAGACCTAATGACCCAAGCACCCTAATAACTGCTAAGTGTACTTCGGATTATTATTATTAATATGTAATACCGAGGAACCTTGGGTATTCATTGTGTTAATGGTAATCTCTGTCCGCGTCTCTGATGTGGCGATGCTGTCCCCGTGTGTTGTGAATCGTTGCCGCCGTGCCACACACACTCCACATCAACACAGATACGATTTGAATCTCAACACATCTGCAATGAGATGTGCGGCGCCGTGTGGTGTATGACTCGTGCGGTGCCGGTGCTTCTCGCGAACGTTCACTCATGTTTTATCAACACCACAATTGACCCGCGTTGTGTATTGATTGCGAGTTGGCTCAGACATTAAACTAGTTAGTGAAGGCCTGGAAGGGAGAGAGAGAGTGTGGTGGTTGTGGTGTGTACGGTGCAGGCTGAGCATTCTGTCACCTGTTCAGATGCTTCAGACAAATTGATGGCCAGCGGGCAGCTCTCGTGTTACACTGGTCAGTTGTGGTTGTTAGTGGACACAGCTACTACAGCTGTCTGGTCCAGTTGCTGGTCAAGCAAGTACTTGAAGTGAACTGCTTAAAATACACGTATATGTCGGCCAGTGTTCTAGTTGTCCCTAAAATAGAACTGGACTGGATGGTGAGTGAGAGGTGTGGACTGGGAAGACCTTGCTGACACCCAGGCTGTCTCATGTAGTTGAAGAGAGGGTTGTTTTGTGCAAGAGTCACTGATTTGATATGCCACTATGACACCCAGTCAAGTTATGGGCACAGTAAGCAGTAAGTACGTAGTAAAGAGTTTAATGTCTAAGATAAAGTTTATTGACAGTAACAAGACTATCAATGGTGCCTAATACTTGAAAAAGAAAGAGTTACTAAAATGTACAAAAATTATCTAAAACTTATTAGCAAAATAACACAAACATTTATTTAATAATGGTTTGTTATGGAATTTAATTATCGTTTGTTATGGAATGGGAGATTCCGACTATTACCCGAAATAGGTGCCACCATAGAAAAGGACGTTTGGATAATCTTGTCAGTAGAAAAGATCTGTTCATGTCCAACTCTGTGTTCATAATTAAACAAGGAGGCAAATTTCCTGTTTACAAAGACAAACTGGCATTTTCTTGTAATACAATACACAGTTTTGTTGCAGCAGCAACAATAACAGTTTTGTAGGCTGGAAATGTCTTTGTGATGATGTTAATACACACCTGATGTATATACACTGTTCCCTGGGTCCTCACATGGTCTTGCACTTAGCAACCTCAACTGTCTGAGTGACTGCAGCCATTAGGAAGATGTAAGCTGAAAAACATAGCATTCTCTTCCATCTGTAATAAATATAGCCTGGTGCTGATTGTCATGTCATTGTCACAGTGTGTCATAACTGTCATTGTCATGGACTGGCAGTCATGTCGTGGTGTCATGTCTTAATGTTGTTGACAGTGCCAGTGTCTGTAGGGGACTGCAATGAAGCAGTGCTATGGTCATTGTACCCAGTACCTATGCTGACAGTATATTTTACTATTTATGTTCATTGGTAGGGTAATTAATTACCTGTAGTAACGACACATGGAAAAACACCTCAGTAGCACTTCTTGTGCCTGTGGAGTATGGAATACTATTTGTAAACATGCTCTTTAAACATTATTTTTCATTGTACAACAACACTCGTAATAACCATAGCTCAGGAATATTCATGGATTAAAAAATTTGAAACAATCACTTCTCAGGCGAAATGATTATGTACAGCAACCATGAAAAAAGTAAATGTTTGGCTTAGGACTTCATTTAATTTGTAGTTCTTGGTTATTATGGTTATTGTTGATTTCTTTCAAGAATATAACATAATTGGTAGTAATATTTGCACGTTTTGCATGTTAATATTTTATAATAGTTTTATCTTACTGAACTGTAATGTAAATATGATACTGCACATTACAGTGTCCCAAGACACTGGGTAATGTAGTAGTATTATACTCTAGCAATAGTTAGAACTGTAATAATTGTACAGTGTATTGCAGTGGAAATAAAGCAATAGTACCACTGTCTCTATAATAATAGTAAAAATACCCTGGAAGTTCCCCAAGGCATACCATGATATTGCTGAGGTGAGGTGACTGGATGCAGTAAAAATCCATTGCTCATAAACAGTACATTGTGCATGATGTTAACACTGAGACTGGACAGACAGACCAGTAGTGGCTGTGTGGTCAGGAGCTGTGGTGGCCTGGCGTGAATTGATGTATCCCGGGAGAATGTCAGAGTTGAGCCTGTGTGTGTGTGTGAGGTGGCACCGGCTGTGTGGCGGTGTGTGGAGTAACCTATGCCTCCCAAGGATGATATCTACACGCGATGTCTGCTCGTGAAACGACACACGTGGAACATATAAATTAATGTTATTGACTGTTAGCTAAATCTGAAAGATTCTCATGCGCGGTAAACCGACTGACTCACTTCACTGTCTAATAAATGTTATTAAAGTGATGAGCTCTTAGCTCTAATATTGAATTTATTGCCAGGTTTTAGTTGTGGAGATGATATTTATTTTGTGTACGTTATAATGCAGCCCATGTTGTATGTGATTATGAACGTTATTATTTATAGGTCATTTGAAGCAACTTACTAAAACAATTTGCTTTGCCTTTTTAACTGACAGTTTTATAAGTACATGTTCTTGTTTATTATAATTTATTCTTAATACCAAAATAAATGTGTTGATACTGGCTGCCAAAATTTATTTAATAATAAGCCTAAAGTCGTGTTCGCTGTTTGAAAATTGTATTCATAAAATGATAGAATAGTAAACTGAGCATTCGATTTTTAAATCACTGTTCAGAAGTGTCAATAATTACCTATTGGACAGGACATATAACTTTCTGTTAAAAGGTAGTTAATAGTGCTTGTTTTATAATTTACATTTACTGTTCATTAAGGTATGACACAACATTAATTCACTGAACTATGAACTTTGATAGTGGTGTTATCATGGCATGTCTATTTGGTGTAATCAGTGAAGTTTAATCTGCTGGGGTGTAGGCCTATGTGTGAGTAGGAGATTATCTCATGTATTCATTGGATTAACAAATATGGTGACCATGCTTGATCATCAAATTGGAAGTGAACCAATATGGTCTGTCCCCACGCCATATGTCCCACAGTGACCACCTTATGGGGTCCACCCCTTAAGGATCACATCACTGACCCACGAAGTGAGGTAGTGAAATATGATCTGCACCCACAAGGTATTACCCTTGACCAATTAACATTCATTGGTGGTCCTTGGTAAGCAGCTGTTAGAACTGTCCAAACTGACCAAGCTACACATCAGCAGGCAGGGGTCATGTCATGTCCACAACACACACCCCGGTTTTTGACAGAGAAATTGATATATTTTGCAGTAACATTGATCCTTTAGAAAGGTAATATTCCTCTCGCTCTTATTTCCAACAACGCTGTGAAGATGCCATTCCCTGAGTGCTTAACAGTGGCAGTGTTTATGTTAGTGGCAGCGACACTAATTATTGTGTTTCATAGCTGGCAGTGATCTTTGCAACGAGGCCTTGGTCTATGCTGTTGAAAATCCATAAAGCTTGTATGGATTTCTTCCGGTCTAGACCTCAGGGTAAATCACATTAGATGACGTTCCATTATGTAATTACATGTGCATGATGGTCGTAAATCACAAAGTTGTGCCTTATTTAAAAGTGTCATCAGTTCCAAGTAAAACAATGCAGATTGGAGGATGTCTTAAAGGTATGCTGTCTGCTGATCAATTTGTTAGTATTTATATAACGTTCTTAGTGCTGCTTATATCTACACGTAAGTTGAAGATATGGTGCTCATTAAATTGTGTTTAACGTGCCCTAACTCTTCCCCTGTTGGGGGGTACCTGTTTGACAGTCTTATGCCTTGTATACATGCCAAATGCGCCATGTGTACACAGCTTTATGCAGAGACCTGTCCACCCGTCATTTGGACGGGTAAAAACCGTTGTGGACAGGTAGAAATATGGGTGGATGGGTAGGAGCAAATAAAGGTGTTCCAAAACCATAGATATTGTCAGTTATACCTTACAAGTGATTGTAAATGGTGTCACGTGTGTGTTTGTAATCCATTTCAGGTCATCAGACACATTTTAAAGTTTGTAAACTGGGTTAACAGTTAACATCCATGTGTCCACCATGTGTGACTGGCAATCATTTGGTACTGCATAAAGTCATGCATGTGTAGGAACACACAGATTACAAAACATGTTTTTATTAACAATTTGGTGTGAGTATGTATATTGTATACACATAATTAAGAAGAAAGTAATAATAAGTATCATAACAAGAAACTGACAAGGACAGCAAGATATAAACTTATTTTAAAGTAAATGTTGACACATAACATTTCGATCTGTCTACAGTGGATCTTGTTCTGACACATTGGTGACATGTGACATGGCATAGAGTTTGTCACTAGTGCATGAGTAAGATCTGTTGTAGACAGGTTACACATTGCTTGCATGTGAAACACTGGCTCCAGAATAAGTTAACCACTTTCTGTCTAATGCAATCTTGAAGCCATCAACAATATAGTTGATAGTTAGGATAGTTGAAACTGTAACACAATTAGTAAAGCTGCATTGTGACTAAGGCCACAGTTATTGGAGGTCACTGTAGCCGTATAGACCAGTCTTTCTTGCACATGTATGATTTTGGGGTTACACTTGCGTGATAGACCCAGAAACTGTGGGTGTCTGTTATCAAGGTGATGTGTCTCCCTGTGATTAGCATCAGGTCTGACCCAGAACACTCCACTCAGACGTGTTCTCAGGTAACATATCAATGTCTTCACCTCGTTCAACTCAGGCCTTTGCACGCAAGTTAGCTGAAGACTGGTCACTTCATGGCTGAGATCAGTTCATTGATCACAGTCTTGTATGTCTGGTCATTATTTTGTTTATGTAAACATGATTTTGATGCTCTTAAATGTGAAATAAATTTATGTTACACAGTTTTCTCAGGCAAAAATCATAAAAGTGTGTGGCAGTGGAAAATGAGAATTTAGCATATGTCAGCCTGGAAATGCACAGGGATTATGTTTAGATATTAAAACACTGGAAATCTGTGGATATTAATTGATTTGTGGATATACACAATTATATTCAGGAATCACAAGAATAAATCATCTGTGTGGCATGAACATATCATTTGTAATATGTTACACTCCTAGAGTGTAAGTGGCAGTGGTTCAGGAGGTCTACCCCTGAGCCACTGCGTAGAGTGCAGTGACTCAGGGGTAGACCTCCGGACTCTCGACTAAGAGGACCCGGGTTCGAATCCTGTGCTGCGGTGTTAAAACCTTGGGCAAGTTTTTTCACTCTACATTGTTCCAGTTCACTCAGCTGTATAAATGAGTACCTGGCAATAGACAGTGGTGGATATGTGTACGAGCAGCCTTTCGCACATTAATTGTAGCATGTGGCTGGATGCTTCCCAGAGAAGTTGAGATGGTATTTGATTGAACAGGTCTGCCGGGGAAGTAATGTGTAAAAGCACTTTGAGCAGTCCTATGGACTGGATACTGCGCTATATAAAAATATAAAAACTTACCTTTACTAATGCTTTCTCATGCAATTACCTGATAAAAACCAAGGCCCTGGCGTTGTTGGCAAGTAATATGGTCACATCACTAGGCTAAATCCAGGTAAGCTCAGACACCATGAAATGACTAGTGGGTGTGTCTATAGCTCACATGATAAATGCTCTTAATTTTTGTTTCAATCAGGGCTTTATGCAGGATAAAACTTGCCAATCACACATTTTTTTTGGACTCACACACATACAGGCCAGTTGAGATGTGTAGCTATGACCTCAAATAAACTACAAACACATGTGACAGTCATTTTCAAATCATAATTGAAAGTATCGATCATTTTGGAAGATTGTTTATGCTGCTATTTTTTTACTCATCTAGTGATGTTTGTACCTGTCCAAAACATGTTTTACATGTCCAAATGACAGGTAGACTAGTCTCTACTTGAAGCTATTGATTTGATCATACAACAAAGTCAGTTGAATATATTGTTCATGGCTCAAAGAATGGTTTATTGTATGCTTTGACTTACTGTGGAGCAAAAATTTGTCGATGAGTATGAAATCTGAGCCAACACACATGACACCAGTACGTGAACAAGGCCTGTAGCTGACGGGTCAAAACTGTGTACACATCGACACATTTTTACTCCAAAGTAAGTCAAATCATACAATAAACAAAGTCAGTTGTTTGACATTAATTTTGTGTTTCTCTTGTTAAGTTTTTAAACATAAAAGATTTGCGATTAGAAGTCAGTGATCCATAAAATTGATCCAACCAGGCCAAGGTAGGTAATTGCTGTTTTTATGTGGAGGCTCTAATTACTTTAGTCGCCAGGCGTTTGGACTAATTCAGGTGTCTCTGTGAGGCCTCAGTTGTGCACATACAAGTGTTGTAAGGGGTCGTATCAACAGTTGTGTGAACAATGTAACCCTGGGTACATGTGGCTGATCTGGTACTTTACAGGAATAATCCTGAGTGGTAGTTTATTAACAAGTACAGTGCAGTTTGCTGCATTGGTTACTTCACTTGAATGTGAGAACATCACAACAATACTAGAACTATGTGGTTAAGCAACAAGCTTACAGTATACATACTGCCAGTACAGTTGCTTACATTTACAAGTGAATTCTGCTCAATCTTATTACACTGAAAGTGCTTCATTGATAATTATGAGTGCTGATGAACTACCAATATAAGTTGTTGACCTACTAATAGGTCAACAACTTTGAGAGATAGGATGGATATACAATCTCTGAGAAACGTCTTTCAAAATCACTAGGATATGAACATGTTTTTGAGTGCAAATAATTATTGACATCACTATATCTCTGGATAGACTTCATGCACTACCAGTTTAGATTTTAAAATAGAAAGTATTAACCTTGCAACCAAGGGTAAAAAAATTATGCATGAAAGGCTTTGGTCTGCTTTAAATCAGTGGTGTCTGCTTAATACTGCAACAGAGAGCATAAATGATAAATGAATACCGCTGTTAATTGCTCCGTTGAAATAAGTGTGTTTTGATAGAAGGTAGTGAATTTGACATAGATCATCACATTGTGTGCCCCCATACTGCCAGCATAAAATGCCTTAATGGCACTATGCCTGTCATTTATGTGAATTTATAACATTTTCATTGCACACAATTGTTATCTAGTCAGACTAACAATCAGCTTAAACGCGTGAGAATTGAGACGCTCCCTAACACTGACGTTATTAACACTTGAGTCGGTCCTTTGTTGACGGTTGCTGCATGGCCCACTCACTGCCAATGTCTGTAACGCTGCATTACAACAGGCAGCCGTGGAAAGTAGATCAATATAATCCCATGATATGTTACATGTGGATCGTGTTCCCGAGGATCATGTTCTCACTCGGTGCATTGTCCTGGTAGCAGTGTGTATCTGGGCCTCACATGTAACCCTCAAAGTCATCCTTTCAAGTGGATATCCCCTTAATTTATTGTTATTTCTTTCTTTAATTTGTTTTGAATTGAAATGTTTGGTGTGGGGGAGAGGTTTGTACGTTTTTCTTGTAACCACGTATATCACTAGACAGTGTGAGGAGGCATGAAGTCACAAAGTATTGATCTAGACAAGTGCCATCACAAATAATGTGTACGTTATTGTTGTGTTTGGAGAAAAAAAATTCAGAATACCCTGAAAAACCTCAGTGCAATATCTTCGTAGAACTTCACAGAGCAATGGTCAAGATCCTCAAATTGTCTCCACTAGTGATAGTATACAGTACATGGCGGACATTGTTGTATTTTAAGAATTGCAATCAAAGGACAGGTTTGACCTGGGGCAGCCTCTGTGGGGATCACTGGGTTGTCAGTTAATGTGGGACCTCGTTAATGTTTAAGAGGGTCAGTTGATTTCTGCCTATTGATTTGTTTGACTGGTCTAGTTGTAGTTGTAGTTGTAGTTGCACTGCTGCAGGACTGGGGAGGAATGAGTGCTTTGTGCACCAGTCACATGTCTCTGGTCCTTCAGCCTCCCTCCCCAGGGAAGGAGGGAACTGGCAGGGGGACATGTACACCTTAGGGTATTGTCCATTACCCTAATATATCTAATTTTATACTAATTGTAAACAAAATAGGGTCAAGGCAAAACTGTTTAGTTGGCAAATGAAGATCTGTGTGTGGCTATAATCCCTTTAATAGACACAGTGGGTGGTATTTAATCCTAAATAGGATGGCACTGCACAGCGGCAATTAATCCTAAGTAGGTCGGTGAATTTTGCACCGACAACAGATTGGACAGTGCGGATGTAGGTGGAATTACGTGGAGTTAGCGGTTCACAGTGGTTGTAACGCGGCGTAATCATGCGCAGTGGTGCGGGCGCTGTGGTGCGGGCGCTGTGTAAACGGTCTCAAGCGACTCCTGATTCAGCGTCGACAATCTGTTCCTGATTGTTTCATCAGGTGCGATTGATTCGCCTAAACTTCAGCCTCTCTTTGGGCCCGCCGAGTAGGCAGCGGAACTCGGCTCAGTTCGGCGGCTTTGTCTATGACGTTTGCTGTCAGTGTTTGTGTAACAATGTGCTCTCTATTGGTGGCGCGTGATCATGATTTTGTGGATGTGTGATTCTGGTGCCAGGGGGTCTGTGTGCCAGGGGGTCTGTGTTAGGGGGTCTGTATGGCGGGTTGTAGATTGCTATCAGGGTCTAGATGTGTGCATCCACACTTCTGTCAGTGGTTGTGTTTCAGTGTGACATGATCGCTGTCACTGGGTAACTGTGTCACCAGATGACACAAGGGAATTCACAGAAGTGTCATCTTTCGTCACACTGAACTGTCTCTGTAACTTAGTGTTTGTGAGGTCATGGAGATGACAATGGATGTTTTGAGAACGATTGGCCAGACCCTACAATAAACAAATATTAATACTGGATAAAGTACAAGGCTGAAAGTTAGATTGGTTTGATACATAGAAAGGAGTAACTTTGGAATCCATGTTCAGGTTCACAAAGTTTGATGTAAATGTGGAGATGCAGGAACCAGGAGTAATTAAGGAACAGTTTAACAGAATCCTGATTGCATATGCACACAATATCATACTATCTAAATAAAGGTAATAAACAGCTACTGTAGAATTGACCACTTCACTTAAGTACATCTTAATCACAAGTGGTTTCTCTTAAGCGAGTGATTTATACTTCACAAACAGGAGCCATAGATTTAAAGCTTAGAAAAATGCCAGCTTTCTTCACATTACTTTAGGGGGCATCTCAAACGACTCGGGTAGTTTTCAATAGGCTTTGATGTGGGGGTGATAACATTTATGACATTACTATTGCGTACAGTGATTATGATATGGCTATCACATCAATAATGCATTTTTAATGTTTGACGGATGGTTGGCAGCGGTGCTCAGGTTATGAAAATATCTGATGAATTGAGATGATCTTTTCATGTGATGTGTGTCTACATTTAGCCAGTTGAAGCATGGTTGTTTGGACCAGCACAGGCATGGCTGCTCGTTTGATTTATGCCTGACTATCACCAGTTACAGTCAGTGTGGCTAGAGCCGTTACAAGTATACACTTTGTGGCTAGGTGAGGCTTGCTCATTAAATCAAGTAGACCAATCATGTTATGTGTTACATCTACTGGGTTTACAAAACACTTGTGTGTTGGGCGGCTGTCTTTGTGTTGTCAAATAACACCTCAGTATTAATTATAGTTTGTAGCAGACTGGACGGTTTTAATATGTAAATATTATGGAAAGTGCTTAAATGCAATTTGGTGCGTGATATGCTTCAGGATGTTTATTCAGTGATGTTGTATTAGAAACTGTGATCAAACAAAACTGGTTTAGAAAGATAAATCTGCTGCGTAGGTCTGAAGTGAAACTTTCAGACTTCAAGATGCCAACCTGTGGTTTCTCAGAGTTTTTGCAAGGGCGTTTTAATTATGTCTGTGTCAGCCAGCGACATAGACTGTTACTTGTAGATCAGACAGGGTAAATGCCTGCAAATTGCCCCTTGCACAGTGACTATACTATACCCCACTGACAGGACCAGACACACAACATTGACTTATGATGTTGTCAGCACTGATGACACCTGCTGCAGTTCAAAGGTCAAACTCACTGACTGCCCTGTGAGTTGTGCCCTTGTGGAGGTCAGGTTTGCCTCTGTCATCAGTGATGCGTAGTCAGGTGCTGTGTTCTCCAGTGTGTGTCGGTGTTTGTGTGGCACAAAATAAACTGCCACCTCAACTGCCTCTACTCAAAGAGTCACGCATCAGTGCACTTCTTCTTTTTATAAAACTTGCATCAGCGGTGTACTTCGCTATATTGGTAGACAGCACATAGGACAATTACATTTTTATCATTGCTTTTGTTTATTATGTGGCTATGCAAATATGTTGAAGAAATTATTTATACATCGTAAATGTGTTTATAATAAAACATCTATAAATACCTTAAGAAGTGCTGGTTTCACATAGATAGGTCAGCTGAACAGTGACCATCAGAAAGCCAAAGGCTTCCCTGGTACTTGTGTCAACAGTGGCAATCTGTTACAATCACTGCACTTCATTCCATTCATTATACTTGGATGTAAAATATGACCTGACCCCTCCATCATCCACTGTCCAGCCCAGTCCAGTGACACTTCTCACCCAGTAGGTGGCAGATGACAACTTGTGATATTTCTCGGCATGTGCGAACCAGGTCCCATTTGAGGTGAGCGACTGGACTGTGGCAGGCAAAGGGTTAAGCCTTACTGTCTGGGCTGTGCCATTGTGTGTAGTTGGTGGGCAGGCTGATAGTATCTATGATAATGACAGAGTAGACTTTGACTGGCTGTATGGGAGGCTAAGTTATGTGTGTAATCACATTAGACAGGCTGTATTTATAGATCTTATCTACACCAGGCCCAACCCCCTGTGTCGTTTTTCAAAAGTTTGTGTTCCGATTTAGACAGCTTTCATGGCAACTTTTTGTGCTGCTAATTAACTGTTCACGATTTCTTCGTAATCTCAGTAACAATTATTGTAACAGTGATGTTACACGGTTATTGTAACAGTGATCTTACACATATCTATTTTTGTTTTGGTTTTGCTTGTTTAACAAAAGTTAATATTTGAATAAATATATTAAAGCTGTACAGACTAAAGTGTTTGCATTAGGCTTTCAAAAATAGGGTCTTGGGTCCTTGGATCTGAAAAAAAAACTGGTTTCCTACAGCAAAAAAGAATCCAAAGGTGTGTAAAGACAGACCTAGAAATAGGTGCTCAGTGCAGTGTCATATGCATGTATGCATGCTCACACATGAAAATCGATCAATATTAATAACATGGTTTCACACTTAAATTATACTAAATTTGTAATGGCCAAATCATGCGCACGCCATTTGATTGTTTTGGCCGTCAGCCAGACCTAGTCTGAATGTCTGACGGCTGGCCTCTCAAATTTGTCTATCTTTTTAATTGCTGGCAATAGTCAGTAATAAAATTGGATGCTGACTAAATGGCGTATGCGACAGGTAAGCCGAGTTGTACTACCAGGTTCAGCTACCAGGTGGCGCTTTCACAGTTTAGTTGCTACATGGTGGGACAATTTTGCCATTGCTAGACAAAAGTGCACTGACGTAACTTGGATATATGTTGAAATTGTTTGTAAACAGTTTGTGTTTTGTTAGCCTAGAACTTTTAACAAGCGTAGAATTGCATTGATTGGACATCGCATAACTTGGATAAAATATATCCTACCCCAGAAAAAGTCACTTCAAAATGGGCATCATAAATGTTTGTTGAAATTTAATTGATGCGTCCCATGAAATGAATATTAAATTTGTAAACAAAACATTCAAATTATAAACAATGCAGAATAAGTTGTCATTTATTATTTGCCATGTATTTTTGCTGTTGTATTACACAAGTTTGTTGTCAAGCAAGAGATGGATTAAGTCACAGTTTATTCACTTGTACTCTTCCTGTTTGATTAGAAGGGACTATAGACATTAGGAATTGTCACATCAAAGAGACAGCAATCTGCTAATGTGAGGGAGATGCAGTGAGTGGTGAAATGATAGTAAGTGATGGATGTAGGCTGTGAGTGTCTGTAGAGACCCACTTGGCCTCACAGAGACAGCAGAGACTGCAGAGAAACAGTTTAATTGAAATAATGTCTCTGGATGGATGGATAGCCTCATGGATACTGGTAAAAACAAAGGTTGTTTATCGTTTTCAGTAGGTCCAAAAGAATGTTTAAGGCCCATTAGTTGACAGATGAACTAGTAGTGGCTGGATGCATGTGAGCAGTGAGTGTTGGTAACATTGCATGAGTTCATTCTCACTTTTCCTCATTTCATGGCTGGCCAAATATTACATTGAAACATCAGTAAAACTACTGTGTAATTTTGGGATGTATATGTTATCTTAGTCCATGATATTGGGTAAGTGGTATTGTCAGATGTGTATGGTGGAATGCCATTCTAATTGACCCTACATTTGGTACTTGTTATAGCTGTTTTTTCTCCCCCCCCCCCCAGCTAAAATGACAAGTCAGATGTCCTCCTGTTTGTTTATTATCAATGACATGTTAAAAAAATCTAAGTAAAAATTATAAGCTAATACATAAGCAACATCCATCTGTTGATGTTAACAAGTGGTGAGGTAGGATGGGGGGTGGGGTGCTTGCATGTTCATTTTGAAAGGAGGGATATTTGGAGGATCTGTACATATCATGATGGAGAGTACGAGAGAATGTGGTCCTGGTGGCTGTAGTGTGAAGGAAGTGACCCCCTGTGTCCCAGCCTGCTGTGTCCAGCCAGTGGGTGATGACCTGGATGCTGACAGACTGGCCAGTGTTGTAATGTATTGATCTCACTGGTCACTAGCCTGGCATCAGCTCTTGTCCATCCTTCACCACCTGTCTCCGGTCACCACTGGTCATTCACTCACTGTCCATCACTGGCTTGCTTGGTCACCACCAGTCAGTGTGTCCAGCAGTGCCATTGTCACCACTGGTCACTCTGTCCAACAGTGCCATGGTCACCACTGGTCACTCTGTCCAGCAGTGTCATGGTCACCACTGGTCACTCTGTCCAGCAGTGTCATGGTCACCACTGGTCACTCTGTCCAGTAGTGCCATGGTCAAAACTGGTCATTCACTGGCTGGTCACTCTGTCCAACAATGGTTTGTTGCTCTGTCTGTGATACAGGCAGATAAAGGCAGATAAAGGCAAACCTTGATCAACAATCACCTTGCTAATGCACCCACCTTGCAATTAAGTTCATCCTGAGACATTCTAAAATACCTTTCTGACAGTAACTTAATAATAAATGAGTCCTGTTAATGTGATTACGTTGCTGCTAGGGCAACTTTCACCCAGTCCCAAGGGTGACTTTAACACAGGTTCCAGTGTGTTATTTTATTTACCAGCTACCATACAGTGGACACTTGTCTCTGTACAAAGCCAGTACATTGCAGGAACTGGGTATTTGCAGGTCTCTTGCCCTAGAGCCCTGTCATAGTGTAATATATGGTCAGAATCCCTTTGACCGGATAATAATTGGCCAGGTGTGTTGTGGGCCTTCTGACTGGAGGCGGTGGTGATTAGTGTGAATGTTTCATGTGAGTCGTCTCAGCCTGTCCTGGCCTGTCTAATTCTGTCATAACTGTCCACCAGGGACCCCAGTGGACACAGACTGGCCTGTCTAATTCTGTCATAACTGTCCACCAGGGACCCCAGTAGACACAGACTGGCCTGTCTAAGTCTGTCATAACTGTCCACCAGGAACCCCAGTGGACACAGACTGGCCTGTCTAATTCTGTCATAACTGTCCACCAGGAACCCCAGTGGACACAGACTGGCCTGTCTAATTCTGTCATAACTGTCCACCAGGAACCCCAGTAGACACAGACTGGCCTGTCTAAGTCTGTCATAACTGTCCACCAGGGACCCCAGTGGACACAGACTGGCCTGTCTAATTCTGTCATAACTGTCCACCAGGGACCCCAGTAGACACAGACTGGCCTGTCTAATTCTGTCATAACTGTCCACCAGGGACCCCAGTGGACACAGACTGGCCTGTCTAATTCTGTCATAACTGTCCACCAGGAACCCCAGTAGACACAGACTGGCCTGTCTAATTCTGTCATAACTGTCCACCAGGGACCCCAGTGGACACAGACTGGCCTGTCTAATTCTGTCATAACTGTCCACCAGGGACCCCAGTGGACACAGACTGGCCTGTCTAATTCTGTCATAACTGTCCACCAGGGACCCCAGTGGACACAGACTGGCCTGTCTAATTCTGTCATAACTGTCCACCAGGGACCCCAGTGGACACAGACTGGCCTGTCTAATTCTGTCATAACTGTCCACCAGGGACCCCAGTGGACACAGACTGGCCTGTCTAATTCTGTCATAACTGTCCACCAGGGACCCCAGTAGACACAGACTGGCCTGTCTAATTCTGTCATAACTGTCCACCAGGAACCCCAGTAGACACAGACTGGCCTGTCTAAGTCTGTCATAACTGTCTACCAGGGACCCCAGTGGCTGGTCCCAGGCAGCAGCCCAAGATTACGTAGGACAAGACATGACTATGACATATTCTATCATAATTTATCATATCTGGAGTTGTTCCCTGGTGTAAGTGATTTAGAATGGTCATTAGTGACAAGGGAACACGACTATACCTTTCAAATCTCCTGGTATCATGACAGGAATACTCCATTTTTTTCCGTTCTTTCAATATCTGATGTAATTTACAAATGAAACACTTAATGCTGGCAAACATCACCTCACAAGCAAATATAATTTTTTTCACACGTCGTTATTTAGCTGCAGATCGCATGCAGCAGCTCATCAATAATTCATGTAAAATGTATTTTGCGTAACAGAAAAAGATAAATCATTTTGTTAGGCATAAATACAAGTGATGCATAATTGTGGCCTGTCCCCTGTGGTCTAGGTCACATGACCACTGTAATACGTACCACGCCCCAGTCCACCCAGCCCTGGCTGATGCACATTCACAAACAAACCTCCAACAAAAAATGTGCTGACACGCGCACACTTACACAGAGAGCTCCCAAGCCCCTTGGAGAGGTGTAAGTTTGTAGACATACGCGATTCACACACTGAGGCGTGTCAATAATCTGCACCTTCAAGTTGTACTCATGTACTGTGGTGTGTAATAACTAATACCCTGTCTGTCTGTCCTGGCCGCCTGGCCTGTCCAGTCTACTGGAGTGTTATTCACCACAGCTGGCAGTGCAGGTGATTTATTGATTCACTGGCACAAGTGAGGCTTTGACGAAGAATGTTCTGAGAGGGACCAGGCATTATTTATGAGCAAACAGACCAGTGAAGATAGCTTCGTGACACTTGACAGCTCACGTGGCTGCGACAAGTAGCTACAGGCCACGAGGTGTAGATGGAAATTAATTGGTCTCTTCCTGGGTGTAGCTGCTGGGTGTAGTGGTTCTATTTACACGGTCCTACCTACACAGTCCTACCTACACGGTCCTGCCTACACGGTCCTGCCTACACGGTCCTGCCTGCACGGTCCTACCTAAGAGGTCCTACCTAAGAGGTCCTACCTAAGAGGTCCTACCTAAGAGGTCCTACCTAAGAGGTCCTACCTAAGAGGTCCTACCTAAGAGGTCCTACCTACGCGGTCCTACTTACACGATCCTACTTACATGATCCTACCTACACGGTCCTACCTACACGGTCCTACCTATACGGTCCTACTTACACGGTCCTATCTACTTGGTCCCCTACTTACACGGTCATACCTACACGGTCATACATATACGGTCTGACAGTGTCTGTTTTATTTGTCGGTTGTGGAGTGTGATGTGGAATGTTCAGGTCTATTATTACACATGTAGTGTGTTAGGTTTATGTATCGTAATACATCCGTGATGTAAACATTCATGATGTAATTCACATAGCAGTAGCTGGATGGTGGTTGTCACCTCTGTAATGGGGTCACCTCACAGTTAAGATGTATTTGTGTAACTGTCAACTACAGGAAACTTGTGTCACTGACAGAGTTGTCACATGCGGGTTGTGGTCACTTTGAGGTCAAGTTTGTGTGTACAAGGGGTAATCCTCATTGTAAGAACTCAAGTAAGACACATCTCCACAACAAGAAACAACTTTTGACATTGAAAGGGGGCATGCTTAGCTATGATTTCTGAAAGAGAGGGGGTGGGGTGGTCGATTGGAGCCAAACTATGTCATCCATTAATAATAGTTTGACATTTTTAGTTAAGAGACTAATTAAAATTTAAAAAACAAAATAAAAAATGGTCATGGGTGAATCATTGTTGATGTTATGTTATGTGTTGTGTGGGCCGAGGTACAGGGAGAGAGAGACACACACAGACACAGGCAACAGTTAGCTGGAGCCTCCACCACCTCCTGTGTGGGGAGATAAGGACTGTAGCCCACAGCTACATCACCCTGGGTGTAACCAGACCCAGCTCCAGTCCAAGGGACCGTCTCACAGGGCACAAGGAGCTCCTATCTCACAGGGCACAAAGAGCTCCTATCTCAAAGGGTATAAGGAGCTCCTTTTAAAGCCCAGTGAGCTACCAGTGTGTCAGGCTATCTCAGCCCACAAGAAACACAATATGATAATTAGAATAATAGTTTATATTTGTTAAATTGACACAGTCAACCTAATAAGTATATTATTTAATAGATAACGGTGCTACATAAGACCTTGTTATTGTTATTACATCTACCTCTCCAGGCTCAAGGAGCTCCCAGGATACCCACCTATCTCTCACACAACAACCTACCAATACGTCTCTCATGGCCCAAGTAGCTCTCGAGATAGCCGTCTAGCCCCAAACAACTGCCCAAGATATCCAAATATCTCACCAGAACAGAACTAATGCCTTTCTTTAGAGAAGCAAATATGTGTTTAATTTATGAGATGACATTGAGACAACCCCTAGGAGTGTTCACGCGCCAGTGGGTCACTGTGGTCAACCAGATTCAACCTGGATATACTTGGCATTTATACACTTCAGCTAACTGTGGCAAGTGAGAACTTGCAAGCACTTGTCGCTCAGTAATTCCTCTCCACTCTATTTTTATAGGAACCCGATTAGGAAGAAGCGTGTTTGTGACATGACCCCCCAGTCTGTCTGGGGGTCTGTCTCACTGTCTGGGACTTACTAATCAATTCAGTGTATGGAGTAACTAGTGACTAGAACCTGTTGTGAGGCAGTCAGAGGCACTACACTGCACAGCTTCTGGTGGCATCAACCTTGGGTAATAGCCCCCTCCCCCCTCTCACCCCAATACCCCCAACAAAGGGGTGGGTGGGGCTGTGCATGTGTATAAGCAGGTTCAGTCAGGTTGTCTACAAAAAACCTGTGGTAGAGACAGCAGTCTCTGGAAACTGTTGGAAGAGGAAACGGAAAAGGAACTTGAGAAGACTTCTGATAAAGCAGGCCTCAAACTTAACTTTGAGAGCTCTCTGTAGGTATTGCACTCCTAAAATAAAACAATTAGGTGCAAAATATGTATTTTATGAGCACATATTTATTGACTAATTAAAGTACAAAATTGTAATTTATTTAATACAATGTTACATCACAACTTCATATTGCATTCTGAATTATCATTATTTTGTCTGAGCTAAATTCCAGATGCAAACTATGTAATAGGACCTAGCCATGCAGCAGTTCTCATAATATTCTTATAACGAATATATTTAATTTTTAACAGTATGCATTATTTCTCACTTTGAACTTCAAATGAATGAAAAAGCTTGTTGATTCAGAGTTACCCCTCTAGACCAGTTGCTCAAAGCCCCTCCTCTGGTACTGGGCTTGTAAAGGGTTGCTCAAATAACCAAGTGGTTGGGCAGTATGGAGGGGGGGGGGGGGGGTCTACTAAGCCTTTGTACCCATAGCCCTAGGCAAGTCATCAGTCACTTGCTACAATTTATCAATGCTGTAGGTGGTAAGCAGGGACACGGAACAGGGTTCAGATGTCACTATTCACAATTTGTCTGGTCACTAATGCCTTTTAATATATCAACATAAGAACCCAAAATTGTTATGGTCAGTTGTCTGGCAGGAAGAAGTTTGTAGTGTAGTCACACATTGCCACAAGAGCGATTTATCTTGTCACAGGCACAACAACCAGTCACATGAAAAACACTTTGTAATAAATGTAGCAAGGTGATCAGATCATCATTGTTTGAGTTCAGTGTGTTACCTAATGTTTACTTGAAGTAATCAGTTGATTTAATTTTTTGCTTGTCCATGTACACTGTAGAAAATAGAATAATATAGAGTGCCATTGATGGTAATAAATATCACGATAGGAATGTTTGTTGTAGAAACAATAGACTATTAATACCAAATCAGAAAGAAAGCTTAGTGATTGATTGATTAATTATTTACATTGGTTGCTGGTCTTAACAGACAGAACATGATGGCACCATGTAAATTCACAAAATGTAAGGCATAATATCTGCTCTCACATGTGATACACATACCCAAAATTACCTATACGCCTCGCTTAGTTATCTCATATAATTTCTTCAGAATAGTTACTCTGTGGTTACAATGTCTTCTATGGCATTATTTACACTGCACATTTTTTCTCAGCCGATCAACATTGTCCCTGATAGTCGTGCTAAAAATACGGAACTGCATAATGCATTGGTAAGTTTTCTGTAAGCATTCCGACATTGGGAGTGGCCGTCACTCACCATAGTCTTTGAGTGGTTGGGCCACTACCCACAGCGGAATGCCAGTGCATGATTGAAATTGTTGCATGACGTTTACTGTGGCAGTGTGTGCAGGTGTGTCTAAGCACGAGTCACACACCGTGTGTAGACTGTGTACAGAGGGGATCTAGCATGGCGAGCTGTGAGAGCTGTGAGAGCTGTGACGGGCTTTTTGTGCAGCGTGCTGAGTAATGTAGTCACTGCTGTCAGCCTGATGTATGGCTCTTAAGCATGCACGATTATGTTACATGCAAATTCAAAAGTTATATGGCTGTGACACCTGTTCTGTGTGGCCATTGGCTGGCGTGCGTCAGGCTGGCAGTGCCAACGTTTGGCACAGTTGTTGTTATTAAGAAGTTCATTTTGTTGTTGTAGTAAGTTCAAGGGTGTAGTTTATAAACACTCTAGATTTTAGGGTTGTAAAGTTTATGAACACTAGATTTTAGGGTTGTAAAGTTTATAAACACTAGATTTTTGGGTTTAAAACCCAGCATTTGGCAGCCCCTGCTCTGGATAGACTGGTCCTGTGTTCATGGCTTAGCCATTTGTGACTTCTGTGGGAAGTATTATGCCATGTTGCAGTTAATATGCAAATTATTCATACATGAATATCCACCACTGTCTATAGCCAATAGCCAGGTACTCATAGCTGAGTGAACTGGAGCTCTCTCTCTTTGCTGTCCATCTTGCACAATGATGACACTACGGTAGGGTAGGTTCATCCATGTGTTTTGCTCATTGGTGGGAGATTAGTCTGATCTGAACTAGAGCAATGTAGAGTGAGTAAACTTGCCCGCGACAAGTCAGGACTCAAACCAGGTTCCCTTATACTGTAGCCACAGCATCAATGCAAAGTGCATTGGACTCACATGATGTGATATGGTTGTGGATACATTACGCACAAAACCCGTGGTTCTGACAACCTAAGCTCCACCACTCCTCCCTACCTCACTCACCTCGCGTCTCCCTACCTCAGTGACTTCACCCCTCCCTACCTCAGTGACCTCATCCCTCCATACCTCACCCCTCCCTACCTCAGTGACCTCGCATCTCCCTACCTCAGTGACTTCACCCCTCCCTACCTCACTCACCTCGCGTCTCCCTACCTCAGTGACTTCACCCCTCCCTACCTCAGTGACCTCATCCCTCCATACCTCAGTGATTTCACCCCTCCCTACCTCAGTGACCTCATCCCTCCATACCTCACCCCTCCCTACCTCAGTGACCTCGCGTCTCCCTACCTCAGTGACCTCACGCCTCCCTAACTCAGTGACCTTACCCCTCCCTACTTCAGTGACCTCACCCCTACCTACCTCCGTGACCTCTCGTCTCCCTACCTCAGTGACCTTGAGCACTCCTCCCTACCTCAGTGACCTTGAGCACTCCTCCCTACCTCAGTGACCTCACATCTCCCTACCTCAGTGACTTCACCCCTCCCTACCTCAGTGACCTCACCCCTCCCTACCTCAGTGACCTCACTCCTCCCTACCTCAGTGACCTCACCCCTCCCTACCTCAGTGACCTCACTCCTCCCTACCTCAGTGACCTCACTCCTCCATACCTCAGTGACCTCACTCCTCCCTACCTCAGTGACCTCACCCTTCCATACCTACCTCAGTGACCTCACCCCTCCATACCTACCTCACTGACCTCACCGGATAGATTGCAGATGTACCACAGAGTACTTGTGGTGAACCAGAAGAGAATCTTGCACTGGCAGGAAGTGGATGATTGATGAAGATTAACCACTTTACACTGGTACAGTTTAGTCACGCTTAATGTCTACATTATGACATGGTTTGAGGGATTGTGTCTGATTAAAACGTAAAGACAGAAAGCTGTTTCCAAACTGGAGAAGAGAAACGATTTCAAAGAGAATTTGACTCCTTGCTGCTGCGGATATAACCGCTTTCCAGGAACAGCTGGTTAATGGATGTTCCCTGTCAGATGTGCCATTAATGAATGCTCCCTGGGTGACACAGCCCAGACAATTTCCATGTAGCCAGTTCACTGAGCTAATCTTTCCCCGGAGCCTAGTTGCAGGCTGAGGGCTCCTCTAATTGCCTCCTAACAATAGGTGTTGTGAACATTAATTATTTGCATGCACTGGAGCAAGCTATTGGTGCTGTTTATGTTGATAATTCTTTTTGGAAATGGGACAGTGCGATGTTCTTTCAGGTGTGGGGTATTCTTCCTGTGTGTGTGCTGTGTGTCGCCACAGTTGATTGTTATCCTGTAATTGCTGTGTGTACACTTGCAGTGGTGCCATGTGATCTCTGATACATGATATGACATGTGACACTGCTGGTCTTCTAAGCTGATTGTATAATTGAAGTGTGAGGGTCATCAGGTTGGTTGGGGTGGGGGGTTGGTGGGGGGTGGCGGTGGTACTCTGTGTGGGATGGGAAATCACTGTGTGATTTATGTGACAGTGTCAGGCTGTCAGCTAAACATCTAGCTAGCTGTTGCTACTGTCTAGACAACTGGATTTATTTGTTGCTGGCTGCGTGTAGATGGTCTAGCAGTACCTGTTGCTCAGACACTGTAGCTGTGGCTGTGTAGCTCTGGTCTGCTGCTGAAGCTAGACATTTGGCACTCTAGACATGTCGCTGGCTGTTTATACCGTGTAAACAACTCATGAACCACAACCAGCAAAACAACTAGTAACGAACCGTGCCAATCATTGAGTTAATAAACCTAATCACTAAAAGTAAAATATATATTGGAAGTAACGATTTCTGTGTTTGTAGCAAATAACGCCAATAATCCAACAATTAAGATCACCGCGGCTGCAGGTGTGGAATGAATCTACCTAGCAACAGGTGTGGTTGTGGTTAAACAAGATCACCTGTCCATTGAAGGAGGTGTGCTTCAGTCCATAGGGGAACCGCACTGTCTTTTGTTCAGCCGTCCTGGCCAGAAACACGATGCCACAAAAACAGACGGAGTGACTTGATCAAGGAATAGTGTTTGTCGTACGACCCATTGTTCCCGTGGACTGGAGAAACTACACCTTGTGTCCACAGCTGTGTCCTGGGAACAGGCAGCAAACTGCAGCTGTTCCGTATTTTTTCATATCAAGTTGCTGATGCTATGACTCGGCATGGACTCATCAAATATATGGGAAATGGGAAACAGGTTTTCCCAATCACAATAAAAGATGTGTCCGTAGGACATTTTGCCAGTTGTGTATAGTCTGTGTACATAAACAGGATAACCAGGAAGTTATGAGGCCTGTATCTTTATTATGCACTTCACAAAAGGAACCATCATATGTGTTGCTTACTCCAGCAAAAAACATTATCCAGCTTCAATCAGTAAGTTATGTTTTACTTTTTGTCCTTAGAGTAAATGCTAACATAGGGACTTGGGCTCACTGAATATCACGTCTACTACAAAACAGTGCAATTATTAGATAAAACTCCAGACAACAAGTTTAACAATGAGCACTGTCACAGCTGCCAACCATGTCTACGTATGTATTCTAGTTTGAAAGAAAATGAAGAGTTTAAGTGTTGACATATCTTTAGGACAAGTATAACTTTGGAGAGACACCAAAGAGACGGGCAGAAGACATTGGTGCTAAGTTGTACCCCCCCCCTCATCTCCTGGCTCTCCTTCTTGTCAAGTGCATCTCAACCCCTCTCACAAACCACATCATTTATTTCTCCCCAGAACTGGCAGCCACAGAGATAAGTGTAACAGATGGGTTTCCTGGAAATTGCCTAACTTCAAAGGTGCCAAGATAAACTGAGAGTATGCCCTGGTGTCAGCCTGGTGGAATTGTCCACAGTGAGAGCAGGAGATAAGCCAGTCAATGGGGTGGTTCGTTTGAAGTGGACCAGTATCACCCTTCCTGTGTGTTCAGGAGCTTGTATTGAGGCTGGGGGTAATGAGTTTAATGTACTAGATCAGGGTCATAGGTCTCATCTGGAATTAGCAGGAAGTTGGCTACATCTCTGCCACAGTTTTCAGTCAGGAAACTGTCAAATGAATTCTCAGGTAATGGCACATGCTACCACAGTAGGTGGAAAAAACAAATGCAACATTGAAATTGTAACTAGTATTCCAGACTTATTAAATGCTATTTAGCAGGCAGCTTACATTCAACATATTTATTCAAGTGTGTATGTAGTATATATGTGTGTGCATATGTGCGTGCGTGTGTGCGTGCGTGCGTGTATATATATATATATATATATATTATATATATATGTGTATATTAATATTATAATATTATACATAATTCAGTAGAATATACAACTAAATGACTGTGGCTTAGTAAATGTGTTGTGTGGATTGGATTAGGGATTAGCTAGGTGTGTTGGTGGGAGAGGGAAGAGAGGGAATTGTTGGCTGACAGGGGTATCCCAGCTATTAGGCCCCTCCCATTCCTCCATGCCATTCATTTCCCAAGAGTAGGCTGCTGTGTTAACCCCTTCCTTCCCATGGCCACTTCCTGTGTGTCTTTGTGTGTGCTGGGGGGGGGGGGGTGTCAGTGGTGCAGCCACAGGTGGACTGTACCTGGCGCAGCTTCTCTTGTCTCACATCAATTAGACACATACATACGTACCTGTGTATGTGTTTACAATTACATGTTGGGGTAACTAACAAAGATGCAGGGTAAGTTGGGGGTGGTTACACGAGTTTTCCAGGTGACAATGTCTAGTTGCCAATTGTCTCAGGTGGTTTCCTCCAAACAGCCCAAACTTGGGCTGGGCTGGGCTGACTTACTCAGTTGTCCTTCTCTAGAATTAGTGAGTCCACTACAGGTTACACATTTACCCCCTGTGTGGGATCTTTTACTTCCCCTGGCATAGACACCAGATAGAAGGGACCACCGGCTTTTAGTGTCGCTTCCGAAAGACACGTGCAGTGCGAGGTGAACGAAATTGCCTAAGTTTCGAAACGGCAGTAGGTGGGATTGAACCACCGTCCCCTCGATTGTCAGTTACCAGTTGCCACCCAGTATCACACTGGTGTCACTTTAGGAGGAGAACATATATCAGTGGACATTGACACTAATGTCAGTGTCATAACTGGATAGTGATGGATACAATATATTGAAGTTTGTCTTGGCAGTTGAATCTGAATGTAGTTTTGGAGGCCATTTTGAATTGCTCAAAATTGCCAATTGTGTGGTGTAAAAATAAATGAATAATCGTAATGAACTTTTGAGCAGCCCCGATATGTTTAAATGGACTTAGTGTTTTACATCTGCCATACATGTAACAGTTTCAAACAACGGCATATATTGTAATTAATCAGTATTCATACATTTCGCTTAAAACATTTTTTATAATTGAGTTAGTTGAAAACAGAATAAACCAATAATAAGTTGATTAACTGCAACAAAACAACTTCTATAAATACATACAAGTTGTGTTTGCTACTCCTTACATTCCTACAGAGGCCAAACAACACCGCCTACGGACACTATTTTTAGCTGATTAGTTCACCCCCCCCCAGGTAGCTCCTAAATTCTGTGGTGACCAAATGCCTCCAGCTCTTTCGTCTTCAGAGGGTGTGTTCACTACTCATCCAAGCCTACATACTTTAATCTGTATTAAAAATTTCGATTCACAGCTATTTCTGATAACTTTGGTCCAGTATTGTTTGAAATTACCTTTCAAGAAACTTGTTTATATTTTCAAATATTTAATCTGCATTGCACTTTGCAGTCTTGATTGGCTGAATGATTCTGCAGCGCAGTCTTAACAAATGTGCTTTTGACAATAATGTCAAGGAATATTAATATGGACCAAAAATAATATATTTACATACAAGTAAACAGTTATTGTCTTCTTTGCATTGTCTTCTTTGCATTATTTTGCAAGTAAACAGTTATTGTCTTCTTTGTATGCGGCGACACTGAGCTCGGTTTCTGAGGATATTGATGCTGTAGATGTTACCTATTATTACTACTACAGCAAAATCACAATATGTCTTCATAAATGTTGTTAAATACATGATATTGCATAGTATGTTAATATTTATTTTAAAGATGTATTATTGTTTACTTGACCCTATCACCTTTGCATTTTCTAACTGCCTTTTCTCTCTGTTTACAGGTAAGTCCACAGTGGTCTTGTGTTTCAAGTTGTAGAGCGTTTAAGCAGGGCAGCCCACACTGGTATGTAAACCTTTATAGTTTCTCACCACCTGCCCAGACACACCGCAATGAAAGGGTTAAAGGATTGGCTCATAAAATGCAAACATCTCTCTTTGCCTTCCCAGGAGTGACAAACGGACCGCGATTGATGTAATTCAGTTAAATAATTATTTAGTGAGATCGGCTGCTAAATAAAGCAGTGCAGGTGTAGAAAGTAAAGACGGAGTTAAGGGGGGTTGTGAGTTGGACACTGGGTGCAGTGGGAAAGGAAAGAAGGGAGAGGGAGAGGGCACGTGTCAGAAAGAAGGGAGAGGGAGAGGGAGAGGGCACTTGTCAGAAAGAAGGGAGAGGGAGAGGGAGAGGGCACTTGTCAGAAAGAAGGGAGAGGGCACTTGTCAGAAAGAAGGGAGAAGGAGAGGGCACTTGTCAGAAAGAAGGGAGAAGGAGAGGGCACTTGTCAGAAAGAAGGGAGAAGGAGAGGGCACGTGTCAGAAAGAAGGGAGAAGGAGAGGGCACTTGTCAGAAAGAAGGGAGAGGGAGAGGGCACTTGTCAGAAAGAAGGGAGAAGGAGAGGGCACTTGTCAGAAAGAAGGGAGAAGGAGATGGCACTTGTCAGAAAGAAGGGAGAAGGAGAGGGCACGTGTCAGAAAGAAGGGAGAGGGCACTTGTCAGAAAGAAGGGAGAAGGAGAGGGCACTTGTCAGAAAGAAGGGAGAAGGAGAGGGCACGTGTCAGAAAGAAGGAAGAGGGAGAGGGCACTTGTCAGAAAGAAGGGAGAGGGAGAGGGCACTTGTCAGAAAGAAGGGAGAGGGAGAGGGCACTTGTCAGAAAGAAGGGAGAGGGAGAGGGCACGTGTCAGAAAGAAGGAAGAGGGAGAGGGCACTTGTCAGAAAGAAGGGAGAGGGAGAGGGCACTTGTCAGAAAGAAGGGAGAAGGAGAGGGCACTTGTCAGAAAGAAGGGAGAAGGAGAGGGCACTTGTCAGAAAGAAGGGAGAAGGAGAGGGCACTTGTCAGAAAGAAGGGAGAAGGAGAGGGCACTTGTCAGAAAGAAGGGAGAAGGAGAGGGCACTTGTCAGAAAGAAGGGAGAAGGAGAGGGCACTTGTCAGAAAGAAGGGAGAAGGAGAGGGCACGTGTCAGAAAGAAGGGAGAGGGAGAGGGCACTTGTCAGAAAGAAGGGAGAGGGCACTTGTCAGAAAGAAGGGAGAAGGAGAGGGCACTTGTCAGAAAGAAGGGAGAGGGAGAGGGCACTTGTCAGAAAGAAGGGAGAGGGAGAGGGCACTTGTCAGAAAGAAGGGAGAGGGAGAGGGCACTTGTCAGAAAGAAGGGAGAAGGAGAGGGCACTTGTCAGAAAGAAGGGAGAAGGAGAGGGCACTTGTCAGAAAGAAGGGAGAGGGCACTTGTCAGAAAGAAGGGAGAGGGAGAGGGCACTTGTCAGAAAAAAGGGAGAGGGAGAGGGCACTTGTCAGAAAGAAGGGAGAGGGAGAGGGCACTTGTCAGAAAGAAGGGAGAGGGAGAGGGCACTTGTCAGAAAGAAGGGAGAAGGAGAGGGCACTTGTCAGAAAGAAGGGAGAGGGAGAGGACACTTGTCAGAAAGAAGGGAGAGGGCAGGGCACGTGTCAGAAAGAAAACACAGGGTGTTACCACAGCAGGGCTGTAATAACAGATGTGTGTTTGTTAACATTATAGAAGGTGTTCATGGGTCCGTTCCTATCTAGTGCACTCATGCTTCACACACAGTTGTGGAAGTTGCTGTGATGAGATGGTTGACTAAAGAACTGGGCAAGGTTCTTGATAAGTGAGATGTGTGGTTAGATGCAGATGACATGGATGTGATTATGACTTGACAGTGTTTTCATAGCAAGAACATATCGAGGAAGACGTATAGGGTCAAGATTTCCTAACATTTATGTTACTAGCACTCCTGAAGTGTTCAAGATATGTTCAATGGTTGCATTGTGATCAAATTACCTAAAACCCAGTCCGAGTGATAATAGGGTGGACTTGTGGAGTGTCAGGAAGGCGGGTTTCCATGGAATGACAGTAGAATGGGCTCCAATGAATGACAGTTGGATGGGCTTTCTTGGAATAAAAGTAAGATTTGCTTCTGTGGAATGGCTGTAGGCTGGTTGTCATGCAGTGTGAGTACCATGAGCTTCCATGGAATGGTGATGTGATTGGGCTTTCATTGGGCAACCATTGGATGGGCTGTCGTTAAGTGTGGCTTGGGGTTTGCTCTATGACATCCTATCAGGTGATGTTATCACCGACAGACAGGCTGTGTATGGGCAGATTGAATTGGAGTGCATCTGATATCATCATAATGGTGCGTTGTCAATAATAACAGGGTAATTGCGACATCCAGCCTGTGTAATGCTTTCTGCTGGCTCTGATTAGCATTCACCAGTATGTAGTGATACAGACGGCTGTGTACCTAGTCTACTACCTACCATTTACATGGTAAATGTGTAACCAATATGTAGAGTCTTAGATAGTGTCTGTGGGTGGGGTGGGTGGGTGGGTGGGTGGGTAAGTGAGTGGGTGGGTGGGTGAGTGGGTGGGTGGGTAAGTGAGTGGGTGGGTGAGTGGGTGGGTGGGTGAGTGGGTGGGTGGGTGAGTGGGTGAGTGAGTGGGTGAGTGGGTGAGTGGGTGGGTGAGTGGGTGGGTGGGTGGGTGGGTGAGTGAGTGGGTGGGTGGGTGAGTGGGGTGGTAGCTGGGGGTTAAACATGCCTTGTATGCTTATTGAACAGCCTACTTTGTATTCCTGCTTGTACTCGTGAACTGAGTGAGTACCTGGTAATGCTTACAGTACTGTCATCACATGAACATTTATGGTTAATTTTGTGATATTTAAAATGTTATACCTATCTACCCATATGCACATTTTTTTAAACTAGTGATAGTATTTGAAAATAAAACGTGTCACGTGGCTGGGAGGGGTGTTATTGTGGGGGTAACGCTTCTTTCCTGTGTTATGTTATGAACCTGGATGTAAAAATACATTGAACTAGCCCCACGATGTGTAAGTGGTCAGTCCCAGTCGGGCATAAATAGTGATCTAACATCATCTGAAGCAGAGTTAGTGATGTGACCCTGCCTGAAATAAATAGTGATGTGACCCTGCCTGAAGTAAATAGTGATGTGACCCTGCCTGAAGTAAATAGTGATGTGACCCCGCCTGAAGTAAATAGTGATGTGACCCCCGCCTGAAGTAAATAGTGATGTGACCCCGCCTGAAGTAAATAGTGATGTGACCCCGCCTGAAGTAAATAGTGATGTGACCCCGCCTGAAGTAAATAGTGATGTGACCCCGCCTGAAGTAAATAGTGACCTCACACCGTCTGTGTGTGGCTGGTGGAGTGAGAGGTGTCCTGGGAGGTGACTAAGAGGGCTCAACAGTCAAATACATGGCTACAAACACTGGTGGCTGACTGACCAACTGGTGATGTGTGACCAACTGGTGGACAAGTAAGACACTGGTGCCAGTGGCCAGGCAGGCTGCAGAGTGGGCTATTCAGTGGTCAAGTCAGGCAGACACTGGACCATGCTCTTCACCCATGCAGGCTACCACATGTTGGTGGGGGAATGTGCGTGCGTGCGTGCGTGCGTGCGTGCGTGCGTGAATGCGTGTGTGTGTGTGTGTGCATGTATGTGTACGTGCAGGTGCACGTGAGTGCATACATGCATACATATGTGTGTACATATGCACTTGCATGCATTTGATACTTGTGTGTCCAACCCACAGAGTTAGATCATTAATCTTTCCCCTGCTGGTGTGTTCTATTTATATCTAAGGTCCAGCCACACAAGAACAAATATGTGTGTGCATGTAAGTACGCACAGTGTGTGTGTGTGTGTGTGTGTGTGTGTGTGTGTGTGTGTGTGTGTGTGTGTGTGTCCCCACACTTACACACGTGTCAGTGATCCAGATGGTACCAGTCTAGTCATGATGTTCTCATGAGTATGTGAGACGTGCCTGTCTTGACAACTACTGGTGTGTGCCAGGAAAGTAAAACAAAGGCACAGACAGTAAACACCTGTCAGTGTAGAGTGCTGTCTGTGGTACAGACAGTAGATAGACGTTATGTCATATTGTATAACTTGGTGGTTTTATACTGTATATAACATTTATGTGGACAGGTGATGTTATAGTTATTCCCGGGTTTCTGAGTTGATGTTGTCGCCAAACTTTGTTCTCTCAAAAACCTTCGTGAATGAATCTGGTGGGCCAGAGACTAATGTTGGTCCAACTGTTGATATCAGTTGTAAGTTACTGGATGTAGTAATCAAAATCAGTTGTTTGACCAGTTGAACAAACATGCAGACTTTATCTCATTAAACTGGCTGCAGATGTTATTTAAATTATTGTATACATTGTGTTGTTGACGTGAAATAATGTGACGTGAAATAATGTGACGTGAAATAATGTGACGTGAAATAATGTGACGTAGATAAACTAAATGAGGAGGCCCAGGTGTAGCGTGAAGTAGATGTTTGTTACACTTGATGTGTCGTGATGTTGTTACACTTGATGTGTCGTGATGTTGTTACACTTGATGTGTCGTGATGTTGTTACACTTGATGTGATGTGACGTCCACTGGTTTGGTTGGTCAGTGAACCTGCCACCAAGGATTGGGAGTGCTGGATCTGGGCACATGTGGGGAGGGAGGGAGGGAGGGAGGGGGGAGGGAGAGGGAGGGGGGAGGGAGAGGGAGGGGGAGGGGGGGGGGAGGGAGGGAAGGGGGAGGGGGGGAGTCTGGGAACTGTATTTATGCGGTGCTGTGCCTACACTTGAGTGCAGTCTACTGGGGCGTATATGCATAACAAGATTTACACGCTACAACTAGACGCCACGGCATGGCACGCCACGGGATGGCAGAAATCTCACAACTGAACATGTAACATTGGGTGTCACTGTCTGACAGTTTGTGGAGACATTGTGTGACATTCCTGTTGCTATGCCAACAATTATGGAACACGTGTGTCAACTAATTAGTAGTGCATTCAGGAAACAATTATTACTTGCACCAATTTACTTGTAACATCCACGTTAACTAATTAACAAAATATGTAATTTGTTAGCACATAAGTGTATGCTGTACATTTGAGCTCAGTTTCATAGTGCCTGAATACTTAGAGCATAATGTAAACAATTAGAATTGTTTGCCCTGTCGCCAGTTTGTAAACTAAAAAATATTTTTGTGTGAAATCAGTAATTTTGTGTACGGGAAGGGCATCTGTTATATTTGTGCGTGTACCCATGCAGTCATTTACCCCAGCCTAATTAAATCCATGCCATATGTGCGTGGAAAAAACATCTTCACTTAAACCGTTGTCGTAATGGCGCGAGAAAAAATTGCACGGTAGAAGTGTGAAAGGAGCATTGTGAAATGGCGGCCTATCATATTCCCCGGAGGGCGGTAACCAAAATTAACACCTGCGTGTATGCAGAGAGCATTTGTGCCTCGAAGGCACCTGCTTGTGGTCTGGGTGAGCAATTCGCCAGATTGTCGCTTTGATTTCAACTGGTTGTGACAGGTCTGAAATTGTAGACGATTACTTTTGGGTTTTACCACATCAACGCCAGCGTCAGTGACGGCAGTTGCCACTGGTAGAAGGCAGTCACACTTGGCTTTGTTTGTTGCTCAAATTATACATGTGATTTTATATCTTTAAATTATAAATCTTGTTGTTTACATACAGAGAGGTTGTCAGTTCAACATTCCCGAAAATATTCTTTGAACATTCTTGTAATCAGTATTATCAGTTACTTAGGCCTGTAATCATTGAGACCAGTAGAAAGTAATGAAACCTTTAACAAATGGATAGTTGTCACAAGATACTGTAATATAAGTTTCAGGCACTTGATTAATTTAAGTAAGTGCATTATGCTTATATAAGTATTAAACACATCACACCCTGGCAGAAATGTTCAATCGAGCACTATTTCAGATTCTCTGGGAAGCATTTACTAACACTGTGAAATATGTTAATACTACACAAATCCATTATAAACTTCAATACCCACCACTTTTTATAGTAGGATACAATTCACCATGCCGCCAGGAAATATTGGAACCTTGATGCATGGATAATTTCCATAAAATGCTGTGTTATGTCAGAAAAGTGATAATAGTGATCCTTGACCCTTGGCTGTAGTGTCTCCTGGTCTAGGAAGGACATGTCATTGTTGCTGGTATTGTGCTGTGATTATAGTTGCTGTCACAGTAATTATGTAAGCGGCCTGGGTTCTTTCTGGGTAAAATGAATACCCTTTACAGTAACAACAAATGCTGCATTGTTACCCACTGGGTAGTGTGGTATTCAGTAATTGTATATAATGCTGCATTGTTACCCACTGGGTAGTGTGGTATTCAGTAATTGTATATAATGCGGGTCGAAGATAAAATGAAAAGTAAACATGCTATGTAGGTAGATATGAGTACATGCATGCATGCACACAAAGTATGTGCACATGTATGTGCACATGTATGCAGGCATGTGTATGTATGTAGCAATCTACTGTGTGCATGTGCAAGCATGTGCGTGCGTGCGTGTGCGTGCGTACGTTCGTTCATGCCTACAATGTGTGAACGTGTGTGCATGCCTACTTTGTGTGTGCATGTGTTCATACCTATTGTGTGTGCATGTATGTGTGTGTGTGCATGTGTGTGTGCCTGTGTATGTGGTGTAGCATGCATACCGTATACGTGTGTGTACATGCCTGCTGTGTGTGTGTTGTATCATGCGGGCATGCATACATGTGTGTGTGTGTGTGTCAGCCAGTACATGTGTGTGTGGTGTATCATGTATGCGTGCGTGTCAGCCAATACATGTGTGTGTGTGTGTGTGTGTGTTGTATCATGCCTGCTGTATGTGTGTTGTATCATGCATGCATGCGTACATGCGTACGTGGTGTGTGTGTGTGTTGTAGCATGCGTGTATGCGTGTGTGTGTCAGCCAATACATGTGGGTGTTGTATCATGCGTGTGTGTCAGCCAGTACATGTGTGTGTTGTATCATGCGTGTGTGTCAGCCAGTACATGTGTGTGTTGTATCATGCGTGCGTGTCAGCCAGTACATGTGTGTGTTGTACCATGCGTGCGTGTCAGCCAGTACATGTGTGTGTTGTATAATGCGTGCGTGTCAGCCAGTACATGTGTGTGTTGCATCATGCGTGCGTGTCAGCCAGTACATGTGTGTGTTGTATCATGCATGTGTGTCAGCCAGTACATGTGTGTGTGTCAGCCAGTACGTGCTGTGTGTTGTATCATGCCTGGTGTGTGTGTGTGTGTTTGTGTGTGTGTGTGTGTTTGTGTGTGTGTGTGTGTGTGTGTGTGTGTGTGTGCGTGCGTGCGTGCGTGCATGCGTGCATGCGTGCATGCGTGTGTGTTGTATCATGGGTGTGTGTGTGTGTGTGTGTGTGTGTGTGTGTGTGTGTGTGTGTCAGCCAGTACATGACAGGAAGCTGTGGTGGCAGGAGGCTGTTGTGATTGATTATTTACCATCTCCTCCCAGAACCACATCAGACCCAGTGTACTTCTCTCACTTGTCGCCAGGCTGCTGCAGAATCAAATCAACTCAAATCAATCACAGCAATAAAGACACATTCTTACACCATCCCTTGCAATGATTTTACTACAAACTCACAGTTTTATAGAGTCTTCTGTGATTAACCACAAGGCATCAACCTGAGATCTATCTCCCCTAATTGTGTAATCACCAGTTTTGAGTCGACCCCCATGGCTTCCACTGTGGCTGTGGGGGTGTAGACAAGGGGTGAGTGATTACAGCTGCACTGAGTGGCCAGCTTGAGATGACCCCTTGAGGCCCCTTGTGCCATCTGTCAGCCCTGCCCTGCCAGTGTAAGCTGCTCACAACACTGGGTGTGTACTAATGCAGTGGTCTGTCATCTCACTCTGCTAGCTACCTGTCCTGTCTTGTCATGAAGACGTTCTTGTACTTTTTACACACGGACACTATCAGTTGTGTTCTGCACAAGAGATAACGCTCCAGTTTCATTGGTCATTGTGTTATGGAGCCATCCAAACGATCATATCCTGACAATCTTCTGTTGTTTAAAAATCTGTTCTGTTTCAAGCTGTTTGTCGCCATGGATTGTTATCAAAGGCGCTTTTGCTGCCATATGTTTACCTGGTAGAAAAGTATGCGTTTGCTAGGCTTACGTTTTGTTCTGGTGTGGAAGGCCATGTATTGCCTGAGCTGATGGTGTCACTGTAGTGTTCCCCTAGGGCTGTGTGTTCAACAAGTACGTGATTTATCTCACAAACATGTTCTGTACACTGACATTTGCACAGCGTGTTAAGTCGGAGGGAGTGTATACTGTGAGTGTATCATGCCAGTGTGTTAAGTGGGAGGGAGTGTGTTTACTGTGAGTGTATCATGCCAGTGTGTTAAGTGGGAGGGAGTGTGTTTACTGTGAGTGTATCATGCCAGTGTGTTAAGTAGGAGGGAGTGTGTTTACTGTGAGTGTATCATGCAAGTGTGTTAAGTGGGAGGGAGAGTGTTTACTGTGAGTGTATCATGCAAGTGTGTTAAGTGGGAGGGAGTGTGTTTACTGTGAGTGTATCATGCCAGTGTGTTATGTGGGAGGGAGAATGTTTACAGTGAGTGTATCATGCCAGTGTGTTAAGTAGGAGGGAGGGTGTTTACAGTGAGTGTATCATGCCAGTGTGTTAAGTAGGAGGCAGAGTGTTTACAGTGAGTGTATCATGCCAGTGTGTTAAGTGGGAGGGAGAGTGTTTACTGTGAGTGTATCATGCCAGTGTGTTAAGTTGGAGGGAGAGTGTTTACAGTGAGTGTATCATGCCAGTCTGTTAAGTAAGAGGGAGAGTGTTTATTGTGAGTGTATCATGCCAGTGTGTTAAGTGGGAGGGAGAGTGTTTACTGTGAGTGTATCCTGCCAGTGTGTTAAGTCGGAGGGAGAGTGTTTATTGTGAGTGTATCGTGCCAGTTTGTTAAGTAGGAGGGAGAGTGTTTACAATGAGTGTATCATGCCAGTGTGTTATGAGGGAGGGAGAGTGTTTACAGTGAGTGTATCATGCCAATGTGTTAAGTGGGAGGGAGAGTGTTTACAGTGAGTGTATCATGCAAGTGTGTTATGTGGGAGGGAGAGTGTTTACAGTGAGTGTATCATGCCAGCGTGTTATGTGGGAGGGAGAGTGTTTACAGTGAGTGTATCATGCCAGTGTGTTAAGTAGGAGGGAGGGTGTTTACAGTGAGTGTATCATGCCAGTGTGTTAAGTCGGACGGAGAGTGTTTATTGTGAGTGTATCGTGCCAGTGTGTTAAGTAGGAGGGAGAGTGTTACTGTGAGTGTATCGTGCCAGTGTGTTAAGTTAGAGGGAGTGTTTATTGTGAGTGTATCGTGCCAGTGTGTTAAGGAGGAGGGAGAGTGTTACTGTGAGTGTATCGTGCCAGTGTGTTAAGTCGGAGGGAGTGTTTATTGTGAGTGTATCGTGCCAGTGTGTTAAGTAGGAGGGAGAGTGTTACTGTGAGTGTATCGTGCCAGTGTGTTAAGTCGGAGGGAGTGTTTATTGTGAGTGTATCGTGCCAGTGTGTTAAGGAGGAGGGAGAGTGTTTATTGTGAGTGTATCGTGCCAGTGTGTTATGTAGGAGGGACTGTGTTTACTGTGAGTGTATCATGCCAGTGTGTTAAGTAGGAGGGAGAGTGTTTACTGTGAGTGTATCATACCAGTGTGTTAAGTAGGAGGGAGTGTGTTTACTGTGAGTGTATCATGCCAGTGTGTTAAGTAGGAGGGAGAGTGTTTACTGTGAGTGTATCATGCCAGTGTGTTAAGTGGGAGGGAGAGTGTTTATTGTGAGTGTATCATGCCAATGTGTTAAGTGGGAGGGAGAGTGTTTACTGTGAGTGTATCGTGCCAGTGTGTTAAGTCGGAGGGAGAGTGTTTATTGTGAGTGTATCATGCCAGTGTGTTAAGTAGGAGGGAGAGTGTTTACTGTGAGTGTATCATGCCAGTGTGTTAAGTAGGAGGGAGTGTTTACTATGTACACAGTACATATCATGCCAGTGTTATATTGGAATGCAGACACATCTGTACATATGCATGTATACATGCATGTAGGCATGCAGATATGGTAAAAAAGATGAACATCCATTTGACATATTTGTCACCTGTGGATAAGTAAATTATTTATGCACCATCAAATTGGAGGCTATTACCCTATTCAGAGATTTTATAATGTTAGAATAAATCTAAAATACATTAAGTCGATTGAAAAGTGAAAGTTAATGTGGCAAAATCTTAGTTTAATAAATTAATAAGATTATGTATAATAAAATTGTAACAACATAAAGTGCGGAGCATACAACACAGTAGAAACAAATGCTCCAGTACAGTGCCAGAGCTGAGGTTATCACCAGGAGGTGACTTACACTTGCAATGGCTCACCTGAAGCCTTACACCTTCCGTCCTAGTTCCTACAGGCATTGCCAGACAGGTGGGCAGATCACATGTACTGTTTCTGTACGAGTTGTGGGGCTGGGGTGTGAGTGGAGCTTGGTTGTAAGGTGAGCCAGTGGCACTTGTAAACATACACTGTACAAATTGTAAGTATGTATAGTAATATATTTCAGACGTTGTTCAGCTGTAGAGATTTCTGAGGGTGTACTGTTGGATGTGTTCTTCCTAGCACTAGAAATGTACTGTTCTGGTCCTGTAGTGTTGTTTGTACTGGTGCATGGCTCTGTTGCACTGTGTGCACATATCTGGTGCACAGATCCATCCAGTGTGCAAGTCTGTAGTGTAGTTGCTGTACGCAGGTTTTTTTTATACAGATCTTATGTACACATTTGTTGTACAAATCCAGTGCACTAATCTGGTGGATAAATCCAGTGTACATGTGCAATGTAGAAATCTTACATACAAAACTGATATGCTTGTGTAGATGTACAGATTTCATCAATGTCTCATGGCTAGACTTAGTGAACTCTGGTGTCTGCAGCAAGTGCATATCCAAAGTGGATTACATTTTAAAGAACAGTGTAATATCATGTTGTAAAGTGTCTGTAATCAATGTTTCTTGGTGCAACAAGTAGCTTATGTTTAATGCTTGCTGAAATCAGTGCTAATCTGACATACTCATTTCTTTATGCAGTGCGGTGAAACCGGAGTTTTTGTACAGCAATTTGTTTTAACCAAATTGAATGTATTATGTTGTGTCATCTGACGTGTTCATGGGTCAAACATCAGTTGTGTCACACCTGTCAATCACCCTGTCAAACACCCTGTCAATCACCCTGTCAATGAACATCCCAGTGATTGACAGCACTAAGAGGCTTAGTGTGGCTAGAGCCCTCTAAACTGTAGACAGTCATCTGTTGAGTGGAATTAATTTCACCTGACATGTTGCTGGGGGCAGGGGGAGGGAGGGTGGGTGTATTATTTTCACATTAAAATTCCATCCTCAGTTGATTTAGTGGTGGACCAACTTAGTCTGTTCCAAATCAGGTTTGGTACTGTAGAGATTTGTGTGTGTGAATATGATGCGTGCATATGTGCATGCATGCATGCATGTGTGCTTGTGTGTGCATGTGTCTGTGTGCATGCAGTGTGTGTATGACATTCGTATGTGTGAGAATGATGCTGTGTGTGTGTGTGTGTGTGTGTGTGTGTGTGTGTGTGTGTGTGCATGCATGCGTACGTGCGTGTGTGTGTGTGCGTGCATGCGTTGTTCTAGTAAATGAAAGGTGTTACGACATAGCTGTGGTAACATATTGTGCCCATCTGACCTTAGTATAATGGTATAATCACTGGCACATCTGTAGAGCTCCATTGTTTATTAGGGGCAATTAATTACATCACATTGTGCTATGACATATCAAATGGCTCTGTCAATATGCTGTTAAGACTGTGACAGTTATATCTAATACATAAGGTAGTAACATATATTTCAATTGTATTTAGCCCCAGTATGTGATGAGGTGAAAGCATCAATGTTCATGAGGTTTTTGTTTGAGACACTGTTGGCGTGTGGTCATACATGTGCCCCTTGTCATGGAGACAGAGTGGATGTGATGATAGCTTGAGGACAGACAGACATGCACATGTGGACACGTACACATGCGCACAACACATGCAGTCAAACCCACACACGTTTGCACACACCTTGTGTTACCTGTCTTATTGATTCGACCAGGTCGAGGTGGTGGTAAAGGTTACCAGGTCAGTGACACCAGCACTTCTGACACTTGCCAGTAGACAGACATTGTTTGAACACAGCCTGGTCTGCAGTGACTGTCAGCAGTCACAGGCTCCTGGTGCTGTACACAGTCAGCAGTGACTGTCAGCACCCACAGGCTCCTGGTGCCGTACACAGTCAGCAGTGACTGTCAGCACCCACAGGCTCCTGGTGCCATACACAGTCAGCAGTGACTGTCAGCACACACAGGCTCCTGGTGTTGTACACAGTCAGTCGTGACTGTCAGCACACACAGGCTCCTGGTGTTGTACACAGTCAGTAGTGACTGTCAGCACACACACAGGCTCCTGGTGCTGTACACAGTCAGCAGTGACTGTCAGCACACACAGGCTCCTGGTGTTGTACACAGTCAGCAGTGACTGTCAGCACACACAGGCTCCTGGTGCTGTACACAGTCAGCAATGACTGTCAGCACACACAGGCTCCTGGTGTTGTACACAGTCAGTAGTGACTGTCAGCACACACAGGCTCCTGGTGCTGTACACAGTCAGCAGTGACTGTCAGCACACACAGGCTCCTGGTGTTGTACACAGTCAGTAGTGACTGTCAGCACACACAGGCTCCTGGTGCTGTACACAGTCAGCAATGACTGTCAGCACACACAGGCTCCTGGTGTTGTACACAGTCAGTAGTGACTGTCAGCACACACAGGCTCCTGGTGCTGTACACAGTCAGCAGTGACTGTCAGCACACACAGGCTCCTGGTGTTGTACACAGTCAGTAGTGACTGTCAGCACACACAGGCTCCTGGTGTTGTACACAGTCAGTAGTGACTGTCAGCACCTACAGGCTCCTGGTGTTGTACACAGTCAGCAGTGACTGTCAGCACCTACAGGCTCCTGGTGTTGTACACAGTCAGTAGTGACTGTCAGCACACACAGGCTCCTGGTGTTGTACACAGTCAGTAGTGACTGTCAGCACACACAGGCTCCTGGTGCTGTACACAGTCAGCAGTGACTGTCAGCACACACAGGCTTCTGGTGTTGTACACAGTCAGTAGTGACTGTCGGCACACACAGGCTCCTGGTGCTGTACACAGTCAGCAATGACTGTCAGCACACACAGGCTCCTGGTGTTGTACACAGTCAGTAGTGACTGTCAGCACACACAGGCTCCTGGTGCTGTACACAGTCTGCAGTGACTGTCAGCACACACAGGCTCCTGGTGTTGTACACAGTCAGTAGTGACTGTCAGCACACACAGGCTCCTGGTGTTGTACACAGTCAGTAGTGACTGTCAGCACCTACAGGCTCCTGGTGTTGTACACAGTCAGCAGTGACTGTCAGCACCTACAGGCTCCTGGTATTGTAGACAGTCAGCAGTGACTGTCAGCACCCACAGGCTCCTGGTGTTGTACACAGTCAGCAGTGACTGTCAGCACCCACAGGCTCCTGGTGTTGTACACAGTCAGCAGTGACTGTCAGCACACACAGGCTCCTGGTGTTGTACACAGTCAGCAGTGACTGTCAGCACACACAGGCTCCTGGTGTTGTACACAGGTTGTTAGAACTGTCTTAATCTACCAGTGTTAACCAGCTCCCCCAGCACAGCTGGGTTGTGTGCATCTCACAGCTGAGAGTACTCACAAGGACCTAGTCCTTTACACAGAAATGCTCATGCATAGTTGGTTTATATCATTTGTATATGATAATACTAAACATAAATCTTCCAGTCTTCACACATCTAGCAGTATTGACTGTTTATAGTTTGATCAGAACAAAAGACTTTCTCGTTATTAGACAAAGTCTGATGAAGGATGAGCCAAGTGCTATGTCATTATGCAGTAGACATGATTGCCAGTCATGACACTGTAGACAGAGCTGTGTGATTTGGTCACATGAGTAAGTGTTATTACAGAGAGCCCTGTCACAGGCTGTGAGATGATTTAGTCTCTAAGCCAATTGTTGGTGTAATGGGTATCAGCTGATAAGTGCATCTGCCAGACAACAGTAAATTAAAAACTGGGTCAATTGGCAGTCACAAAACTGGGTCAATTGCCAGCCAACAAAAGGGCAAAGGGATAATAATTAATTGCAGGGGCTTATGGGGGAATTAAAGCCAGAATGCAATCAGCCTCATCATCAATTTAATTTTACCAAAAGTATTTATGAAGTGCATTTTATTCATCCCTCCATCTCTCTGTCCCCCCGTCACTCCCCACTCGGTCTGACTTAACGCTCTCTTACTATTGTAGTAGTACTCAACAGGATTATAACTTTCCAACAAGCTACCCTAGCCCCCACCAGTACCATATTGTACACTCTGGATGATGCCACTAGCTGCTTATTTTATTCCAGTACGTCATGGTGAATTTACTACCTCCCTCAAACATATTGCTTCATTTGAGACTTAATAACCAGCAGTTGTTAAAAGTAAAAAATAAAGGTAAGTTGTTATATAAGCGCAGTATCCAACCCTCAGGATTGCTCAAAGCGATCTACAATACTTCCTGACAGACCTGTTCAATCAGACACCAGCTCAACTTCTCTGGGAAGCATCCAGGCACACTGAAATTAATGCATGAAGACTATTTGTACATAAATATCCACCACTGTCAATAGCCAGGTATTCATTCATATAGCTGAGTTAACAAATTTGCCAAAGTTTTGACACACCAGTCCATGATTTGAACCAGGCTTCTTTTAGTCGAGACTGAAGCAGGACTGGTTCAGACATCTCTTGGCTGGTGTAACTTGTCAACCAGTGCTGGGTAGTGAGTGATCTATCATAGGACTTTCATCATGGAAGTGGTTTTATTGCAGGTAGTGAGTGCACTGTGCAGTGGCTTTGTGGCATACATTGTGTTTCAGCAGTGGCATACACACAATGTATGCCACAAAGCCAATGCTAAAACACAATGTATGCCACAAAGCCAATGCTGAAACACAATCTATGGCACAATGCCAATGCTAAAACACAATGTATGCCACAAAGCCAATGCTGAAACACAATCTATGGCACAATGCCAATGCTAAAACACAATGTATGCCACAAAGTCAATGTTGAAACACAATCTATGCCACAATGCCAATGTTAAAACACAATGTATGCCACAAAGTCAATGTTGAAACACAATATATGCCACAATGCCAATGCTAAAACACAATGTATGCCACAAAGTCAATGTTGAAACACAATCTATGGCACAATGCCAATGCTAAAACACAATGTATGCCACAAAGTCAATGTTGAAACACAATCTATGCCACAATGCCAATGCTAAAACACAGTGTATGCCACAAAGTCAATGTTGAAACACAATCTATGGCACAATGCCAATGCTAAAACACAGTGTATGCCACAAAGTCAATGTTGAAACACAATCTATGCCACAATCCCAATGCTAAAACACAATGTATGCCACAAAGTCAATGCTGAAACACAATCTATGCCACAATGCCAATGCAGAAACACAATATATACCACAAAGCCAATGCTGAAACACAATAGCCAACAGTTCCCTAAAATTCCCCTTGTAAGAAACCATTCTTCCCATTTCTGCGATACATCTCTTCCACCCCTGATCTACCTTTAGAAGATATCTGATACAAACACTAACTATCCCGCTGATGTTGAATAATTAGGTTCACATTAATAAATCATTACTGACTCCACTCTCAGGGCATTCCCTGCATATCTCACCCATCAGTGGATCAGTGCCACAAATCACCAACATCTGACATTACCATGCTCATGTACATTTAGACTGACTATGACTGTTTCTGATTTTTTACATAAACATAAATTATTTTTAATAAACACTGTAAAAGACAGTGTTTATTAAAACTTATTTTAGACAATCAATGTAGACTAGATCTATAGGTAGTCAGTCACGGTGTACACAATACATGCATCTCTCGTTTATCTGGTCTTCAATAATCCGGTTGTTTTGCAATCCAGGTGTTGTTAATCCACACATTTCATTTTTCTGACCAAACACTGTGAGAACCAAAGTGTACAATTAAATAAGACATTACTGTAAAACATTATTTTATAATGAACTACCTGAAATGTATAGCAGTCATGACAGTGATTATTTTTGTACTATCACAAATTCAGACTTGAGCTGGTGGTACCAGACAGATGGATGGATGCGAGACCAGAGATTGTGCGCAAAGGCCTGATACAGGTCACTGAGACAGTGCCCCCATCATGGGCCCCATGTCAGCTACCTTGTACTGTATCAACTGGCACTGTTAGCAGTTGTAAGAGACTCATTTCTGTTTGGCATCCACCCGCATAATCACAATATTATGTCTAATTGATTTAGCATGGGAGGTTGACAACTTGGCATGCCGTAAACAATGCCTCGCTCAATCTCTACTGTGTAACTATGCGTGATGAGTGGCAGTAGGTAAAGGGTTAATCCACTGCAGGTATGAATGTCACAGTGCAGTAGATAAAGGAAGGATTCCAATCCTCCTCGAAACCTGCCCCTGTTTTTCGTCTTGTGAATTACTTGTAAATACATGTGACTATTATGGCTGTTTGATATCAGTTTTCATTAAATATTGTCCATCTTTATGATAAACCTTTGATCATTGTAATGATTTTATTCTTTGTTTGTTAAGTGAATAACATTTAAAAAAAACAGTCGTACCGAAATTGATGGATTGCACGACATGACTTGAATACTGCTTTGGAAGAATGTTAGACAAACCTGATGGTAAAATATACAGTATGTTCACAGTTGTTATTATCGTAAACCTGTGTGAATGAGATGAATTTGTTGGCATGACAGGGCCACTTTCTGGACAGTTTCCACTTCGTTGAAAGGCACAGTTGCAGAATTCAACAAAATCATAAAAAATGTGTAAGACATTGCATATGGTTGGGTGCTACATTGGTTGTTACCATGTGTCATGGGTGAAATAAATCTGTATAGTGGCACCACCTGCTGAGTGGGACATGAGTTAACACATACTGATGCTGTTGTGGATATCTAAACAGTGGGGAATGGAGGGTGATGTGATGTGAAACTATTGGTCAGTGGCTGGGGTTTTGAAGTTATGTTAAATCACTCCAAATCTGAAGTCTTGTGACACCCCATGTGTTGACATAGGGGTGGTGTTTGACCTGAAGTGAAATACTGTGTGGTTTTTGACTGTCAGCTGTTGAGTCGACCCCTAAGTGCTGCCATCTGTGAAAACAGCAGACTGCTGTTGTCACTTGTCATGGCACATAAGGTGAACTCAATGAGTAGTTATTACAGCACTGTGTCTTATGTACTGTGATGGTTATGAACCAACAAACATCACACAAGCTACAGACATCACAGTCTCACTCCACAGTTGAGCTTCGCAGTTAGATTTATTCTCTGTCCAGTTGTCTTTCAAAATACACCACTAGCAGACAGACCGAGACCTGCACACAAAACAAGACACAGCTGTTACAATGTAGACAGTTGTCACAGCGCTGGTTTCTTCCCAGCGGCAGGAATTTGGCCTGACTGACTTCACTGTACCCAGAATCACGAATGTGATCTAGTCGGATCGCTGTTGTGATCGTAGTTGAGTTGTGCAGTGATCGGAATCTCAATTGTTCTGTGGGATAAAAAATAAATGTTGGTAGATCATGATTACAATTGATTGTAGTTGCAACCTGCATCTGTTGTTGAGCATTGTATAGCATACTATGATGTGATGCCTCTTTTGAATCTTGATCGTGATCATAACAATTTGACAGCACTAAATGTAACTTGATTGAGATCAAGGGATTATTTCGACCTTCAGCGCAAAGTAATAACCCCTTCAATTACATTTGCTTTAAGTAAAGGTTATGTTATCACCAACGTGTTTTGGTTTTGATGACTCTGTCAATAGATAATTAGTCTTATTGTATTCGTATCCTTGAGCAATGCATTATGGTTATCACTGTGGATAAAGACATTGGACACCGACTGGATAAAGATGTCAGTAAGACAGTGGCAGTTTGATAGACCTGAATACTCCCTCCACCAATAACTACAGTCTTCACTGAGACCATGGGCGTTACTGAAGGGTTTAATAACATAGGGGTGATGTTGTTTCGGGGACCATTTAGATATTTTATGGCCTTTGATCATTGAATTTCCGAGTATTACATGCCATTCCGGCAGTATCACTCCAGGGTGAATGTATAGTTTAGGAAGGATTGACAGCTTCCATTGCCTCTCTAGTACCCCATACATTATACATTGTGATATCATTGTCCACCGTGTCACATGTAATTTGTATTGTGACAGCAGTTTTTACGTTGAAGCCAAATCAGAACTTTCCTGTAACTTTATTTCCATGGCATTACAAGGGTTTGCAAACAGTTGATGTTACACATTATTAGTAGATTTTATGCATGATAGTAAATAACATCATAAATTAAATACCATGTTGTATATGCAAAACACTTGTGTACTTAAAATGTGATATATGAAATTCATCCTGAGTTCATGGGGCACCCCACGGGGCATTAACCATGGTTAACCACCCACCCCACCCCTTATGGATGTAGAGGGTGGTGGGGCATGTGAACCCTCCCACTGCACCCCACAGAATTGATTCTCCGAATGAATACAGTTTGTGTGCATTGTGTCTCCTTAGCACACAACACTGTATGCTGCCTGGAGTTGATGGATGGTCCCCAGCGACTGGCTGGCTGGGAGTCCTGTTAGCTTATTGGTGTGAATAAATCGCCAATCAACCCAACAGTTCACCTGATTTATTTAGTCTAGCTGAATGGCCGCTACCTGCCGCTACCTGCCGCTACCTGCCGCTACCTGCCGCTACCTTCTGTAGCAGGTAGCTTGGTTAAACACATATTCCCCGACTTACTTACTAGTATGGCATTGGCGGCAACAATTACTATCTACATTTTAAGACCAGTCCTTGATTTTCACTTCAGTCAGGTCACACTTATTCTGCGAAGAAAATTGAATCTGTCGAATACCAACAAAGATGATGTTCATTTGTTCAAATGTCTCATTTTGTTTTTTTGAAAAAAATCATTGGACAAACTTGTAAATATGTGTACTTGGCCTAGTGAAAAATATAGAAAAATTTGCCCTATCTGTATGTGATGGCAATAATGCCATTGACATATTTGTGGGTAATGTTAGTTCTTGAGATGTTTCTCAAGAACTAACCTTTCTTTTAGTTTGTTTGTTTGTTAGAATGACTGTATGTCACTGGAATTATTCATACTTAAGCTCAGAATATCAGCAAACCCTAGTTGTGATCTTGAATTTGAAAAGCTCTTATAATGAAATGTCATGGGTTCACCACTGAGTCCGAAATGACCAAATGAACACTTTGATTTGAGCAGAGACCTTTAAATATGACAATAGCCATTCCTAAGTTATATTGCTGTATTATTATTCTTAACATCGCTATGAAGCATTATTTCATAACACTAGTGGCAAGGACTATTTCCTTGAGCAGTTCCTTCTGTACTGAAGTAATGCTGTGATGTAGTGTAGTGTACTCGTGGGATGTCATGTAATATTTACGCATGCGGGACTTAAAACTTTCCTCCATCTGACCTTTCAGAAGGCAGGGAGCTGTCTGAATACTGCAGACAGACTTACTTGTTTTTCATAGATGACCGTGTTAATGTTTTAGTGCCAGACGCAAAATATAGTTTCAGGATTGATCTCAGCAGTGTTAAGTTGTTATGTGTCATATCACTCCTGCTAACATTAAATTAGTGTGAAATACTACCGTTTTTGTTCTGAAGAAAATAAATATTTGAGAGATGCTCCCTGGCAGATGTAAACAGTAACAAGATGCCAGTGTTATCATATGCAGGGATCCTTCCATCATTGATATGCCCACATGTTGTCAGCGGGGAGCAGACATTATCTCTCATCAGTGTAACCGTTGTAGACCTCAAACATATCCTCTCCCCTGTCTATGTCTAACAAGTCCTACAGACAAGATACTGTGTCAGGGTCACTAGTCTTATGTTTACCTTCTGAGAATAAGGAAGTCAATGAATGAAATGCCCCAGGAGGTTTTTAGGAGGGAGTTGAAGATGGTTGTAGGGGGTGTTTATTGCCAGCCCTGTGATTGAGTGATGTCATTGTGGGCAACATGGCTTCCGAAACGATGGTTGCTAGGCAACCGATAACAATATGGTGATGAGCTAATTTGCAAACAGTGATCATTCGCTGTCCCAGTGGACAGGCGGAATACATTGAGACTCCTGCACTGTAGCGGGTCCTTGGAGTCACATTGAGTCTGGCAGAGGAGGCGGTATCACGGACTCACTTGATTTCTACATCCCTATTATCAGTGTCAGATCAGCTCGTTCATGGCTTAAATTTGTGCACGCTGGCATGCATGTGTGAGTGGGTGTGACCTGGCAAATGTGTGTGCAGATGTACATGCAGGCATGTGTGTGTGTAAATGTATATGCAGGCATGTGTGTGTGTGTAAATGTATATGCAGGCATGTGTGTGTAAATGTATATGCAGGCATGTGTGTGTGTAAATGTATATGCAGGCATGTGTGTGTAAATGTACATGAAGGCATGTGTGTGTAAATGTATATGCAGGCATGTGTGTGTGTAAATGTATATGCAGGCATGTGTGTGTAAATGTACATGCAGGTATGTGTGTGTAAATGTACATGCCGGCATGTGTGTGTAAATGTACATGCAGGCATGTGTGTGTAAATGTATATGCAGGCATGTGTGTGTGTAAATGTACATGCAGGCATGTGTGTGTAAATGTACATGCAGGTATGTGTGTGTGTAAATATACATGTAGCCATTTGTGTGTAAATGTACATGCAGGCATGTGTGTGTAAATGTACATGCAGGCATGTGTGTGTAAATGTACATGCAGGTATGTGTGTGTGTAAATGTACATGCCGGCATGTGTGTGTAAATGTACATGCAGGCATATGTGTGTAAATATACATGTAACAATTTGTGTGTAAATGTACATGCAGGCATGTGTGTGTAAATGTACATGCAGGCATGTGTGTGTAAATGTACATGCAGGCATGTGTGTATCGGTTGCTACTAAAACAATCAGCTAAACACCAGGCCAAAGGGTGAGGTACCAGAAACTGAAACAGTTTCAACAATCTGCGGGAATCAGCCAGAAATAACAGTTTGTCAGTCTTGAATTAATCAGTAGTGTACCTTTAGCAGAGAAACAGCTTGGCCATTTGAGGAGTTCTCAGTGACAAACCAGTGTCATGTGAGGGCCCCAGTATTTACTTTTATTAATCCTGTTTTAATACTGATCCCTTTGTCTCGCTGTCAGTTGCAGCCAACCAGTGGTAATCATTGAATTATTAACACATAATCCAGTGTGTAGCACTTCCTCTGACTCCACCAGTCTTTAACACTAGGTGTACATCTGGACCAGTCAGTCATCTGTCATTCCTAGAGATGGGCAGACAAATCTGTGCCTAATGCTCTGGTGGGAATTAGACCAGAGTCCACCAAATGAAAGGTTGTGAAAGCCGTCTGATTCTTGTGGCCCTCAAGAAACCCTCATAGATAAATGTGGTAATTTTTTCAATACTGTACAAAATGTAATATAGACTAGTGATACAAATACCACATACAGCATTACATAACAATCTGTGGTTATCAATGGTGGGGGGTCTCCCTCCCTGGGGGCTGCAGAGAACTGCCAGTGGGTGGCAGGAGAAAAATGTACTTTTATGTAACCATGTACAGTTGAAGCAAAACCGTTTCTCACATAACTAGGAAAACACAGCCACCAGACATTTCCTCAGTCGTCATGTAACTAAGACACGTCACACTAACACAACCAGACAATAGCATAATACCATATAAACCCAATAACTATTTACATCCTTATAGTGAAATCACATGGGATACAACATCCCATGTGATTGGACATTGAAGATAAAACGGTTGAGAACTGCTGTTATTTATCAACAGCATAGTGCAGAAGTAACAACTAAAGTCATGCAATATAAGGCAGTGGAACTCAGTGGGAGGCCACCTGGTGCCTACCGTGAGAACCTTGTTTAGTCTCTGTGGGGGGTCTCAGTAACCCATAATTGATCATTTGTATGTGATTACTACTGTATAGTTATGCATTTACATACCCACTTATGAAGTCTAAATAAAGAACTTATGTTATGTCTGCCTGTGTTAAGACTAACACTTAGTTGCTGTCGTGGGAACCACCTTGGGGTTTGGCAGTTATCACCCTTTAAAAAAAAAAAATTCTTATAATCCATTAAGGCATTTTTTCCAGTCGTATTTAGGTGCATATGTATATAAAATAACATGTGGTCTTATTAGTTTGTTTTATTTGTGGAAATAATCAAATGGTGAAGTGTGGGGGCAGTATTATGTGTCTATGTTTGACGTGTGGATAGGTATTTATTCATGTTTATGACACGCATATCAGTGTTTTACATAACTTACAATGCCTTGCAGACTGTGGGTGGTTATCTTATCTTATCAGATGTCTGAGTATTGTTTATTGTGCAGGTAGATTATATCTGAATTTTTTTGGCCAAATGGTGTCATGTTTTGAATGTGTATATCTTGCTGTTTCCATGTGACATCACTGTGTATGCTACGTTCTGTATTATCTGTCAGTTATGAAAGTATTCAGCTAGTATTGTATGTGTCTGTTTGTAATACAATTATAATATGTATATTAAATAAAAAAATGTTTAGACATTAGTTCTGTTTAAAAATTCTATTTGTTTAAAAATGTTGTTCTGAGCACTTTTTTTTGCAATTTGCTTTTTCAGTTACACATAATAATTTATTATTATGTCCCATTCCCAGATCATTAAGCAGTAGTTATTGTAGTTATATCTTTTTTCCTATTTATAACAGTTTGTACTAGTCTGGATCTAATTGCAAATTGCAAAATTTATATAATATATAATTGTACATGTATAACTTCTAGCAGTTTAGGTGACTTACATGTTCGAGATAAGCCCCACTATAATATTTACATATATTTATTTGATATTGCTGTACATCAACGGTTGACATAACTAGCATTGTGCCTTGTTGCTTGCAGGAATACACCCGGCAGACAACAGCACCAAAGGCACCCCCTGCCCCCTCCACCCCCACCACCACTACCCCCTCCTGCACCCCCTCCTCCACACCCCCTCCCCCAACCCGCAACCTCGCATCCCCCCTGCGCAAGGACGAGCCCCCTGCCACTACGTGTGTCACCCTGCCCTCTCCAGAGACAGGCACCACGACACCAATCACAAAGACACTAGACAGTCCTGTCATCAAGAAGCGCTCTCCAATCGAGGAGCTGGAGCTGGTGGTCAAGAAGGATGGACTGCTGAAGAACTGCAAGAAAACGACAGCAGAAATCCTGGAAAACAACAAGGTAGGTCGTTTTATATTGTTGTGTAAGTGCATTTCCGTGTGGAGTGCAAACATTTACAGATGTGTTGTGTTTTTGCCGACTCGTTGGATCTGCACCAAGACTGCGACACCCTCTACATCCGCAAGTGTCCCACAATGCATTGCAAAACCTGTGTGCTTCTCTTGGCTGCCTGGTCGAAGGAAGTTCTTTAAGTGATTTCGGCAAAAGCAGCTAAACAGGTTTACATATTTTCAAAGTGAGACTCTGGAGTAACCTGACAGTTCCCAGTGACTGTGGTATTGAGACGTGGCCAATAAATGTCTAGGAGTTCTGTTTCGATGACATTGAATGCTCATTCTTCAACAACATGTATGAGTATGGCAGCTTATGTTTGTTTTTCAAATTCCTTTTGATTCAGAGTTTACCTTGTAAAAACTTTTGTATAATGCTATATTGTGCACTATGTAAGGGTAATATACTTAGTAATTATAGCGTTAAAATTAATTTTGCAATGCAGTGAGTGATATTCTCTGTATGAGAGATTAGCAAGTGAACAGTACAGTAGGCATTGGTGGTATCAGTCTTCTGTCACATTGGCACTATCTGTGCAGTTTAGATGATAAAGTCTTCAACAGGGTTATTCTAGTCAACTTCTGGCATATTTGTAGTTGCTGATGGCCAGTGTTTATTAACCCTTGATTAATGCAACGACATAGAAAGGTGTCTCTGTGTGTGTCCTTTAGAGATGTTCACACAGCAAATGTGAACATCTGTGAGCTTGATTTGTAAGAAGACCAGTTGTAGGGGGTTTAACTCAAGTAATTGTTGTGCCTTTTTGCATCAAGGACCTTTCACTCATGTGTCACACTAACTGAATTCTGGAGGTCACAACTCTCAAAAGTGACATGGTTATTAAGTCTGCATAAGTTTTTTTACTCGAGACCTTTCTCCAACACACCTGGCTGTGTTGTCCCTGCCGTGTAAGCAATTGGTCATTATTCCTGAATATCATTAAAACAAACATCAGGCAAGTTACAGCTTTCCATAAGAGTTCCTTATATCATTAACATTATCACTTTGAAAAAGGTTTATGCCTTGATAATATTTTTCTAAGAATTTTTTATTTTTACCAAGTCATAATTCATTAATGTAAATTTGTGCACAAGAAGCAGTATTCTTTTCAGTTTTGAAACTTCACTTTAAGGATGAGCCCTCATGCAGTTATAATAGCCTTGTTAACTGTAAACTAAATCATTAACTGGAGGGAAACTGTATCTTGACCCCCTGGACTGTTAAAAGGCCAGTCAAGGTGATTGACATAAAAACAGACATGATTGACAGCTACATGTGCCAGTGAGTGAGATGATTGACAGGTGAGGCAGTGATCACTGTGGATGACTGACAGCCATAAAGACTAACCAATGATGGATTTATTATGGATGATGAAGAGTTATATAGGCACTGTAGCCAGCCATTCTATGCATGGTTAAAGTGTCAAGGCAAGGTAGTTAACTTATCTACCCAGTTCAGATGTTTGAAAGTTTATCGCCCACTAAATTGGATGACATTAACCCGAAAGAGTGCATTTTTTATTTTAATTTTTAATATTAGCCGATAACATTTTCAGCTTGTAATTCTGTCATTAAATTTATAAACAACTTATTACACAAGTTTGTGTCACAAACAAAATACCTGTGAAGTTCGCTTGTTCCCACTCTCATGCCCACACACTGGGCTGGAGTAAGACTGATTTGTCCGACTTACTGATAATCATTACTAGTCCAGGCTACAGCATTGCACTTAAACAGTTGGGCTTGGGCTGCATTATTTTTTGCTTGTTCAGTGTAAAATAAAGTGTGATTCTTATCTAGCATGGAGTCATTAATTAAATATTAGCAGCTTGCGTGAACAGTGTTGGTTCTTGGAGTGTCAGTTGTGCGTTAACCCTTTGATGGCCTCACTATAGTTATACACCCAGTCTACCTTCTTGTCTCTATAGAGCATAATATTATGTTCTCATCTAAGCTGTAACGGAAAAAAAACATTGGTTCTGTCCATCACTGAAATACACAGGCCAGTGAGGTTTAATTATTAAACGATCCTTGTGGCTAATTATTATCTAATTGTACATGTCTGTATGCTAGATTAATTAATACATGCTGTAGTTTTGAAAATATCAGCAAGCTAGACAGAAAGATTCCCAAACCATCTGTATAATTGTAAAGTTTGACAACAGCCCCTTTAGTTTGACTCCTTCCCTGGTCTCTTACTGATAGCATTATCTGGTTTTTATTAGTTGTGAAGTTACCATTTTAACTGAACAATGTGTGTACATTAAACTCTTTACATACATACATACATACATACATACATACATACATACATACATACGTCTTCATTTTTTCTCAGAAATTATTATGTAAAATTATACAATTGAAATTCATTTGTCTTACTTAATTTAAACATCTTGTAATGATTTGCCTGAGTAATCTGTTCAGAGCTCTCCTAACCCACGTGTTGTTGATTACACTAAACTGCTATTCTGTGTGTCAATCCAATCATAACAGCCCCTACTGCAATCTCCACCTAGTCCATAGAACATCTGACAAGTTCACGACAAGTGCTGACATCTACTGTTCACTATCTAACTCCATGTTGACACTGGCTGCACAGCACCAGTGACTGCCGCGTGCCACTTAAAGGGGCCGGCGCCCGCCACAAGTGACCACTCCACTCGGCACAGCCACAGCCACAGCACTGCTCTAATTACACACACAGACAGATAAACAAAGCCCTGTTGTTAGACTTCCTGCCTCTAATGAGGGTTAATTACTGGCCTAGTTTACGAATGTCATCATTGTGTCTTTGATGAGAGCAGTTTCTGTGCAGTAGTTGGTCTGTAGGACCATCAAGTAGTTGGTCTGTAGGACCATCAAGTAGTCCGCCTGCTCTGTAGTAATGTTTGACCTCTTGTGAGTGTGTTTACTAATTGATAGCCCCAGGCTAGATACATCTCTGGTCTGATAATGCCTGCTGGAGGGCCAGATACTTGACTAGAGGCAGACACGTGGCCAGACTACTGATTGTAGACAGGTACACCATGTGACATACAGGTATTGGCTCTGATTCATAAGCACTTGTTGCGATATCAAGTTATTGCCACTTTAACCTCAGTTGCGGGTGCTCGTAAATAATTAAGTCCAGAATGCATCATTCACCCTGGAATGAAGCTATGTTTAGTTGCCGTCTCATTTATGCTACGCCTGCGTGTGTTGTAAATATTTTAAAAGCCACTTTAGAAACTGACAACTGGATTAAAGATCGACTGAAAAACTGACGACTAAATCAAAGATGATCCTTCCATTACATTGAGTGGCGTGTGTTGTAATGAAATTATTTATAAAAAATCATAGAAAATTGGGAATAATTCTTTGGTTCGTAGTAATGTTAATAATAGATTTTATTTAAATACAATGTATTACAGACCTCGAAAGGGAAATGGGTGCCGTTTGGGAGGAAGTTGTATGGCGGGGAGGGGCAGGGAGGGGAGGGTGTACAATTGTGTACTAATCGGTGAAAGGGGTTGTAAACGTAAACTGCCCTGAGGTGTCGTGTGTTGAGACTGATAGTGACAATGTTGTTAGTACACATTCACTCTGATATTTCTATAGCAGTGGTTGAGTCCTGCCTGAGGTTGTGTAGTGGCCAGACAGGGACCATTTCAAAACTGAAATGCAAATTTCTTAAAATTATTATTAGTAATCCAACGTACGGTGGCGACTAAAATACTTGACAGTATTGTGAGTCTTTATGACATTTGAGAGGTCGTTATTATCAGTCTAGACAGTGTGGAAAATCTGGGAAATGTTAATTACCATGTAAACAATCTTATTTTAGTACCGTCATCGTTTAATTTGTATACATGCTGTGGTTTACAGTGATTGGACAACTAAATTAATTATGTATATTTTAACCATGTGTCTGCCATTGCCTGTAATTGACACTACAGAAGCAGTTGTCTTTAACCAAGATATTTTTAGTTGCCTTGATACACAAAACTACAAGTCAAATGAATAAAGACTAAGTGAACTTCCTTCTAGTTCTAATGATTAGTTAATAAAACAGACAGTATCAGGTTAATGTTGCTTAGATAATACTTGTATTTTACTGCACCTTCGAGCTGGGTTTTTCAGGTGTTAGACTCAAAGGAATTTCTTTGATTTGCTTCTATTGTTACATGATACATGTGAATATTAAACCTTGCGCTGTGACATTTTTAATCAATAGCATTCGTTCAGTGAGTTGACTTAATTTTCCCACAGTGTGTTTGTTTGTTTTGTGACGTATTGAAATGGAATAGGCGTATTGTATGCATAGAGCCCAGCAGTGTGCAACTATACATAGCACTGTTATAAGTCTTTATCATCGTGTGAACGTAAATTCTGTGATATTACCACGCCAGCAAGCAAACAGCCATGCAAAATGAAGTGCATGTGTGCATGACAACATTCTATCTGCACGGATAAAAATAGTGTTTATGTAAGCGTCACACCAGGTGGCATTGTTCCTGTTGCCTAGCAACAGAAGTGGTGGTGCTTGAGAAAGCTATGTACTTGACTGCAGTGGAGTATTTGCACATGGAGGTGGGTGACTGAGATTTAACTCACGCTCATCAAACACACAATCTACATTTATACGGCAGCGTATATTGACTGATTGCAACTGAGATTATAAATTTGCAGATGTCTCAGAAGTTCAGTGATCAGTTAGATTTTGTGCAGGTGTAATGTTATTGAATTGATATGCAGTCTCTGTGATATATCATTAATGTGCCATGACATTTAATAGTGGTGTTTAGTAGTGGCTTCCAGATCGGTGTGTTGATCTTCTCACTGACACATTATTACTGGCTCTGATTGCTGGAATAATATCTTCTTGATTGGTCAGTGAGCTAGGTGTGATATAAAGGATGTTTTTATTGTTGGTGGGCATGTTAGTTATTTTGGTCCTGTGTACACTACTCAGTCATGTTAATTCCAGTGCTCACTGCTCAGTGATGTTACCGCCAAAGTCCTCAGTGCTCAGCTCCATGGACCTCAGCAGTTGTTCATGTAAAATCGATGGTCCTCAGTGATTAGTCATGTCGGTTCAATTGTCCTCAGTGAATAGTCATAGGTTGAATGGTTTTCAGTGATTAGTCATGTTGATGTAATGGTCCTCAGTGATTTGATAAGTTAGTTCAATGGTCCACAGTGATTAGTCATGTTGGATTAATGGTCCTCAGTGATTAGTCATGTTGGATTAATGATTTTCAGTGATTAGTCATGTTGGATTAATGGTCCTCTGTGATTAGTCATGTTGGATTAATGGTCCTCAGTGATTAGTCATGTTGGATTAATGGTCCTCAGTGATTAGTCATGTTGGATTAATGGTCCTCAGTGATTAGTCATGTTGGATTAATGGTCCTCAGTGATTAGTCATGTTGAATTAATGGTCCTCAGTGATTAGTCATATGTTCAATGGTGATTAGACATGTCTGTTCAATGGTCCTCAGTAATCAATCAATAGTCATGTTAGCTCCATCCCCTCAGTGATCAGTCATGACAACCACACGAACCTGAGTGCTCAGTTATGTTACCCTAGAGTCCTGAGTGCTCAGTCATGTTTTGGTCTGTTGGTGTTTATTTGCTTAGTTTCCTGGATCAAGTGCTCCATTAGACTTGCAACTTACAAATCAACGTAAATGTTTTAAGTCATTAACTGCATGCTAAATTATGTCATCATCAAATACAATTGTTTATAATAAAAAAATTGTATATTAAACAAAAAACAAATCAAATGTTTCAGTTTCTTATGTTGCACATGAAATGATAGCTATATCAATATTAGTTATGGTAATTTATGAGTTAGAGTTAATATGTATTCATGGACAGGTTAGTTTCTTGGTCCTCAATGGTTTGGTCAACGTTGTAAGTGTTGCAGTAAATTCAGCCATTGGTTTCTAGTATTTTTTCACTTTAACAAACAGGAGCAGATTGGCAAAACATTTTTGTTCTACAAAAAAATTTCATTGGGATCCGAGCTATTTACATAGACGTGACCGTGCATATTGGCCAAGATACATTTAAGTGTTTACCAAAAGCCACAATCTAGAAAATCAATTTTCGTGGTCATAAATAAATATTTTTACAGTAGTTATTAACAGCAAGCCGCAGCAGTTAGCATGAGAATGGACGAGTGTTTGTCTTCGGGGATATAGACGTACAGCAATGTTTACCTGGAATCGGCTCCCATCCTAAACCATGTGATTGATCATGTGATTGATCATGTGTTTTAGCACGCCACGTTGTCATGTTTTTAAGAGAGCTGAAAATAAAGTTGTTTATCAAGGCACAGAGAGGATGCACTCTGGAAGAATTTACAACACATGTATTTTCTGGGAGCCACGTGTACAGCTTGGCATGTCTCAAGTAGTTTGTTTTTGTAGTCTGAAGCTACTTTCTCATTTGTTTGGCCAGTGCGTGGGTTCATGTGTGTGTGTGTGTGTGTGTGTGTGTGTGTGTGTGTGTGCATGCGCGCGCGCGCGTGCGTGCACATGTGTGTCTGCACGTGTGCGTGCGTGTGTACATGCATGTGTTTGTATGTACATGTGTACCTGGGTATACAGAAACAGAAAGGTACATACAAAGTATACATCATGAGTTGGTGTAGGTCTTGTTCCTATTGTTGATTGCCTGTCTGTTCATTGTTGTAATGACTGCACGTAATTGAACAATATTTTGGTTACTCTAAAAAAATGTACCAAACAATTTTCTATGTTGTAGTAACTATGTTTTGGACATAAAATATTCACATTTTATACAGTGTGTTTTTAAGTAGCTGACAATTTATTTATGTTTAGGCCTCTGAATTATGTATGTTTCTTTTATCAGTAGATACCAGCCCATAGAGAGATAAGTTACCTTTTAATGATCCACGTGATTGCCATGATAAAGGACATCTCTGAGGAACAGGTCATAGACACCACTGGTACCAGCATATATAGTTTTTACAGAATGCTTAAGATTCTCCATCTAATGGATTCAGTCATTAGCAACTGCACCCCACTGACTTTGAAATAGCCACTTGTTCTGACAAGTGGCTATTTCCAAGCCAGTGGTGTGGAGTTGCTAATGACTGTACTGCTAGTGACACCTGGTGACTACAAGTGAACCTACAACTATGTGGTCTCAGGCAGTGATGTTTCAATCTGTGCTGTGGCTATTGGTTTTATGCATCTGGTTTTGGTGGGTGGGCTACGTGTGACCAGTATACGTAACAAAGAAGTCTGCCCACATGTGTCCTCAGCAAGATGATTGAGGCTAGACAGTATAAAAAGGAAAAACTGAAGACCTGTATTGGGATCAACCTCACCCCCTACTACAGAGGGAGCCTCACCCCCTACTACAGGGGGAGCCTCACCCCCTACTACAGGGGGAGAGGAGAGCAACACACAGCTGAACTTTGACATGTGCAGTACTTGTCATGAGAGGAATATATTGAATACATATGCCACTTGATTAATAACTGATACAAACATGTAGAAGGAATTATGTATATAATTATACATAATTATTAACAAGCCCAGCAGCTCCTATGTTACTGCTACAATGTCCCGTGTGTAAAATTATAATGTTATTTTTCCTATGCTGACAACCCACATTATCTTTGGCCTGTATAAATTAATCCAGAACAATCAGTGAGGACACATGATACACCATTGTAATGATACACCAGTGTAATGATACACCAGTGTAATGGATATAGCAATACAAACACCTGGCAGGAGATTATAAGTGCATCCACTCCCAGGCACCGAGGTGGACCTACTTTTTTTCTGTGTTTTTTACTTCCTCAGACCACCGGCCTTTGAGTAGCCAGTCAATGACGTATTTTAGCGAACACAATCATAGTTATTTAAACTACCCGGTAGTTTTCTTATGTGTTTGTGATATGTTATGTGGGAAATATATTCACCACTCTAGAACACCACTGTACTGTTCTAGAGCGGTGAATATCTTTCCCAGATCCCCACTACCCAAACTTAAAATAAACTTAAACATCAAAATCAAAATTATAAACAAGCTTGGTATGAAAACACTGCTTTGTTGCTTCATGGGAAAATATAGGCAAGTTGAAATTTACATAAATATAAATATAAATTTGTATCATAGTCTTGGTAAAAGCTTTTGCATTATCATTGCTGATGTAAGTATTACACAGTTGGAGCCATGTAATTGCAGCACAAATGAGCAGTGTCTTGTTATGTAATGCTGTCCAATGTTGTGTCCAGGACTGTTGTGGCAGTCAGACCTAATCTCTACTAAATCTGTATTAGTGGCCACATGCCCTCACACCTGACTGGCCATTCACGGGCACTTAGCAACAGACCATTAAAGGTAATCACCTGGCACCTTCCCAGCAGTTGGTGGGGCTGTGTGGCACTGTGAGTAGAACTCTCAGTCTGAGAGAATCCGGGTTCAAATCCTTGTGGTGCCATTTTATAGCCGGGGCAGTTTTGTTGACTCAACATTGCCTCAGTTCACTGGTGAATGAGTAGGCATACCTGGCTGTAGACGGTGATGGATGTTTGTACAAATTGCAGTCAAACCAGTGTGGCTTCCAGAGAAGTCCAGGTAACTGATGAGGTTTGGGCAGGAGGTGATTGGTTTGAAGTGTTAAATGTTTTGAGTAGCTATATGATGCTATCTGTCCTTGTCTGAAAGATAAAGTAGTTAAGATAAGGTACAGTGACCCCCCCCCCCCCCCATTGGTAAGTGTCAATTATTTGGGTGGGGGATCTGATTGACATTTTCACAAGTTATGACTCACAAATGACTATCAATAGAAATTGGTTGGAAATTGAATGTTTGAATGTACTGAAAAAACCTGTTTGTTAAATAAAGTAATGTTATCTGAGAAATCAGACGGTTTAATCTCTATATAAGGCCTGAGCACTTAGTTACATACACACCTTAGAGAGATTCTTTTCAAGTTTTTATGTGCGGTGAGAGAGTTTTTACTTGATACATTAACTGGTGACAGTGAAAGCCTTGTGTGAGCAGGCTCCCTGGCTGTCATGTGGGCTTTCAAACATGACGTGTATAATGAAGATTAATGTATTACCAGTTGTAAAGGTAATGGTTTGTTTATGCAGGTGTTCTCATCATTTGCATTTGCTCTTCTCTTGACTCTCCCCTCACCTGGGGGGTTAGAATCATCTAGCTGCACCTGGGGCTATTATTTTGTGGGTCTTCAATTACCTGAGTGAGCTTCAAAGTGAGTTAGTAGCTGCTGCTGTCTTCTGCAGTGAAGTGGCCACAAGAACTGGTCTTAATTGGCAGGTGGCTGTTGCTTTGTCTACAACAAGCTGATGTGTGTTTTTTACAAGTCAATTAATTGGGGTCAGGAGGTCATGTCGGTTGCATTTAAATATGTAAATAAATAAATTGTGGTTTGTTTGTGTTTTAGGTTGACTACTAGTGACATTGTGTTATTTATAAACGTGTAGATAATATGTCTGTTCTGCTGTAATTTGTTTTCATGTACTTGAAATAGTGGTTTTGGGAGAAATAAAGTTTACAAGTTTGAATGAGTCAAATATAAATGGACGTTGTTGCGTAGCCGAGCATCGGGACCGTGTTCGCTGGTGATAAAGGTCCGAGCACTCAACGCGCATGCGCCTACTTTGACTTTCCCCGGTGCTCGGACGCGGTGCAGCAGGCCGAGCATCGGAACCGTGTTTGTTTGTGATAAAGGTCCGAGCATTCAACGCACAGGCGATTTCTTGGTCGTACTTTCACGTTACCCTTCGCATCAGTATCAGTACGGGTGCGTAATCGTACTACTGCTACTAGCGATTCATAGGGATATTCGATTAAGTCCATTATAACAAGTCATAGCCTATGGAAAAAATGAAATAAATACTTAAAATTTATAAGCCCCATTCCATGATTATAAATGTTTTTTGCGTTAATGGTTTGAATCTAAGTACGTAATATGTACCCATAACGACATTAGAATTAATAAATATGAGCATTATTAATAATTACATTAGCATCGAAAGAAACAACAGGGGCATCATACAGAATATGGCTGGTTGATGAATTAATTTTATTCATAGGGCATAACAGGCCAAAGTAACTGCGTTTTGAGAACTGCAGATTGTAATTGCTGTAGTATAGCAGAATGATTTATGGACTTCATGTTTTTATAAAGTAAATTTAATATTATCATTTTAATAGAGCCAGTTCCATTAGAAAAAGATTATAAGTAATATGTGTACTTTAGAAGATAATATTTATTTGCAGCTTATAATAGTTGCTGTGGCACAAATAATATGAATATAGTTGCTGTTTCCTGAAATTATATGTCTGCTGTATTACTTTATGCAGAATTATTAAATACACACATGTGTGTAATGTAGCAATATTGTATGTAGCAGTTTATTACTGGAAGATGACAAAAGAACATTTCTACAATGATGATTACCTGGGTAACATAAATATTTAAGTGACGTATGTATGCGTCATGCGCGAAGACAAATCGACTTGCAATCTGACACAGTAATGTAAAGCATACTCGTGTATTGCACTAATGTAATTTATATTATATTTATATAAATAATTATTGTATTAAAAACGTAATAATGCACATAACTATTTCACTAATATCAAATTAATCAAGCAAACAATAACTAGTATAATAACATTAAGCATGAATTATATTATTATTGTAATATAAAACTGACACTTATTCTGTGGTTAAAAATGTCATATTGCAATTCGATAAAGATAGTGATAACAGCAAAATTGAGGTGGTGCAAAATTTAAACAAATGTCCCCAGTTGTCTCATATGGACGTCGTCTCATGATTGGCGACGAGTTATCTTGAGCCGACTCGGCCCGGGCCGAGTTGTCTGTGAGTCGAATCGACTGGCATTTGTCTTCGAAGTACTTGTGCTCGGGCTTAGTCTTGCCAGCGCGGCCAGGATATAGAGCCACCGAGGCAGCCGATGTCTTACAGTCCCGCCTGTGGTCAATGTAGAGTTGTACGGCTGTTGTATTTCCTTTATTTGCATCAAAACCATCGCCTGCGTTCATCCCAACCTCAACCCATGCTCGGCTGCCGTGAGAAAGAGCGGAAGCAAGATGCAACACGTGACAATTGGCGCATGCGCGTTGAGTGCTCGGACCTATAACGCCGAGGTACAGGGTTCCGATGCTCGGCTACGTAACCACTTCGAATATAAATTGACCTAAAATGGTTAAGTATAATTAATTTAAATATTTTTGTGTAAATATGATATGCCCACTGTTAAGGCAGTGGGAGTGTTTAATAGATATGGGGTTGGGTGTTGGAGCAATGTATGCAGGGGAAGTGGGGTGGATGGGCACTGGGGGTGAGGGGTGGTAGGGGCAAGGGTCAGGTGTGTCTGGGAGGGGGTTGCTGTCACTGACAAGCAGGTTGCTGTGGGGTAACACCCTCTCCTCTTTACAAGTGCTTCCTTTGTATAGCTGGACAAGTTGTTGGTCAACAACCATTATCTGTGATTATTGTTTACTCAGCTTACAGCTGATTACACTCTGAGGCAGGATCTGAGTGGCCCAGGTCCCCCCAGGTCCCCCCAGGTCCCCCCAGGCTCAGGGTGGACACACCTGGGGGTGTTTGCTGTGGGGCTTTGGCAGCTCAGCTGTTCATGCCCCAGTGAACTTGATGCTGTTGAGCAATATTGAAATATGATCTTAACATGAAGATTGCTATGCATTGTTGCCTTCCACTGTTGATGTCCTGCCTTATTCCCTCTTATTCCCATTTATATTAGGGAATAGACCAGTATTTTAAGAGCCCACGTGAACTTATTAATGGACTAAAACTTAACCAGAAACATTAGAGTTGTGTTTGGTTTGGTTTAATAATTCAGTAGTGATTACACAGGTAATCATAGGCACACACCCCTGGTGTTGAATGATCAGACAAATACAAAAAAATTAGGAAGTTTTCACAAGAAATACAAAAATGTAAATGCATTTCTATGGCCCTGAAAACAACATTGTAATATTGCTGCTACAGTACAGCAAGATTTCTCCGCCATAAGTTGGGGGAAACAACCCCTATGAGCACTGTGTAATCCCAGCAGGGGCCTTGGAATAGGTTTGTGATGGGAACTAATTATAATTACTCTTTCATTACTGAGGCCTGGTTGCTACACCAACTGGCTGTGGCTGGGTGATCACATTGTAATGCCTGGATACCGCTGCGTGCTGATTGGCTGGCTGACCGACCAATCAGAGAGGGCTGTGAGAAAGTAGGGCAGGCGTTCTGGCGGCCTGGTGGGGTGTACACATACATGTGTTGATGACGGTCAGGAGTGGACCGTTTAGACTGGACGCTTCTGGTGCGAGAACTACCTACAAGGAGCCATCTTGGACTGGAGTATCAGCCTGTTGGATTACTATAGTTTGGATGTGTGACCATGTAAGACAGGAACTTACCTGGATGTGTGCTCGGTTCATGTGAATACAGACACAGGTAAGTGAGCAGGCTGCTGTAGGTAGGACGAGTGGACTCAACAGGTGTGTCTACATGCGCTGGTGTTTATTTTGTTTACTTTTTATGTAATTGGCTCACCCGGTGGTGCTGACAAGGTAGACTTTGTTGACGTCTCAGTGTGAAGTTGTAAGTTGTGTTTTTGGGTCTCTACAGTCCTAGCCCCTCTAGTACCAGGCTCACCCTGATGACCTGTGGCAGCTGTTGGGGCCATTGTATTTCACCCCCAGTTGACCCCCATACTTACCCCAGCCAGACTGGAGTCTTCCGTGAAAACAGATGTTAGTAACATTTCAAAGAAGAAACCTGCCACCTTGACAGCAAATCTTTCAGTTTGTCAGATGTAGATGTTATGGCAGCATTGTTTCATTGTTCTGCCATATTTTGTAAGTGGCTGTCATTTTTGACATACCCCTGTCACGTGTGATGTCACCTGTCATTTTTTACATGACCCCTGTCATATTTGATATGCCATGTGTCATACGTGACACAACACCTGTCATATTTGATATGTCACCTCTTTCACTTGACACAACACCTGTCATATTTGATAGTCACCTCTTACACTTGACACAACACCTGTTGTAATTGATACATCACCATTTAGGTGAGCATTCTTTCAATTCCTGCCCGTACTGACCTTTGACCTGTTGTCCACAGACAGTTGTGACTTGTGTCTGTCTCTGGGTGAATGTAGCTGTCACATGAGAACACAGACCCTCCTTACCATAGCCTTCAGTCCTGTGCTGATTGTAAACTTACATACAACGTCACGCTACCACCAGATCAACTCAAAGATTGTTTTATCAACACAAACATTCCTCTTCCTCGACCCATGATAAGATCCTCCACTTGGTGAAAACAAGACATACAAACCATGAGATAAACCGATGTATTTTTTTAACATTGACCGATATATTAGTACGTCGAAGACACACCTGAGTAGAATTTACATCCACCGACTTATGGCACAATGATACACCGGAGGCGCAGATGTCGTCGACGAAATTAGTTTTTAAAAAAACGACACGTCTAATGTTGATTTGAGATGGCAGGGAACATTGGCATGTCATAGGTGTGTTTTCTTCAGGGCTGGAGATTTAGGTTTTGGCTGGCCTGACTTGACCAGGCCACTGATTCCTTGTTGTCACTTGTCTGGCAGCTGTCTTCTTTCCTTAGAGCTACTTCTAGTAATAGCTATGTCTATTCCCGTTATAGCTACTTCATTATGTTTGGTAGTCAAACTAGTATTCTAGTAGGTATGTCTTTAATTCTGGAATTCAGAAGAGAGCAGCAAAGGGGAGCATTGATTATTTGAAATTGAATTGACATTATTACATAAAGTAGTAGTCTCTAGGAAACATTTAACTAGTTATAGTAAAATGACACAACATTTGACTTGTTTTAAATTTAACCATCATTAATTTATATACATCACGTTGTCAAAGTTTGTAGCTGTTTGGGGCTGTTCAATGAAAAAGGTGTTCTGGGTCTAGAGGGTTAATAGTTGCGTATCTCATGTGTCACTTAAGGAAATATTGCCACATATAAGTCAGATTAACCAATTGTTTTATTGTGTAACTCATCCATCAAATTTTTTATTAACAAAAAGACGGCAGTCGTAAATCTTTCCTACAGTAATGTGTGTCTAGAGAATACACCACAGCAGGGGTGAAACATTTATGAAAACCACAACATCAATCAAATCTTCCTTAACAATGATAAATGGTATCGAAATAATATTTAAATCATAATTTCCCAGAACACCTTGAGATACGTACTGTATGCATTATTTTTTCAGTTGATGGCGTTTTTATTTTATTTCCTGAATAATCAGTGTTGAGATGACCCCTGTTTGAGTGACCTTCACTTACATGGAGTAGGTGTCCAGTTTCAACTTTCTCATTATAATACAGGTTGTTATTTTGCATCCCATAAATCGAGTAGGATTACTGGAAACTGAGACAGGTTTTTTGTAATTATACCCGGTGTAGTTTTTGCAATAATCCATCTAGCTCATTGAAAGCGCACAGCCTCCGTGTTTTTATGTGGTTTTCATTACGGCTGGTGTGGTTTTGGTTACGGAGCTGGTGTGTGGAGGTGCTGTTGTCTGTGGCTGCTGTCACATCACCTGTGTCACACCTACTTGGGTGACACTGACACAACAGGTCCAGGCAGCCATCTGGCTCATCATCCACTTTTTGGACAGGGACCTGTCACCATGGCGAGGACATCTCCTGTCTCTTGTCTGTGTCTCTTTCAGTTGTCAACTGTTGGTTTGTTTGCATGTTGTGTGGTCAGTTGTGGTCCGTCAAAGTCATGTCCCTCACTCCCACCCTCCCTCCCTCCCCTCCTTCCCACTCCTCTTCCTTCACTTCCTCCCTACACCCCTCTTCTTTCATCCAACATCCTCTCCACTTCTTTGTTCCTTGCTATCTTCATTACTCTCCCCTTGTCCTGTCTCCCTCCCCTTGTCCTGTCTCCCTCCCCTTGTCCTGTCTCCCTCCCCTTGTCTGTCTCCCTCCCCTTGTCTGTCTCCCTCCCCTTGTCTGTCTCCCTCCCCTTGTCCTGTCTCCCTCCCCTTGTCTGTCTCCCTCCCCTTGTCCTGTCTCCCTCCCCTTGTCTGTCTCCCTCCCCTTGTCTGTCTCCCTCCCCTTGTCTGTCTCCCTCCCCTTGTCTGTCTCCCTCCCCTTGTCTGTCTCCCTCCCCTTGTCTGTCTCCCTCCCCTTGTCTGTCTCCCTCCCCTTGTCTGTCTCCCTCCCCTTGTCTGTCTCCCTCCCCTTGTCTGTCTCCCTCCCCTTGTCTGTCTCCCTCCCCTTGTCTGTCTCCCTCCCCTTGTCCTGTCTCCCTCCCCTTGTCTGTCTCCCTCCCCTTGTCTGTCTCCCTCCCCTTGTCTGTCTCCCTCCCCTTGTCCTGTCTCCCTCCCCTTGTCTGTCTCCCTCCCCTTGTCTGTCTCCCTCCCCTTGTCTGTCTCCCTCCCCTTGTCTGTCTCCCTCCCCTTGTCTGTCTCCCTCCCCTTGTCTGTCTCCCTCCCCTTGTCCTGTCTCCCTCCCCTTGTCCTGTCTCCCTCCCCTTGCCTGTCTCCCTCCCCTTGTCTGTCTCCCTCCCCTTGTCTGTCTCCCTCCCCTTGTCTGTCTCCCTCCCCTTGTCTGTCTCCCTCCCCTTGTCCTGTCTCCCTCCCCTTGTCCTGTCTCCCTCCCCTTGTCTGTCTCCCTCCCCTTGTCTGTCTCCCTCCCCTTGTCTGTCTCCCTCCCCTTGTCTGTCTCCCTCCCCTTGTCCTGTCTCCCTCCCCTTGTCCTGTCTCCCTCCCCTTGTCCTGTCTCCCTCCCCTTGTCTGTCTCCCTCCCCTTGTCTGTCTCCCTCCCCTTGTCTGTCTCCCTCCCCTTGTCTGTCTCCCTCCCCTTGTCCTGTCTCCCTCCCCTTGTCTGTCTCCCTCCCCTTGTCCTGTCTCCCTCCCGTTGTCTGTCTCCCTCCCCTTGTCTGTCTCCCTCCCCTTGTCTGTCTCCCTCCCCTTGTCTGTCTCCTTCCCCTTGTCCTGTCTCCCTCCCCTTGTCTGTCTCCCTCCCCTTGTCTGTCTCCCTCCCCTTGTCTGTCTCCCTCCCCTTGTCTGTCTCCCTCCCCTTGTCTGTCTCCCTCCCCTTGTCTGTCTCCCTCCCCTTGTCTGTCTCCCTCCCCTTGTCATGTCTCCCTCCCCTTGTCCTGTCTCCCTCCCCTTGTCCTGTCTCCCTCCCCTTGTCCTGTCTCCCTCCCCTTGTCCTGTCTCCCTCCCCTTGTCCTGTCTCCCTACCCATCTGTTTTATTCTACTTCTCTCATTCAATGTCCCTCCCTCTTTCACCTTCCCCCCTCACCCCCATCCCCCTATTCCCCTCTATCTACCCATTACCTCTCTATTCCCCCTCAATATCTCCTTCAGCCTCTTGTCTTGGCTCACGCTGCTCTTCTCTCCCTCTCCCCCCTGAAGCACCCTCCCCCCATGTCTCTCACCAATTCCTGTGACAGCCCAGGAGAGTGAGAGCCCTGAGAGAGTAGAGCTCTGTTCTGTTATTGTTTGTTGATTGGGCAGTGTCCAGTGAGTATTGTGGGAATGTGGGAGCTATCTGGAAACACCACCATCTGCTGACTTGTTGTGGATATTTGCATTTATCAAAACTTTCTGGAGGAAGGAGAAGGGCTTTCTGGGTGTGTGTCTTGACTCCTAGTTTGGGAAGTGACTTTTGAAAGGTTTTTTCTGTGGAACCATGACAACCTGAGATAGGCCAGCTGGTGGCTGTGGGTCTGTGTGTCTGTCACTGGTCTGACAGGCCCTGGCTTCATTAGGGCTTCATTAGACTGTGTTAATTGTGTTTAGACTGGACCTCACTTGACCACTCCTGGTCAGCTCTTATGCAATGTGACTTCACTCCCCAGAGCTGCGGGATGATGTAATTCCCATTAAGGGGTGGGAGGAGGAGGAGGCAGTGACTAGGGACAAGGGGAGATGCCCCTGGGATCAGGGATTATGGCTACTGTGAGCAGTGTCAAGTTGTGGGGTTTAATTGGTGACAGCAGCCTGGGGTGATGTAATGTCACCCTGGGGCTGGCATGTGTACACTCACCCTAACCTGTCTGTTGGGAGGTGTGGATTAGGTGTATGGGATAGGCCATGTATTGAAGGGGGATTACCCTGTATCCTGCTTACCCCTCCCACCCCAAATCATCTGGCTGAGTCAGTAAAATCACAATAGAAACATGTTGCTACATAGTTGACTTTGACAGTTCAACAGCACTACTCAGATTTATGGGGTTTAGTTTACATAAATATCATTCATGTATACAAAAACCTAATCGTGATTTTATGTTAAGCCGATGCAATTGTTGTGTACGTAGGGCTCCTATTTTGGCAAACGACAGCATCGATATTACAAATGCGATAACCTTTACAAATACCACTTAGCGGCCACACTGTATAATCCAGAGTTGTTAGTGTAGCTCAGTATAATTTGTCCTCCAATTTATCTTCATTGGTGCGCCACTGGCCTGCTAGGGAAACATTAGGAATCCAGTCACAGTAATAAATGTAGCCAATGAAAAAGCGGTAGACAATTTCAGTGAAATTATTACCTCAACCTTGTAACACGGTCCTGTTGCGATGATTTATAAGTCTTGAGAAAGTCGATCGGTGGAATAACAAGATTAGCTAGACAAAAGGCGGAAAAAGCCGGAGAAACGATGTTTCAGCAAGGACTAACGAATGAGCTGAGTCACGGAACCATTATTGCGAGAAGGATTGCCACAGCAGAAATATGGCGATAACAGCGGCGAAAAAACCCTTTGCTTTTGTTGATGAGAGTTAACATGGGTTTCACATGCTATCCCACTCACTGTAATAGTTTTTACCTGGCGTATTTCTTATTTATGGCCGACTTCAATCTCCCCTGTAAAGAAAAACCCGCGATCGCCGTGATTAATGCGCTGTAATCTGGCACACAAAACCGTTTATTTATGATCACTTCTCGTGTCAGAGAACACTTGGAAAAAATGGCGGCAAGAAAAGAACTGAGGACGATCACTCTGCTTGAGTTGCGTGCTGAACTGTTGATGTCGGGCACTGACAAGCCTTGCACAAGGCATTAGGGCGGTGTAATCATAATCATAAATGTCTTACAGATGTCTTGCAGATTCTCAGCGAGATTGGCACACCATAGAAAAAGCATCAAAATTCCTTTCATCTTTGTTGTAGCTTCTGCTAAAGATTCCTGGGCTAAAGTTGCTTTCCCCGGCTGGTGGCACAGGGCTGTGTATCTGGGGTGAAATGTAGTGTTGACAGTCTGTTGCCATGTGTAAATTATTATTGGCAGACAGTAAGGGAAGTTGCTCACTCACCCAGCCAGTGAAGTGTTGTGGCCAGGTGTCACTTGTGGCGGGCGACGGGCCCTTTAAGTGGCCGCCGTCTGTGTGTTGTTGATTGAGAGCTGTCAGTGGAGAGTGGATTGTTGATGGCAGTTTATACAATAATGAATTGTATAGAATCAGAAAAGCTTGTTTCTTGTCTCTGCAAACACATCCTATAGATATTGGGTGTTGTTGACGAATGTGCTGTTAATATTGTGGCCAGCTTTGCTTTCTGATGTAAATGATGTTTTTGCATGCCCATGTCTAAGACTTCAAGTAGTTGCTAAATATATTATAAAATATAGCTATAAAATAGAGGAAGTGAAGTTTAAATGGGTTGATGTAGTTATTGCTTGGGTAATGTAGTTATCAAATGTTTGGCACTATGTACTTGATACTAAATACCTAGTATTGCCGAAATGCTAAACATGCAGATATGGGATAATCCTGTACTTATAATGCTGATTTTAGCTGTACAAATCGTTGCACTTGCTGATGCATTTGATAGTTATTTAGTTAAGTAGTTAGTTAATCATCAAATAGGGCAACGTGGGTTTTGTGGAATTTCTACAGAACATTAAATTGAGTTTTGTATGTGGTTCCCAGGAAGTTTAGTTTTATGCTAGTGATAAATGAAGAGGAATACATTGATCACACAATGACCCTCATATTTGGAACCCCTATGGTTTATGGCCTACTTAGAAATGCAGGGTTCCTGATGCCCTGCAATTATCATGTGTGACATCGTGTTGTAGAAGACAAATTGTCAATAAGTAGGCGTGAATATGTTTTTATTGATCACAATTATTTGAGATGGGTTCGTTACTGTCAGGTTTAGGGTCTGAAGCTTTAGTTTGGCCTTTAACTTATCAATCGTTGGTATGTGTAAAACAGATAATATGTTACCTATCTTTGTTCTAAAGTGTTTATTCCCCTATCAAGCTTGTTGTGATAGAGGATATGAAAACACCAGATAGGACACAATAGTTGCCCCCTCCCCCTACAAGAATGATTAATGTGCTTCAGGGTTTCTAATTATTTCTTTTGACACTTGTAAGAGGTAGAGTTACACTGATTTTTTTGAGTAATTTGATCAGTAACAACCTACAGTACATGTAAAAAGCGGTTCCTAGTTTGTAGCAGGAAGTCATTTGATGCCAATTGACAAGTTGCCAACATTGGAATGGAAGTGAACACTGCTGCTTTGCTCTGGGGGGAAATTAGAACATTTTGCAGATTGCATGCAAAATAGGCCACAATATAAGAAGATAGGTGCAGGTTATTTTCATATGGGATTATGTTGTTTCTGGTCCTTTTTTAAAGAAGTTTTTAATTGGGTTTTGTCTGCACAAGAAGATACCTTAGGAAGTTTGGAATTGAAGAGTTTTGTGCGGAAGAGGTTTTCAGTTGATATGTTTTTTCCTGAGAGGTTATGTTAGAATGGTTTCATGTGAAATGATTTTTCCAGAGTTTTTTTTGTCACGGCATGGTCAGGGGGCATTCTGTCCAGAGGGGGTGAAGGTTAGGGGAGTGATGTCAATAGGGTGCTATGTCCATAGGATATTATATCTGTTGAGGGTTGTCAAGTCCAGATACTTGCTATCCAGAGTGTGTGTTATACATTGAGGGATATTAAGAGCCGTTCTTATATTTGTGTCCAGAAGGGATTATATCTGTTGAGGGGTGTTAAGTCGACAGAGGGGTGTTATACTTGGTTACAGTTAAGTCCAGAAAACAATGCCTTGGCACTGGTGGGGCTATACCAGTAACCAGAGACACCAGGTGTCACTGGCTGTGACAGTAAGTGCAGTACAGGTATACTGTGACAGGTGTTTATTAGAGGGTGTGTAGACAGTAATGACAGGGCTGGGCCCACAGACAGACTGGGAGGGAGGGAGGGAGCTAGTCAGTTGTAGGTGGGAAATGTCTACTTGTATTTCACCAGAAGTGGACAGGTGAGAGCAGCCTGTAATTTCCCATAAACACCCTCCCAGGGTGCCCACAGCCCACCCTACCCCATGCTGACATGACAGGCAGCGATGATTGTGTTGACTCCAATGTGGACTGCTGTGGTACCATTGTGGATCACTGCTGTGTACCACTGCTGTGGTACCTCTGGGTGGGTGGGTGGGTGGGTGTGTGTCAGATGGGGTGGGGTAATCAAATGTGCCCTTGTGTCAGTGAACACCCAATTGTAAATCTGTCTTTATTACTCCACACAGCAGGTAAATTTTAGTTTTTTTGTGTGTTTTTACCATTAAGGGCTTTTTACATGTAATGCTATTTTGGTTGTAAAGTATCTAATATGAGGTATTTAGTCTGTAATAGATGTTTTTGTCTGTTAGGGGTGTTTTACCTTTAATGGGTGTTTTGCTTGTGTGGGCATATTGCCAGAAAGGGTCGCGTGTGTGAAAGACGCTTTGGCCATAAACTTAATAGGATGTTACACTTGTGAGTTTTTTCTTAGTAAGGATTGCTTTACTTACAAACACAGCAGTCTATACTGGTGTGAACAAACTCAAGCATTTGTTTACTACTGGTAGCAAGCACCAGCTTCCTGTTGGGCCTCAGGCTTGTCTTATCAGTTGCCTTCCTTCTACACCAGTGACTGTGAAAATATAATCTCTTGTTGACAGATGTATTTAGGAAACTATACAGGTGACATTGTGATGTTGAGTTGGTGAATAGACTGTTACACGGTATGACACAGATGATAAATAACCTTGCAAGAACTCCTCCATTTATGGAGGACGAAGAAAAAGTACTTGCTGTGTGAATGCATGTGAGTAAAGATTTCATGCCTCAGTGACCGTGTCACATTACCAGGTAGGCTGGGCAGGTGTAAAAACACAACAAATGCATTTTACTTGGTAATCTCACAAGGTCGATAATGCCACATCATTTCAGCAAACTTGCTTTGTTAGGAGCATTGCATTGCATTGCATTGCATTGCATTGCATTGCATTGCATTGCATTGCATTGCATTGCATTGCATTGCATTGCATTGCATTGCATTGCATTGCATTGCATTGCATTGCATTGCATTGCATTGCATTGCATTGCATTGCATTGCATTGCATTGCATTGCATTGCATTGCATTGCATTGCATTGCATTGCATTGCATTGCATTGCATTGCATTGCATTGGGCCTGTCAGGTTTCATGTGCCTCAATTTGTTGAGACACCTTACCTGTTGATACCTGTCTATCTAGTCTGACTCAATTACACAGGTAAAGCACAGGTGTCTATTTCACCAGGCATGTTGGTATCAATGATATCCTTTCCCGGAGGTTGTTTGTTTCGACTGAAGTGAGACAGATAACACTGGCCTGTCACTGGTTAAGTGCCACTAAGTAGCAGTTTGTCGTATCAGGTGTGACATTCATCCCCTCCTGCAAGACTTGCTTCTATTTCGCACCTACTCTGGCGCCTGTAGGCTTTGTCAAATAACACCGAAATGTTAGTCATTGGGTAGGAAAAAACACAGTTTATGTATCTTGCCTGTGAAGTAAGAAGATGGTGTGACTGAACTGTATTTTTGTGGTTCACAATAGAGCAGATTGCCTCATTCACCGATTACGGAAGACAGTTTTTTGGTTGTCAGTTTGGATGTTTTTCATGGTTTTTCCAGCTCTACTTAGAACAGGAATATGTTTTTGCTATTATGTAGGTGTACGTGTTATTTATTGTATGTACGCCCACATTGAAACTTATGCTACACAGTAAAGTATGTTTTGTGGAGTTATAAAACCTACTGTATGTGAGTGAGACCAGGCTAGATTGTTGGCATCTTTATTGGTTAGTTTTACATTAGCATGATTGTTTGGTTCTGCTGTGAGACTACAGGGGGCGATGCTGAGGGGGCTGACACGGAATGAGTGAGTGAGTGAGTGAGTGAGTGAGTGAGTGAGTGAGTGAGTGAGTGAGTGAGTGAGTGAATGAATGAATGAATGAAAGTTTATTTAACAACAGCAACACAATGCTACAGTAACATGCACCTCCAATGTTTACATGCAGGTGTTTTAACAGAACCAGCCACTTAGTGTCATGAGGTGCTTAGCACCTCTTACTTACTTCCCACAGGCACAGCAGCACTGGGGTGTCTTCCCATTATAGCTACTTCCTGTTATAGCTATGTTGTATTGCCACCAGCTACCTGTTAAATGTGACAGTCAAACCAGTCCCAGTGTGGCTGTTTCTACTAACTAATCCTGCTTTTCATGAGGCTGGCAGAAAGGAGAGCATTAGCTAATTCAGATTGTGGTTGCATTTTGAAATGCTAATATTATGTGCAGAAAATGTATTATACCTTAATACTTGCCATGGGAGTCAGGGTGGAATGAACAAGACTCCCAGTGATGGAGAATGAAGTGCTAAGAACTGGATATTGTTCCACAGACAGTTCAATCCAAACAAAATCTTGAGTTAATGTACATGTAAAGCATCATAGTTGTAACCATAAATTTGACAGGTCAATTTCTAATTTCTCCTACATCTTTTGTATCTAACAAACTAACAATACCAGTCATTTTGTTGTGTTATGCTATCTATAACTCAGCCAGACCGACTCCTCTCTTGGTGGTGAACTATACATAATGTGTATAAGTGTATCTAGTTGTCACTTGTGACACATTGCTGTCACACTGGATAGTGTCACTGAACTTGGTAAACAAACTAAACTTAGCCAGGCCTGTGAAGAACTATGTCTATTTTTTCTAGTTTTCTGAGATGAAAAATACCCTGGCTGCAGTAGGCAGCTTGAATTGATGTTGACTAAACTTTTGTGGTTTGCCGATTGTCACTATACATTGCCATTACACATGCACAGTCAACATTATAGTGACAGCAGCGGCTATTTCTGTGGCTAGTTTATCTGGCATGGTGTTGGTAAGAGCGTAATTGATTAATTTGTCGTTTTTACTGATTTCACGCTTGTGGCAAACCGACCACTGTCAGAAGAAAAAACAGGTGCTTTAATTAACAAGGTTACAGTCTTACAGATGTAAAGAAATTACCACACTTAAAAATATACTATCTATGATTGAAAGATATAAAATTATTAGAGAGCTGTACACATATCGCCTGTGTCACACTGCGTTATGTGTAATTAATGTATGTGTATTTAAAGATGAAATTACAAAATAATACAATGTCCATTGTGTCCATATTGCCCCAGTGTCTACCCAATTTTTTTTCTGTTCTGCATGTCATGTATCCACTATAATTGTATTAGCAATCTGCCATTTCTATCACAGTTGTTTTCAGTTTTGTAATGTGAATCCAAGGGTGTTATGTGTTACATGTTTATTAGATGTTTCCAAACAATTTAGCATTCAGAACACAGAATTTCCAAAAAGTAGAATTTCATTATTGATAGAATTAGCATTTCTGTTGCGAATCGTATACACTTGTGGCCTCATAAAACAAGGCATGGTTAATTGTGAGTGACACCTGTCAATCATTTGTTACATACATGATGTATTCATTGTAAACGGCTCCCTTCATAGAGCTAACTAAATTGATTGCCTTATCTCATTCTCTGTGGCTGAGGATTGTCTTATTTTGGCAGCTACAAACGCAGTGAGACCTGGTCTAGTTATGATTCATTTCTACTCTGTCACTTTCATTTTTACTCTGTTACTGCCAGGAATGACAACCGATCTTTTCTATTTCTGAATGAATATGCAGTCATTTTTCACACCGTGTGATATATCACTACCATTCCAAACACTGCTACTAAAGAAACACTTCACACGATGTAATTCGTCTAACATTTTTTACCAGTTTCTGAGTTTTTCACTTTCACAGCTTGAAAAATGCTGAATTGATTTGATTTTAACTTGGCCATTTATCATGTTTGTGCTGGTATGTAAATAATGTGTTTGTTGGTAGTGAAGCTACAGCTAGCAAGTTTTTCTAAAGGTCAAACTTGTAGGAAGATAAATATTTTGTTAAAATGACAGTAGAACTGCTAAAGACAATTGAGTTATTTTGTGTCAGAGTAATGTTAACATTTGGTGTACACTAGCATATTAATTGTATACACAATTGCAAAAGCTCAATATTAAACTTTGCCATGTGAATGTATTAAACAATGTTATTGAGATTGAGATAAACCCTGTCCTCAGTTGGTTGTTTCATCTTTAGCAGTGTTTAAAACTCTGTTTACATGAACGGTTTGCTGTTTTGCAGTTACACAATAATATCCTATCGAAATCAAAAAGCGCCATATCCGGTCGGAATACAAAGATAACAAACGACAGGAAATCACTGTTGTTGATTCCTCCGCTGACACCAAACGGACCCACCACAAACCCTCTCGACTGGAGTTTCAAAGAGAGGCTCAGCGATGTAAGTACCGCTTAGCATTCTACCCAAGTTTTTCTCACCAAAAAGTCTGCTAATTTTGAAAAAAAAGAAATGGCACTTTTACAAAGAAAATGTCATCATCTTTGAACTAATATCATATGAAACATTTGACATTAAAACATCATCCAGTCTTTATGTGTGGTGTTGCAATAAGTTGAGATAGCGAATGGATACTCCGTGCCTGATATTGATTACAAAATTCTGTGTAAGTAACTTAATACTCTGACTATAATCTAGTTAGTATATGTGTTAACATTTCTCTCTCAGGTGCAACTTTCTGGGATTATTCTGTGAGATAACACTACATTTACCGGTAGTTAATTAATTTAAAAAAAATCTTTTGTTGAGTTATGGGTTCCTGCTGGTTGTATGATCCCACACTGGACCTTAGATGGACATCAATTTATAACTTCTACATTTTGTTTTTGAGTTACTGTTTAGTAACCAGTGGCATTGTGGCTGTTTATAAATGGACAGAAAATGGCTGTTTTGTTCTCTGATGGTCACCGTGATGTGATGTATGATGTTCGTTTTCTGTGAGTCATTATGACCTTTGTGGTTGTTCATCTCCTGGTGGAAGATGCAGAGGTCATTATGGTGAAGAGAGGGACTTGATTGGGGTGGATTGTGCAAAATGGACAGCCTAATGAATGCTCGCACTTGTAAACAGGTTTTGTGGAGGAAAGGCTGTTGCCTAATGATGGGCATTAATACACTCCTGATGGTCACTTGTGGGCTTAATCAGGCCACACTGACCACACTGGACATTGCCTGTGGCTGGACTCGTGTACAGTTCCAGGTTAGATGCCTGGGCTAAATGATGTCATTACATTCAGCAGTCATATGTGTAATTCTGGGTCCCCCTGTGAGAAGTGTCTAGCAAAATGGTCACTTTGAAAAAAACAAATCATCCTGAACCAATCTTCTTTATGTTTATCCTTTTCTTGATTATTCTGACATTGTGTGTTTGGAGAATGAGACCCCAGGGCTGTGGGTGGGTCCATTATGTATGGATCCCTCCTGGACTTCCCTGGCCCAGACACTAGGTAGACAGTACCAGTGACTTACAGGGACTCTTCAGAAAGACAGTCACACAGGCAACGTAGGGTGAACAAAATTGTCCCCAAGTTTTTACATGACGGCCAACCCAGTACTAAGCCACAATCTGACAGCACCAGGATTCAAACCCCACTTCCTGTGCAGCTCAACTCTGTTCCTTACTGGGACAAGTGTGTCAAATGGATTCTGCACGCCAAATTGCAATTAATAAACGTCTGAAACAACACAGATGCTTCAAAAAACTAGTATTGTAATTATAAACATAACATTTCTATAGCCTAATATATGCAGAAATAAAACCTATGCTATAATAATAATAATAATAATAATAATAAATGTTTGTCTTCCAGACAAGTACTCATTCCAGTGTCAATTCAAGCTCTGGACAAGGTTATTTGGTAAGTACCACTGTGTCTGTGCAGTTTGGTGGTTTATCATTGCGAAATAAATGTGAGAAGTTTTAGCATAATTTTTGCAGTTTTTAGTTTAGATTTAACTGAAGTTCCTGCTTCAAATTATGATTAATTTGTCATCGGTTGTAGGATTGCCTTGTTTAACCTTGGCTCCCCTCGTTACAGCTCTCCCTCGTTACAGCTCTGGCAAGTTTAGTGAATGTGTAGGCTGGTGTTGGCAACTTTAATAATGAACTAATTTAAAGATTGAGTACCCCATTTGTTCTCTTGGATCTCTCCACTTGACGTTTTTGCAAAATTTGGCAAAAAACTATTATCTTGTCGTTACATGCGTGAGTTTATTTATGACAATTTGCCACCATCTGCCACCTGGTGTCAGATTGGAGAACAGGGCGTTCCTGCCGACTTGTTCGCGTCTGTTTGTCATGTACGCCTTATTTGCAAACTTCAAAAGCATCATCACCGGTGCCTTTGAAAACCACTAGAGGGCTCTTGAGTGCGAGAGCGTCTTTGTGCGGTTGCTACAGTAACTCAACTCGACCTTGCGTTGTTGAAGTCAAGTGCCTGCCGATGCGGGCCATGTCGATTGGTCGCTTTGTAAGTCATCGGTGACGAGTGACTCTCCAGTCGCAGGCAGCTGGCGTATTTGTCAAGGACTTGAGTCTCCTGGCCTTTCACTCACAATCACTGGTTTAGACAATGACGTCTTCAGAGGACTGAGTGTCTCCGGCACAGAGCCAGTTTCAACAAGGATGTGCTGCGACTTGCCTGGACATGGCATGGTGTCTTTGCTCTGCTGTGTAGTTATCTCTTATCCACTGATTATGTTGGTTGGGAGAGGTACCTAACTACCTACAGACACCTGGTGGTTATTTCTCTGACATAATGAACTCAGAAGCAAAGGAAAAGCCATCATTAGACGGAATTAATTGTTACATTTAAGGAACGTTTTCTAAAATGTAAGTCTGGCTGGGCATCATCAGTAGGACATTATTTCCATGAGACACCAGTGAAATTGATGGCGCATCTTTGTGTTCAGCAGGCAAGATCACTGATGACAAACGCAATTTATTTGAGAGAATAAAATCAGTCTTATGAGTTGATAAGAATATTAGGTGACAGAGACAGAGAGAGGAGTTGACAGAACAGAGACTGAACGGTATAATTGGGGCGGGGGTTGTAGTACACCGAGGGAGATGAATGGGCAGATAGGGAGAGGGAACAGTCGACTTATGAGAACAGAGATCCAGGATACATTGGGGTTACAAATATAGGAATGAAGGGAGATGAGGGGCACAGCCCACTCCCCCTGAAGACACTGGGCGTGTGAACCCTGGCAGCTGCAGGAGGTATTCATCAGTGTTTACACATCACATGGAGAGAACTTGTAATGTGTGTCTGTGTGAATGGTTCTGCTGTGCTACATGCCTGGTGCTGTGTCTGTGTCTGTCTGTGTGGCTTACACCAGCTGACATGAGAGAGGTCTTGCACCTGCCAAAGGCCTGACTTGGCAGCCAGAAGCTGATGTTTCTGTGGGCCCGGTCTCAAGTGGCTTTTTGCATGTGCGGCCATGCGGAACGACTGCTATTTATGAGCTAAGTGGAAACAGAAATTGAAAAGCAGCTAGGAACTTAGATATGCGGAGTGATTGGCAAGCCCCGGATCACGCATGGGTGCACCGTGGTAACGCACACCATCACTCATCAGCATTGTATGATTGTGTCTGATTGATTTTGAGCATTTTCCTTAGATCTTGCCGCTTGAGTGAAACCTCTTCACTGTTGTCAAATGTTGACCTCTTTTTCTGTGTATTACATTGTCACTGTATACAGTAAACAAGACGTATCACTTCTGCTCTCTAAAGGCAAATGAGGAACAAATGTCATATCAGTGATGTTGAATTGAGCTCTTCGACTCTAGTGTATCACATGGGTCGGATCTGGGGGTGGTAACCCCTAGGGGGTAGTCCATGAGACACCCCCCAATGGTGGAGTAGAATTGAGTGTGCATATTGTGGAGCACTGTTGATATGGAATCTGTGTGGATGGCTGTGTTGCCTGCTGGGGATGATGGATGGCCAGTCTCTGGAGGAGGTTAAGTGGGCTCTGGCGTGTAGGCAATCAAGGCTGTTTCGACAAGGTTGGCTGCTCTCTGGAGGAGATGATTTATCAAGTTGCTTGCCACAACAGTTGGCATTCCCGCTGAGGCGAACGAGGCAAAAACAGCACCACAGGTGCTTGACAGATCACGCTGGCTGCTTCTCGATGAATTCATGCCATGGTACAGACATTGTTCCGTTTGTGTCGTTGGCATTCCGGGCCACCAAAGGGGGCGTGGTCTAACTCCCACAGCGTGTGTGTAAATATATGTATAGCCGTTTGCTCGGGATCAAGTGTCTGGGGGCTTTGATGCGGGTAGTATCTGTGTGGCTGGTCTGGCGTTGGACGGCAGGAGTTTACCTTGATGTGCAGGATTCTTCTCGGCTCCGCTGAATGCTCCAGTGCAGAAGCAGACACGCGTGATTGGGGATAGCGCTCATGTAAGGCTCATGTATGGCTCATGTTACAGCACAGACCACAGTTGTCTTTGAGGTGGTGTGGGTTGACTGTAGAAATGTGCTATACATGTTGGTAAATGGTGTGTATCGGTGTGGCTCATTTGCAAGGTGCTACTGTTCTGAGCTCTGGGGCTGTCATTACTGTGTTTACCTGATTACTACTGCATGGTTATTTATAGTGGTGGTGTGATTTACAACATGTGTTTACCTATTCCAAGAACGTGTTCTGTTAAGAAACTGGTGAATTCATTATTCATAGGTACTGATAGCAAGACTACAAGGTTCAATGCATTGTGTGTGTGTATGGAAGCACACCTACATGATTGGTTCCGTATGACTGAGTAATCACTGAACCAGCACTTGTAATTACAATGTTGGTTTCTCAGTTTTTGTAATGTGTTGTGTCTCAGTGTAGACTGTGTGTCACATGGGGTCAAGAGTTAAGGTGGTGGTGTGTCAACCAGAGGAACCAGGGTTCATACCCTGATGGTGTTTTTTTCTGATGCAGTCCCTTTGTGTCAAAACTAGGGCAGTTTCATTGGTGTTGCCTGTGTCTTTTGGAAGAGACTATAAGCATAGGCCCTTCTATCTGGTTTCTCTCTGAGGGGAGAAAACTCCCACACAGGGAAACGGTAAAATGTATCCTGAACTCACTGAGTTAGGAATCATTCTCAACACTCAATGCCAGAATAATGAACAACATTATTGTGGGCATTTACAAGAAGAACTGAAACATTGGTACAACACTTGGGAGTCTGTTCATCTGGCGACATCATTAAGAACTGTTAACTGGTTTTTGTCGTGTTTTCTACTTATCAAAAGTGTGGTAAAATAAAACGTATTCTTGCTCTATTTCTTACTTACTTGGTGTGTCTTGCAGTGATTCTGGTTATTCAAATTTCAGACACATCTTCATCACGTTTATTTGGCATGGAAAAATAAACAGATGTCATGTTTTATATCTTGACTCTCCTGAGTGCTGTAGTTCCCGCAAGGCATTCATTACGTCTCCCCTCCTTCCCCACAGTGAGCTGGGCCAAACTGTGGTCACATTAATGAAAGGTCACAAGCATCTTGGGAGATTTTCCACTTTCGCTGATCACGAAAGAAACGATTGAATAAAGCAGCACCAAGTATTCCCATCCTGTCAATATGTAATTAGCTGGCGAAGGTTCGCGAAGGAAGTGATCCTAGTTCGCCGGAGTCCAATATTGCCGACATCTCTCACAGTGTGGATCAATCAAATCCCACCAGATTACCTCCGCGGTATTATCTGCGCGGGCATTATGGGAATACGGCGAAATTGAGCAAACAAATACGCAGCTTGGGATGACGGTACAGACACGGGATGACAGCGGCGGCATCGCGCGCACAATCAATACGTGTTGCTTCGTTAGGAATCTGGTTAATTATTCACAAGTTAGCAGCGGGGAGGTAAATTGCTGGTAACTCACAGTGGCTACAGTGGATCGATCAGACACTGACAGATGCTGGCGGAGTTAGGTTATTAGAGCCGTGGCGCCATTAGTAACACATACCTCTCACCAGTGTCACCCTCTTGCTTTCCTCCATGTAGGGCCCAGTCAATGTGCCGTAAACAACATCTAACATTAGTTTTCCAGTTTTGAGTTTCAGTGTTGCAAACATTTTACCAGTACATCGGTAAAAATAAAATTGCACATGGCGATTTTAATGCTGTATAAAAACAACCATAGTTTATTTCTAGTGGTATATGTTTGTTCAGTAAGTAACGAAGGCTTGTGGTTGAACAAGGAATCATTTTTTTAATGAACTGTCTTGTCTTTTGTAGTGTGACAGTGAATCTGAGGCTGAATCGTCAAAGGTAAGCTGTTGTTTCTTGTTTACAGTTACTTGCAGGTGAAACACTACCAGTGTTGTGTTTTATGTTTCTGTATGTTTGTTGTCTTTGTCTTGGTCTGTGTTATGTTGAACAAGCTGCCTATCTCTGTGTTTGGTGTCCTACATGTTCACAGGAGCTGTGGAACTTGAGAAACTCTCTCCTGCTCAACTCTTGTTCATGACATTGACCCTTAAATTGAAGCAGTAAACCTCATCATCCAGAATCACCAGTTTTAAATAATTCTATATAAATTTTTAAAAGGTATTTATTCAGAGTTCTTAATTAATTGATGTTCCACTCCACTAATTGTAATTAGACCATTAGCCCCAGCTGGCCAGCCTGTCCACTACTCCCTGGCACTGGCCACACATAATGACCAGCCATGTCCAGCTTATCAGGCCCAATCACTTAGAGTATGTTGTAACAGGTATAGAGATTGGATTGCTGGTAGAGACACTGCTGCCAGGAGTGAAGTCTATATTGGGGGGGGGGGGGGGGTCCATTACCCCCCAGGAGTCACTGGGGTGGGGTTGTAGGCTGGGTGAGTTGGGAGTGTTACTGTTTTAATGAAATCTTGTTTGTATTAATTGGAAGAGTTATTTTATTCTACCCACATATTATTGCCCCAAAAGTGTTGGTAACACTTTTGGGGTCCCCCCCCCAGGGCACCACTCGAATAAATAACAAGTTTAAAAATGCAAAATCTGTATTTTGGAGGCTGTTTTTAAGCTGTACATAATTTATAATGTTGTAATACAACCCTTTAAGTGTGATCTTACAGGTAGTTAAATATAGAACATTGTACCAGTGGGCCTGGTGTAAATATCCCCTTGAAGTCATATATTACCCTCTGGTGGTTTACCCTTTGTGCCACAGAAATGCCTAATAGTTTGTACTTAAGCCACCCTGTAATTACACCAAAGCCTCAGGTATGTTTTACTTCCGCGGTTAGCCAGGGTATAGTTGGCAAGTGGTCCATACCCTCTTACACACCCTGGGGTTGTGTGGAGCCCAGTTAAAAGGATTCGGGAAGTCGTCCAGGAGCCAACACTGTAGAGAGAGAGGCAGACACAGTGAGAGCTGATGACAAACTACCTACTCACTGTGGAGTGGCTGACTCACTTAAGGGGCCCGTCGGCCGCCACAAGTGACACTGCCTGCTTCTAGTGTTGGGAGGTGGCGAATGACAACTGATAGTGGCTTTATAAATAATTTATCTATGTGATTAATTTAGCGTGTTCATTTCACTGCCATGCCATGGTTTATGGCTACTAGTGTGTGTATTTATTTTATCAAAAGGTTATTTAATTTTTTTAAGAGTATGGGGGGATTGTACAGTGTTGAATAGGTTATTTACTTTAATGATCTACACTCTAGGGGTTAAGTAAGCAATTCATTTTTACAGTTTGGTTTATGTTATGGGTGACATTTGAAGAACAGTAATTGAGTGGTTGTAACATGAAACAAATAAAAGTTAATTTATTCATGAAATAGCATGGCTGAAACAAGTGAGAAAATTAAAATGTTAGGATTCTTTAAGTAGCTCATTCTTGTCAGAAACAATCCCTTTATCCCTTTTGCATATATATATATATATATATATATATATATATATATATATATATATATATATATTATAAGTCAGGTGTGGTTTTCTTTTTTTAAATTGTTGAAACCTCACTTTGACTACAGCTTTTAAATGGAAGTAAAAAGCTTATTTTTTATGATACAAACCTAACCAGTTAATACAAACAAACCATCGCAACTACAATCATTATGTTTACATCATTGGTTAACTGTGGATGTTGTGTGAATGTTGAAGATTCTAATAAGAAGGTGTAAGGTCTCTTTTTCATGGTGAGTGACTGTGTCATTAGTTGTGACATTGGCTGTGGCATGTTGCCAGGTTTAGCTGACAAGTTTATGAGTTCTCCAGACTAATATATTGGTTCCTCATGTTCCATTCAATTCAGAAATTGAGTAACATGTTTACATGCATGGACAGCTGTTATAATGCTAGCTAACTGGTGAGATTAGGATTAGGAACATGACATTGTGATGTCAGCATTTCCATGAGCATTGCCCATTCATTGTGTCTTCAACAAGGTTTTTCTGGTAAACTACTGGCATAATAGTTTTGATTGTTGTTGCAAACCTTTACGGTTTGTTAATACTTCTAACTGTAGGCAAACAGTTCCCTACTCGGGCCCTTTAAAGAGTACCAAATGTGTTTTCATTTAAAAAAGATACTTGCATGGCTACATTATTGAAATACACAAAGTTTTAAACTAATTCCTCCTGTCAGTGGTTACACTGTGTAAATAAGGGGGTTTGTTTACATGCAAGAAGTATCTGTTTGTGATCATTTCATGCAAGACGTATCTGTGTGTGATCATTTCATGCCAGAGCAGCCAGACGTATCTGTGTGTGATCATTTCATGCCAGACGTATCTGTGTGTGATCATTTCATGCCAGACGTATCTGTGTGTGATCATTTCATGCCAGACGTATCTGTGTGTGATCATTTCAGTTCAGCCTAGATACCCTCAACAACAGACATGTCATCCGACTGTGCCTGTGCAGAACTTAACCATAATTGATGACAAAATCAAGTTACCTTCCGTTTCTAGGCAATCATGTCGTCACCTAATTGAGTTGTGTTGATGTCATAATCGCGCTTTGAACTGGATAACGTGGTTTGCCGCACCCTGTCTCGGTAATCTCATCATAGTCATATGATTCAATATGGCAGCCGTTATTAATACTGGTAATTCTTGTCGAAATTGCTGAAAACCATTTTAGGATCACGATGAATTATGGAATTAGATTTGCGTATCGCTTGTGTATTACTGAGTCAGAGGAGGTTGGAGCATTATAAATCACGTTGGCTTTGGTAATGTGTTTTAATCAAGGTAGAATTATCGAAAACGGTGGCATATCTGAAGTAGTTTCGAAATCTCTGTTATTGATTTGGTGTTTGCGGTCAATGCTTTGATGCGAAAGCCTAGATAGGTGAGATTTGTGTGATTTATCATATCTAATTTCCTATGTTTAAATTAGTGTGATTTGCATGTGGCCTTGGGGCTTGAATCTGTAAATGTTCTATAAATTAAGTAGGGTAATTAGATTTGAGATGTGGTGACTAGCCATGCTATAATTAGGGAGTAGAATGCTGTAAAAGACAGTTTAGGTTTGTTTTATTGTTTCATTGTGCGTTGTAAATTTCCGTCTGGTGTAATTTGGTGGAGGCAATGCGTAAATATTGCTTCAGTGTGTGAAACAGAAGGTGAGGAATATTATGGTAATGCTTAGTAAATTAATAATACCTTATTAGTAAATAGTGCGTTATGGAAGTAACTCATAACATAATCTACATGCGTCTAGTTTATGTGAATTGTATGAGAAGAAGTTAAAAATGCACCATAAGATTGGTGCACATTGTTTAGTACAACAAAAACAACAACAGAGATTGGAAGAACAGCGAACTTAAAAATAAGAGAATAGGTGCAGAGGATGCGTATGTTAGAGTCGGTAGAGGGATGTGGATGTTAGAGTCGGTAGAGGGATGTGGATGTTAGAGTCGGTAGAGGGATGCGGATGTTAGAGTCGGTAAAGGGATGTGGATGTTAGAGTCGGTAGAGGGATGCGGATGTTAGAGTTGGTAGAGGGATGTGGATGTTAGAGTCGGTAGAGGGATGCAGATGTGTGGATGTTAGAGTCGGTAGAGGGATGTGGATGTTAGAGTCGGTAGAGGGATGCGGATGTTAGAGTCGGTAGAGTGATGCGGATGTTAGAGTCGGTAGAGGAATGCGGATCTTAGAGTCGGTAGAGGGATGCGGATGTTAGGGTCGGTAGATGGATGTGGATGTTAGAGTCGGTAGAGGGATGTGGATGTTAGAGTCGGTAGAGGGATGCGGATGTTAGAATCGGTAGAGGGATGCGGATGTTAGAATCGGTAGAGGGATGTGGATGTTAGAGTCGGTAGAGGGATGTGGATGTTAGAGTCGGTAGAGGGATGTGGATGTTAGAGTCGGTAGAGGGATGTGGATGTTAGAGTCAGTAGAGGGATGTGGATGTTAGAATCGGTAGAGGGATGTAGATGTTAGAGTCGGTAGAGGGATGTAGATGTTAGAGTCGGTAGAGGGATGTAGATGTTAGAGTCGGTAGAGGGATGTGGATGTTAGAGTCGGTAGAGGGATGTGGATGTTAGAGTCAGTAGAGGGATGCGGATGTTAGAGTCGGTAGAGGGATGTGGATGTTAGAGTCGGTAGAGGGATGTAGATGTTAGAGTCGGTAGAGGGATGCGGATGTTAGAGTCGGTAGAGGGATGTGGATGTTAGAGTCAGTAGAGGGATGCGGATGTTAGAGTCGGTAGAGGGATGTGGATGTTAGAGTCAGTAGAGGGATGTGGATGTTAGAGTCGGTAGAGGGATGTAGATGTTAGAGTCGGTAGAGGGATGTGGATGTTAGAGTCAGTAGAGGGATGTGGATGTTAGAGTCGGTAGAGGGATGTAGATGTTAGAGTCGGTAGAGGGATGCGGATGTTAGAGTCGGTAGAGGGATGTGGATGTTAGAGTCAGTAGAGGGATGTGGATGTGAGACAAAGTAATTTCTTTTCCCCAGGCCTCTGTCATGTTGATAGCATGTAATCTGGGTGTGTTTTCCCGTGGGGATGCAGGCTAACAGGAGCAGTGTGGGGGCCTCGGGGAGTGGTGTGGGAAACTCCATTCTGTTGATGTGTCCCTTTAAATCTTTAATAAAGTTGATCTAATTTGGAGGAAGGCAGCTGGCCATGTGCTGGCCATAACTCTGGGTGTTGTGTGTCTGAGCGTGGGGGCCGGATGTAATAGACCTGTTACAGTGATTAGGCGAAGCCTGGTGCATTGTGTGCACTTCGCGATAATTACATTGTAAATTTGCCAGTCACGTTGGACACATTTGCCGCTGGCGCGTCCCACTAGGTGGCCGCTTATTGATGGCGGAGCACACAGTTCGGACAATTGCCTCGCATAATTTTGTGTATTGCCGTACTAATCCAGCCGGATAATGCTGTTATTAAAATAATTGATCCGCCGCGCCCACGGCACTGTTCTCATGCATTAGGGCACCACTAGTCAGGTGGAGGGAATGGTGCTTTGGTGCCGCTCGTGATCATCCAGCACTGCCATAGTGCCAGTGCTGGGCACTGTTGTGAAAGTGTCAGTTTTAATCTTCTGCAGACAATGGTCCTACGAATACAGATCTACACTGCATAAGTGCCAGCAGGAAGACAAACTCAGAGGAACAAAACAAAAAGTAATCGTGAATCACAAAAACAGATTTGCAGAAAACATAATCAGAACAAGGAAATGCTGAAAGTTTAGGATAGAAATGCAGTTTAAAAAAAAAAAATCTACAGGTTTCAGGTGATTTCTACATGGTGGAGAGTTATTCTAGATTTAAATATTATTAAAGATGAACTGATAAAATTATGTTCAAATTACAGGTCATTAGTTTATTGGTCACAAGACTCATGCCACTGTTGTGACTTTGTTTCATGACTTTAAGGACCCAGTAGACTCCGGGGCAGAATTTTAGTTCAAATCCACCTCCTGTTGTTTTAAAAATGGCCAATTTTGGTCACTCCACACTGCCATAGTTCACTGAGCTGTATAAATGAGTAAGTGATTAAAAGCAGAGGGGAAAATACTGGAAGAATGAAATAATTGCTAAGAAAGTACACATTATTTTGTCAACATTGTTATAAATGTTTAACATTGACTCAGGGCCATTTATTAATACCACAGCATTTAGTTTAAGAATATTTCTCTGAGTTCCATCCATAATGGAGAATTTTATCAATTGAAATATTACATCAATATATTTTTTATTACAACACAAGGAATTAAAACACGACAAATTAAAACATACAACAAATTAAAACACAAAACGTTGGACCGATGTACAGAAGATATGACTGGCTGAATAAAGGACACAAAGACTACTAAAGTAGCAGTGACTAAGCCTTGTGGAAACAGTTGTTAATATCGGTATACATGTCCTGCAGGCTGTCACTGAAGCCTGTGGCGTGGCATCAGTCACAGCCCAATTTCATTAGTGACATCAAGGATCCTGTTTTCCCATTTCCACACGCGACAGAGCGTAATCTTGTTACTTTTGAATCAGAAGGATTGCATGAGATTGTTCCCGTCGGAGACATATCTGCCACCAGGGAGTGCCTGTTTAGCAATTGAGCGCCAATGAAGCTCGTAAAACCACCACAAGTTTTTTGCCTGACCTGCAATAAACGTTGGTTCGATGAGAGTTTGGAAATTGTCTTTCACAGGAGTTTGGCTGCAGTAGGGATTATGTGAGATTGTGTCAGTGTGCAGGATAGGCACCACACAGCAGTAGGCTTTGTGTTATAATGTGGCAGTGTGTGATTTATACTACACAAGGTACCCCTCATGTTACAATGTATCAATGTGTAGGATTTACACTACACATCTAAAGGCCTTGTATTATCATGTATCAATATATAATTTATATAAATTATGTGATTTACACAACATCATTACACAAATACCAACCACTGTGTAAAGCTAGATACTCATTCATTTCATATAGCTTAGTGAACTGGAGCAATGTTGATTAAACAACCTTGTCCAAAATCCAACCACAACAAGGCCTGGCATTCTGTAGATTGTCCCAACACTGTTGAATGATTCTGCAGTCAAAGAGCCTTATTCTGCCATGGTACCATCACATGTCGGTTCATCGTGTGTCGTGCGTGTGGATTGGTGGAATTGCCCCGTGAGGCGGCTAGATTTAGGAGTCTGTGATATACAGCCTACCTGTGGATAATGACTATTGATCCGAGGCTGGGCCGGTGTGTGGCGCTTATCGGCATAATTGAATGCAGCCATTACTTGCTAAATTACGTGACAGTGCACAATTTCCTGGATGGCTGTCGCGCCATATTTACACGCGTGCGCTCGTGGCATTAAGCCAAATTTATTGTTCGCCGTTGTTCCGTGGCCGCGGTGTGACTCCGCTACACAAAAGCTTAGCGGGATTCAGCACAGTCGGCAGGGTCTGTCCGTCTGTCTGTCTGTCAGTCGTCTGGACGCTTGTGGGGCAAGTGGACTACTTTACCACAGCAAACACAGGTCTGTTTATGCGTCTGACTCATGGTTATTTGTTGGAAATTGTGTTTGTAAGTAGTTTAAAAAGTATGTATTATTTTGTCAATGTTGTTATGTTAAAAGTATAATTAAATGTTTTAACATTGAATGAAGAGCACTTGTTAATGCCATGGCATCACAATTTCCATGGCCTGCTTCGTGGCTGGTATTTACAGGTATGTATGCGTGCTTGCATGCATGTGTGAGTGCGCACACATCACATGTTTACAATGTTTACACGTCATAATAATTTAACACAATTTAACTGGATTTAGTTGATAGTGAAAAACTCAAATGGCAAGCAGACAAGGAAGCATTTGGCTTGTCAATTGTTAGTCTACAAGGTTTGTTACCTGTTATTCTGTGATATAACATATTTGGTCCACATATTTAACCCTCACCATTTTGCAGCCTGCAGATAAACAACGCCATTCGGTTACAGCTCTGTTGTGAGAAGGACACTTATGTATGATTAATCTACACCAACAGGTGGAGACAGTGTCAGCTTGGCATAGTTGGGTGTTATGTCCTTTGTGTTGTTTACAGAATGAACAAAATGGTTGACTTGATACATCGTAGTATTGCATGGAATTCCTGTTCCTAGTGTAATATCCCCATATTGATAACACCGCTGTTCGTGAGATGGTCCCTGAAGATATTGTGATGATTAAGGCTGATCCCTGACCATTAGGTGTTAGTAACTGCTGACCACAGGCGCATTTAGAGATGTAATCAATGTGTCTAGGGCAGGAAGTGATCACTGGCAGTGACCTATGTGTGTCTGTTGTCATGGCCACTTGGTGCATGACTCACTTAGGCCAAGTGTAGTGACCACTGACCACTGCAGCTGTGTCAGTTCTCTCTTTCTGTCCTTCTGTCATACCATGTGACATGACTAGCATTGTGTCAGTCAACAGTGTTGTGTCCCCTTGCTGATGTTAAAACTTAGACAATTTAATTAATTCAGCTACAGACAGAAGTGCCAACTTCCCTCCCTCTTTGTCCTCCCTGGTCCACCCAGATCCCTCCTCCCATCTCAGTTGTGGCCTTCCCTTTTCCTGTGTCCTTAACTTTCCTCTGCCTCTGTTCACTTTGTTAGTTTTGCTCTGCTTCCATTTCTGCCAAGAAACCTCTGGGGAACAGCCCTAATAAGGAGTGCTGAAGGGGAGAAGTCCTACAGGAGATTCCCTCCCTGTCACCCTTTATCAAGGGTGCTAATGGGGTATTAATTCTCTATAGCCACCAGCTGTTCCATGTTATCCCAGCTTGGGGGGTGGGACTGGGCCCTGCTGGGCTGACAGAGGGAGGGAGGAATGGGGTGAGTGGAAGGGTAGCACCTTAACCCCAGTTCTCAGGCCTGGCAGCACTTCTGCTGTTGTGTCAGGCTAACCTGGTTTGGTAATTCCAAAGAAGTTTATGAATTCCAAGAATATTTTGTTGATTCCAAGGATCACCTGCAGACCTCAGTGATCAGCTGTGGGCTTCAATAATTCTTTGTTGATTCCAAGGATTGTTATTTGATTCAAATGGTGTCTTTATTCCAGGAAACTTTCTTGGCTTCAGTGATCTATTGTTGTCTCCAGGGATCTCATAATGGCTGCTCCCCCCTCTTCAAGGACCTCCTTGTCTTTGTCATCTCCACACCAGTAACACATGGCAGTAATCTTATCCCAGAACTCTCTCCCTTGAACCGTCTTGTCTGCACAAGACATTTCCTGACCTGCCAGTTACAGTACAGTTTATTGGCACATATTTCCCCCTGCTCCCACTGCAGCCTTCCCACCCCTCCAGCTGGGAGTGATCTAGTGTAGGTCCCTCCCAGGACTCTTCCTCTTACCAGGGATTTCATAGGAACCAGTCTTTATGTTAACGTTTGTAATGGTTTATTTCACATGATATGATGATGCTGCTATGTCTGGATATTCACTGACGTGACTACCGTAATGACTATATTCAGACACTGCATGTTTTTGGATCCCTAAAGATGTTAATTTTTATGTACTGTACGTTTTTTATACATACCATATTATCCACAATAGATACACAGTGCACCAGTGCAAGGATTTGGGTAAGCATCTGTTAATTTTGCATAAGGTAATTTGTTCTGTGTAAAATGGGCTGCATCTATTACGCAGTGTACATCTATAAGGGAGTATATGATATTACTTTGACATTCTTTACATATTGTAATACGTAATGGTCTAGTTTTCGGACATCAAAAAATATTTTTATAATGTTTTTGGACAATTGAGAATTTAAATTTGTTTAGGTGTGTAAATAAAAAACGCAATGATAATTTAAATGCATATATAACATGAAATCAGGAATTTGTTTTCCCATCAGCATTTTCTGCTTGACATAATGAATTGATCCATGTTTAAAGAGTAAAGTGACAGACAAGATAGAAATAGTATGGGTTGTCTCCTGGGTGCTTTGTAGCTGCTTTGAAGAATGGCTGTGTTCCATCCAATCTACCCAGGCCATTATCCCAGCCCCGAGTGGCTCCCTAGTCACTCCCAAGTGTTCCCACATCAAATAGATCTCTAACCTATTATAGACAGGGTGGGCACACATTCCTACATACACAGTGACTTTAGGTGGGCACACATTACTACAGACACACTGACTTTAGGTGGGCACACATTGCAACAGACACACTGACTTTAGGTGGGCACACATTGCTATAGACACACTGACTTTAGGTGGGCACACATTACTACAGACACACTGACTTTAGGTGGACACACTTTACTACAGCTACAGACACACTGACTTTAGGTGGGCACACATTACTACAGACACACTGACTTTAGGTGGGCACACATTGCTACAGACACACTGACTTTAGGTGGGCACACATTGCTACAGACACACTGACTTTAGGTGGGCACACATTACTACAGACACACTGACTTTAGATGGGCACACATTACTACAGCTACAGACACACTGACTTTAGGTGGGCACACATTATTACAGACACACTGACTTTAGGTGGGCACACATTACTACAGACACACTGACTTTAGGTGGACACACATTACTACAGCTACAGTCACACTGACTTTAGGTGGACACACATTGCTACAGACACACTGACTTTAGGTGGACACACATTACTACAGCTACAGACACACTGACTTTAGGTGGACACACATTGCTACAGACACACTGACTTTAGGTGGGCATACATTACTGTAAACACACTGACTTTAGGTGGGCAAACATTACTACAGACACACTGACTTTAGGTGGGCACACATTGCTACAGACACAGTGACTTTAGGTGGACACACATTACTACAGACACACTGACTTTAGGTGGACACAGACTCCCATAGAATGTGTACCCACCTAAAGTTTATATATTTTGGTCACCATATTTGGTTTGGCTAAATAGTATTTAATTCAACAATATGTCTGGTTTAAAGTGGGGCTTTCTCTTCCGTTACCTGGCATCAGCCAAGTGTGGCAGCTATTGACCATTAGCTGGAAGTCGACTGTCCAAATCAGTTGTCAATGTGAGACCTGTGAAAATGTACCAGATGTTTAAATCTTTAGGATTTAAATGTTTAAATTTGACCAATTCCAGGACGCAATTTTCAAATTGCAACTGGGGCTTAATGAAGGCAATTTAGTGGAGAATAATAGTAAAATACAACATCAACATTTATTTGAATACAAAATATGAGGAACACAGCTTGAGTTGAATGTTTAGTTACTGGACATGAGGAAGTAATTACCTGCCTAATTAGACAGCCACCCAGGCTCTAGTCAACTGGCCAGACTGTTTACTCAGGCCAGACTGGACAGTGCCCAGTAAGTAGTGGTCAGTGCTCAGACTGGCCTGGATTATCACCTGGTCAGTCTGGTGAGAGATTACACACCCCTGGGGCCTCTTAGTGGACCACTGGGGGATTAGTGGCAGTGATAATTGACCCCCTCCTCCCCCTCCCCTCCCTGTCTGGAGAGGTTGCTGCCTCTGACTGGGTTTAAGGAGATTTGGGAAAGGTTACAGGAACAGGTTTGGGGATAGTTTGTTGTTCAGGTGTTAGTTCCCCTGTCATTATGGGATGTGGGGGGGGGGGGTAATGTGAGAGACAGATGTCACTGGCTTCTATCTACTCCAGTCCCTTGCTTCATTGTAGGGGCCATACCACAGGGTAGCTGTTTGCTCTCACTCTCATACTTCTCGTTTCCGTGTCTGTCAGGGGTCAGGGGTCAGGTGGGTCTCCCTATGTCCTCACTGGTCTCTTGTGTCTCTATCAACCTGTCTCCTCGGTATGTTCATGTTGTTTCCTGCTGTGGTCCTCCAGTCCAAGTCTACGTCCTATGTCACTCTGTCATTTCACCAAGACATGACGACATGACTAGTGTAGTGCTTTAAAAAGTCTGTCAAAAGAAACAAGTTTTGAAAATGCTGCCGTTTGAAAATGTGGACGGTTTATTTCACTAAACTACAGACAATGATGTACGCAGCATGCAAAATAATCTTTGCATAGTGATTGCTGCGTGGCTGAATGCTTCCCAGAGATGTTGAGACGGTCTCAGTTGGACAGGTCTGTGAGGAAGGGAATGTGAAGCAGTGAGGGCAGTAGAGCTGCTAGAGCACTGGGATGGCAACTTCTTATGAAAACATGAGACAGAGACACTGTGTATGTCAGACAGAGACTGTTTAGACTGTCTCACAGTTCCTAGTGCTGTAGCTGTTGTCTGAAGCATGAATCTAGTGGCTCAATCTGGAGCATTCAGATTAGCTGCAGCCTGGCAGTTTATCTGCAGCCACTGTCTTTACTGGCTGATAACAACAGGAGAGAGGAATTGGCAGGTGTGAAATCTGTTGAAATGTTATCAGAGGACACAGTTTCTAGTACTAGCACTAGTTGTGTCAGTTTTTTGCAGTCTTACAGAGAAAATGTAGGAATTAACCCTTTTTATTTCAAAATTGGTACTTTGATATTTTACGTCGAAACAGAAGTTTTCTTTAGTTACAACCATTACAAGATTATTCCTGTCTTTCCAGTCATATCTCCTGTTGCTTCATCCAAAGAATGTTCCATTGTAAAAATATATGATAGTTTAATTAGCCAGAAACAAGCTCTTTGAGGTCACATTTACCTCTCAAATAATAGATGAGTTGTAGTTTGGAGAGGTGAAGAACTTGGCAGCTCGTAGAATGGTTTGAGATCAGACGACTGGCTTTAATTGAGGTAAATTTATACAAATGCATGAAATGTGATCCACCAAGTCCAGGTTGCAGTGTGTTTGTACTGTGTGTTTGTAGTGTGTTTGTACTGTGTGTTCTGCCAGCACTTGTTCCTCTGGTCTCTGATGCCAAGGCTTCCACTGCTGACTGTTTCTGACTCATTAAGTAGCAATAGCCATAAAGCCCACCCAGCTTTGTGTGGGCTCCAATGATAGCAGGCGGGCTTTGTGTTGGGCAACATGCCACTGTTATTGTGGTGTTTGATGGGGCCATTAGTGTGTGGGTATTCACTGAGGTGCAAGGAGGTCATTGGGGTCACACCCCTGCCTGGTTTTGTTACGCCCCGTTTTCTTTGATAGTGGAGGGTTGTTCTGCTGGTCACATTTTATGTTGCTCACATTGTCACAAGGCATGAGTGGCATGAGTCTGTCTGTCCAGGAGATGGTTGTTGATGCTGGTCTTTTGTGGCTACAGAGAACAAGTTGTGGGCTGTCAGTGGTCACTTCACAGTGGTCACTTCACAGTGGTCACTTCACAGTGGGCATATTGCAGAATGAAAGCAATCTTAATGTCTCAGCAGAATGTGGTGTGATCCACTGTTAGTGTTGTACTGGACAAAGTGGAGTGACAATGTATCCAGTTCCCAGGGTGCCACAAATATAACATGGTTTCCTGAGGTGGGACTGTCCAGGGGCACTTAAGGGGTGTACAGGTTCATTGTGTACTGTGTAGTACTGGTCATTGTGTCTGGTCTGTCACAGTCTGGTGGTCAGTCACGGTCTAGTGATTATTGAGTCAGCTGGAGTTCTTTACATTGATATAATTACAGTGTAAAATTTATGTTGATTCAGATGTATCTACAACATCCTAAATGTATCCCTTTTGGTGTCTGCTGCATGTCACCGTCAGTGACGTCATTGACACTGCAGTGTGTTTATCCTTCAACCAATTTGATTACCAGTTAACACTTTAAACACACCAGTCGTCACTTGTCACGTCACTTGTCACGTCACTTGTCACGTCACTTGTCACGTCACTTGTCAGTCGATCAGACATTAAGCAGACATGATTGTTTGAGAAGCTGATAAAAATGCAATTTGTTTGTTTAGGCGACTGTGTTACAACTTGTGGTACAGATTGTGTCTGTGTGTAAAGGGTAGTGTTATCATGTGCCACTGATAGGTGCTGTAAAGTGTAATAACACATTGTAAGTGAGGTCACGAGGTGCACGTATTGTGTTCAGCCAGTAGTGTGTCTGTTATATAAGGCACAAGTACTGATGCTGTATTAATAACTTAGAGCTGTAGACCTTGATAAGTGTCTTTTGTGTGATATTGATCCAGAAAGGTTTCATCTGGAGGGCTAAGGGGTTCAGGGTAATTTAACAGGTTCATGATAAGATTTCATGTCAGATTAGGTGCAGAGTAATAATGACAGTCTATTAATGGGTCTTGTGGGTGATGCGGCCTGTTGATAGGTGTCTATAAGAGTGAATAGGTGAACTTGACATGTACTGCAACAGTGCACTAGTGCAATTTCTTATGTGTCTGGATGGAAACCTTTTAAAAATAATTGTATTAAAAAAGTATTCATTATTTTTGCATTGTTTTTATTATAATAAATAAGTTAAAATTGTGAAATGTATCTAGAAAAACAACAAAAATAAGTTAAAGTTCCATACTAAATTAAAGGTCCATAGTAAGTTGATGTCAGTTACTCAGTCAGTAGTATATTAAAACATGCTACTATACCGTGCCTTATTAGTGTGTATTCAGACAGCAGGGTTGTGTTACTGCAACTTGATATCACAGCCAGATATCGGATGTGATATCTAATCTGGATGGGTACAGATAGCACTGGGCGTGTGTGTCAATTGTGTGTGGCTGTGACAGTTGGCATCCTGTGGCCTGTCGTGGATTGTCGTCTTGTGACAGGGGCATCTGTCAGTGTGACTGTATTAATATTTGATCGTGCTCCATGCTGGCTCCCGGGCTCCAATTAATTGTCTCTGGCATGCCACTTAGCCATTCCACCGACTTCGCATCAGCGACAACGAAAAGCCGTGCTGGTGCTGATTGTCGCACAAGCACGTGCCATTTAGACGGGTGTGCGTACGTGTGTCAGTGTTGCAACGCAGCGGTGTCAGTTGCGTCGATGTGAGGCGACGTAAGTGACGCAAGGGTATTTAGAGACGCAAGGGTATTTACTGTTCAGCAAGGGATTGTTGAGTGTTGGTTTGAGGTGAGGGAGTATTTGATTTGAGGTGAGACAAGTAGTGGTAGGGACTGGGTAATGGAGAGTGGTTTGTTGACTGGTATCATGTGTTGTGACGTCAATGTATTGTAATGGTTGTGGAGTGTTAGTTATTTAACATTCTGTTGGGCTTAGACGTGACCTATCATCAACAGTCATTTAGGATGTGACAGTGTGACATCATTGTTTATGATGATAGACATTTGTTATATTGTGCCTAAGTCATGAAGAAGTAGGATGGATAGAAAGTTAGTTACAATGACATCATGAGCCGTACTGGTCAGGCTTATTACAAACCACACTCAAGATGTGGTGTCTGTTTGATGTCTGAACTGAACGTATCAGTGTGGTTTAGGGACATTGTCACTGGTCACTGGTCACTATAAAATGTCAGGGGTCATTATCAGGTCCCACATGTTTGGCAGCTCTGACTGTTCTATGGCTTCATTAAAGTGCAGCTCTGTCTAACAGGTGGTGCCAGTGTCTGCTTGGGTCACTTCCTGTGCTGTCAGAGTTTGGCAGTGGATCAGTTGATGTCTCCAGTGACCAGAGTCAGTAGACTCTGGCCACTGGCCACAGACAGCTGTCACTGGCAACTCTTGTTCCCTGATGTAATGGAGCCTCTTGTTTCTGACCTTAGTGTGTTGGTGCAACAAAACATTGTGGTTTGGCATCTCCTGTGGCTGACATCTTCCGCAGCGTTTGTTCAAAGACAGGCAACTTTTAGTGGACACTTTATGAGTGTCCACCTAATCACCATCATGTTTTCAGAAATTTTGACCACCGTATTTTCAGAAATGTTTCCAATTTTATTCGTCTGAAACTCACAGTGCAGATTTGTTTACATCCTGTGTTGAAATGTGGCCACCAACTCAACAAAGTTGCCTGTGTGGCTGATGACCAAGTTGTCTGCTCCTGCAGATAACTAGCGCCTTCTCTGGACCTTCTCTGGGCAGGTGAATGGTGAGCACAAAACATACCACAAGGTTCTGTTAATAGAATGCATGGGCGTGTCTATAATACACACCTTCCTGTGAGTGTGTTTTTATAAGTTGCTATTGTGCGTGGTTATTTTTAACACACCTACGAGTCGTATGTCGCTCTTTACTTAGATGACAAGTGTGTGGTATGTAGGTGTACATTGATCAACATTAGCGTTCCTATGGTGTATTGTAGTTCCACCTAATGACCAGTAATTGGATATACTCAAATATACCGAGTGAATCATTCTGATTGTCAGTTGTGAGTAGCCTAGTTGTTAAAATGTCCGTTTGTAGTTATTATTAGAGCACATTTTATGGGTGTTTTTTTTTTGTGTTGGAAAAAGGTGTGTCAGTGATTTAGAGCGAGGTTATTCTTTGGTTACTGCTCAGTGCACTGAGCAGCCATTGTACTGGGAGGTAGTTTGTGGCAGTTGAGATGGGTGGAACACACAAGGACATTGTGTTGGGGGGAGGGATAATGTTCACTGTATGTGAAATGGTGGGGCTGGAGAGATAGTGTGACACCAGTGTGATGAGTGGTCTCAGAAGGCAACTGGGACTGACCGACCACAGCAGAACACTGGGACCCCTGACAGGGTGACAGAATGGGTGACACAGACACAGTGTCATGTGATTTGACTCTCTGTATGAGTGGATGTGACTGGCATATGGTGAAGGTGTTTGTTCCTACAACTCTATTAGTCCAAAGCACCACACTCTGCCAGTGACCTTTGTCAGCCAGGCCTGGTGGTGGTGTTAGTGTTAGCCCCCTGGCACACACTCAGTGCTGCCACCTGGCCACTGTTGTGGGGTGAGGAGTCAGGGTGAGGAATCAGGGTTAAGGCTGTCAGGGTGTATTCTGTGGACATGGATCATGTGATCTAGTATAGTTGTGCTGCTTAGTGGTGATAGTGGTGCCTAGGGAGGCTTGACATTACTTCATGTGTTGTCTGTCCATCCTTCTGTCCACGTGTCCATTCATGTGTCCGTCCTGTGTGTTTCTTCATACGTGTGTCTGTCTGTCTGGTAGGCTGTCATCTGTTTCTCTCTCTGTCTGTCTGTCTGTCTCTGAGTGTGACTGGCTGGCCATCTGTCAGTCTGTCTGTCCGTCTGTAATAGCAGTAGCTGGAAACTAGAGTCATCTACAAACTGAAATGGGAGATAATTTAAAAGAGACTTGTAGTATTATTGATGGAGAAACTTATTGATTTCCTCGAAGCAAACATAATGGCCCTGTCACTGTGCCAAGAAAGAGAATTGGAAGATGTGGGAACTTATATTGACTTTTTGTTCTTGGCACTCTCAAAGTCTTAGTTATTACTTATTAATATTTGGCTAATGCGGACTGCCAAATCTCTTGGTCATTCTCTCCATGCCCAAATGTTATAATTTCCAGGTATAAGTACAACATTTATGTCTGTTTTTAGACAGACTATTCCCAGTGTGTTTTAAATGAAGTGAAATATGTATATTCAGAGCAGTGAAACCTGTGTATTCAGGCCAGAGAAACCTGTGTATTCAGGCCAGATGGAAACCTGTGTATTCAGGGCAGTGAATCCTGTATATTCAGGCCAGTGAAACCTGTGTATTCAGGCCAGTGAAACCTGTGTATTCAGGCCATTGAAACCTGTGTATTCAGGCCAGTGAAACCTGTGTATTCTGTTCAATGAAACCCATCACTGTGCATGTTGGGGGTTGTTGAGTGATGTACCTGTGTATGACTGACAACTGAAGGTGTCTACGTATGTTAAGTGTCCACTTGTGTCTGTTACAGACCTCTGATGTTGGACTGGAGGAAATCTTCACATCACTCAGCAAAGGCAGCAACAATCGACACAGTCGTAAGTATTGCATTTCATCTCGCCTACTGAGCATGTTTTGTGTAAGGGGACAGTTGTCACAGTAGTCTTTTCTACCTGTGTAATAATATTGATGCAATTTATTTCAGAAAACTAATGTCCATATGTAATATATATATATATATATATATATATATATATATATATATATATATATATATAATATATATAATATATGTATTATATATATTATATATATTATATATATATATATATATATTTGTTTACATTATTAGCATGAACCCTGTGAAGCTGCATATTTCACATACCCCACATATCGATTCTTAGATGTCAATTTTACCCAAACAAAATTATGCACATAGTGAAACTCTTTCTATATCTATTTCACATCACAGTGAAATGTGTCATCTGGTAATTTTTTATTTTAATTGATAATTTATGTGCTTAGAAATGGCTTAGCTGTTGAGACAGACTGTCCTAGACCTTGACTATGGTAAAACGCAAGTGTTCCAGAAATGTTGACCAGGTAATGTGACCACAGACAGATGGTTGCTGCCACAGAGTGACCAGTCTAACTGTCCCACAGGTGCTGAACCAACACTTGAACCAGATATTTGTAAGCCGCCACAAATGAACACCAGATCCTGCCTGGAATGCGTAATCTTGTTTATTTTCCAACATGCATATATTTCAGGTGTAGTATCAGAATTAAGAGCCCACTTGAGAACAAAGCCCCTACTTGGGTTAGTTTAGGGTCTGCGTTGAGTTGTTCAACTCTGTATGAAGTGGTCAGCATTTTGTGAGATAACGAGCCTGGTAAACATGTGGAGATATTTCCAAGGGGCGTTAAGTAGATTGTTAAACAGTGTGAGTGTGTAGAAGACACTTGCAGTGCCCATCAAAGCAAGGAGGGTAGACACGTATCATACCCTGGAAGATTCCACAAATTCCACCTGTGCAATTTTCATGTTGCCTATTGATGTCCTGTGTTGATATAATAATAATTATTATTCCCCTTGTTGATATAATTGTTATTATTTTCCGCTTCACTGAATAAGAAAACTACTACTGACATTTCAATAATTGTATTTAGCCATTTAACTGGTTAAGCAGACCTTATGATCAGATTGGTGTATTTATGTTGAGTTGTTATGAAGGCCATGTGTGATAGGTGTACTTTACAGATTGATTGCTGGCAGCCAGCTCTAGAGGCAGCAGTGTTATTGATTGGGTCATTCTTGGGCCATAAGTGGGTAATGAGTTTCACCTATGTCTCTGGCACTCAGAAGTCAGGCACTGCAGGTGTGACCCTTAAATAGCAGGGAGAGCAGTCAGTAAGTTTGTGCTAAGTGTCTTGTTTATTATGATGCAGCCAGTTGGCGACTGATCAAGCTGTGTGTCTTAAATACCTGACATAACATCACAGGTGTAGGGTGACAGTTTATGTCCAAGTTAATGGTCTATTAGTTCATCCTGCAGTCAGGGATCTGGTTATTTGTCTAGATCCTAAAACGGAAGTTTGTGGGTTTTCCTGGATATGTCTAATTTTGGCTTTGAAAACATTGGTGCCATCTGTAGTTTTGTGGTGGTGTGAACAGCCAACTCTTGCTAAAAGGTTGAACCCTTGGTCCCAGTGGAGTGTGTCTGGGCTGACTGGTATGGTTCAGTATGGTGACATTGTCCACAGACACACTGAGGCCATAACCTGACTGTGTGATACAATGTCACTAGAACAAAACAGCTGGGTGACTCTTCCATCAGTCACCCAGACACAATGATGTTCTTGATGCGGATGACATTGTAATTCCCCCCTGCTGCCACGACATGCAGATTAATAGCAGCATTACTCGGTGGCTTTTCATTGTGGCGTTACGATTTTCGGCCTGAGTGAGCCGCCTTTTTACTCTTGTGTTTTATGGCAGTTATCGGCTCTCAACATCGCGTCAGTAACACCACTTGTGAATCTTTTGTATCTGGGCGGGCACGCGATGCCACACGCACGCATTTGCATGTAATCGGGTCGGTGAACTGACGCCTTTTTAAAGCCATGAAGTGCAGGCGAAATGACAAAGGGCATCAGCAAGGCCAGATGGGCCTGACCGAGACACCAGGCAGTGGGACCACTTCAACTGTATCCCCAGCAAGGGACTAGCGCAGGATGAAGGCCAGGGATCTCTCATTGTATTGTCTCGTCATTGTGGTAACCTTACCTGAGTGGCTATCTCGTATATTGCTTACTTACTGGGCGGGTAATCACAAGATGCGATGCAGGCTTTGTGTCACAGATAATTCTCTGATGCATTTAGCAGATGCTAATTGGACGCAAATGTGTACATGCACTGCACTAAATGGACCATATTCCCTGTGACAGATGTTGCAGGTGATGGCTACAATTAGGATCTTGACAAGGCGATAAGTGGTTATGTTATAGCAGGTTGAATTTTAAATAATTCATTTGTGCGGGTCGAGTTTTGTATAATTAATGTCGGTGATTATTCACAGGTTTGGGATGCAGCATGCTTGTTTTGGAACAAGTTGTGTTTGTTTTTGTTTGGTATCTCCGCTTAAATCTAGCTTCCATTATTTTATCAGAATTTGACAGGTAGGGTTCAGTTACCATTTACAAATAACTACAAACAATGGCTATGTAGACAGCACTTGTGGTTTAGATAAACTAGATATGTATAAAAACTGAATTTACAAATACAGTCAGTATCTGATGGGGTGGGCCATGAAATGAAAGGGTAGATAAGAGGGTTGAGGTGGTGGGTAACTGGGCTGGTGTATTGAAGTAACCCCTGTGAGATCAGATAAGGCATCAGGGACAAGCTGTTCTCATGACTGTCTTCTTTTGTGTATCCTCTTAAATATATCCTGTTATGTAGATATGAAACTAACTGCGATACAAAGCCATGCTCGATTTAATCTGAGACTTGTGTAGACCCACATATGTAAATAGTTATCAAAACCTGGACATCTTTGTTCAGCCGGGTGACTCTGTGGGAAGAGACAGTGAGGTGTTGATTCCATCTGTCTCTGACACTGTCAAAACAACCAACAGATCCCAAATAGGGAAGTGGGGAGCGGTGGTCGCAAGGTAGAACGATGGTCTATCAATCGAGGGGACGGTGGTTCAATCCCACATGCCACCATTTTGAAACTTAGGCAATTTCGTTCACCTCGCACTGCACGTGTCTTTCGGAAGAGACACTAAAAACCGGTGGTCCCTTCTATCTGGTGTCTATGCCAGGGGAAGTAAAAGATCCCACACAGGGGATAAATGTGTAACCTGTAGTGGACTTACTACTTCTAGAGGACAACTCTAAAACCCAAAGACAATAATTGTCAGCAAGTTGACCAAGGTCATTTAATAGAAGAAGTGATACAAATTGGAAGTGAAGTCACACAGCCAACAGTCCAGATTTACAAACAAAACAATGCTGAAAGTTTCAAAGGTGTGACTGCCCCCCTGGTTTATTGCCCCATGGGTAAACTAGTGTAGTTACACACCCCACTTCCTAAAACCACACTATCCTAACTCAACTGGAAATGAACAAGGCAGATTGCTGTCACATTTCCTAAGTACCCCATTTCCTGCTTGTTCCCAGGGTTCTCACCCTTTATGGCAGGTCAGGCTTGCAGCCAGGATACTCACTGTCACCCTGCCAACAAAATTGTTGCCCCCTCCTAGTGACATGCATGGGCGGATCTGCTTTGATCATCCACCCCACCCCCACTTTGAAACCCCAGGGTGCTTCTCTCTGCACCTGCTTCACTTGAGAGTGACAGATGAGGCCGTGCACTGGTGCATGTTATTGCACCATGGCACTGTAGGGGTACATAAGGACTGTGGTACCATTGGAGCATCTGACACCATGTTGGTTGGTTGTGAGGATGTAGTTGTGTACTCTGATTGTCTGACATCAGTAGGAGACCCAAACAGTAACAGAAAAGATAGAAAGGTAAGTTTTATGCAGTGCAGTATTCAATTCTTAGGACTCATTGGCCTTTACATTTACACAGACCTGTTCAATCTAAGAAGCATCCAGTCATGCTGCAGTTATTGCACGGATACTATTAGTACACAAATATCCACCACTGTCTATAGCCAGGTATTCATTCATATAGCTGAGTGAACTGGAGCAGTGTAGAGTGAACAAACTTTTCCACGGTTTGACATCAGCACAGGATTTGAACCAGGGTTATTTTGATCCAGACTATTGTGCCTCAGCACTGAGCCAGTATCCATGGCACAGTATCTGTGGTGCATCTTATGTGAAACTGCACCGAAGGATATACATGCCTTTGTGTGCATGCTCGTGAGAATCCGAAGCCATTTCCACTGAGATCAGGCCCTGTGATTGGTGACTTCACTCAGATATCACAGATCACGCAAGTTGTGCAATTTACATAAATGCCGACGTTCACATCAATTTTTAGTCTGGTTTTTGGTGACGAGAAAGAATCTCATCGGCGCCTGCCCCAAAGGATATTGAATAGGCGTCACTGTCGACATTGATTGCAGGTATCAAGTCAGTTATGCAATTTGCATCTTTTTTTTACTTCCATGTCAATTTCAATTTCTTTTTTGCCGTTGAAACTGTGTTGATTTCATTGGCGTATACTGTGCTGTTTCGATCAGTCTTTTTTATTGCTCATTGTTAGCTGAATATTGATTCCTTTGATAGGCTTGGATAAAATCCAGGACAGTTTGCCAATAGATATTTTGGCCAATGGACAGGCAAATTGTGTTTTGGCAAAGTCTGGATGATGCTGAGAACATATAAAGTAGACCAAGGAGATTTGTTGTTCCGCATTCTTGACATAATCATTCCGTGTAGATACAATGCCTCTTCTCACCCCGAGTTCTTCTTTTACATTTATCATACCGCATGATGAAAATATCTCCAATAGGATCATTGTTCTCGTGTTGACTGGCAGAAAATAATCGCCTTTGTGCTATTTAATCGCAGATTTGTTAGTATCGGCTATTTCTATCTTATCACATTACTGGGCGGAATGGATTAACATGCGCAATTCTTCGTAAGCCATTATTTAGCAAGATTACAAGTTTGACAGATGTGGTTGATAGATCCTATCTTATGTGTATGTTTGCTGTGATAACATCATGTTTAGGGGTGTAACAATATACGCAGTAGTAAACTATGCATCATGACAGTTGATGTACAGATAGTGTATGTTAAATTTAGATGAACTTTAGATGGCAACGATAGTTAGCAAGCATAAAAATAGAGTTACTACTTGTGTCATATATAAACAGTGTTCTTAATAATGCTTTTTTAATCTCAATGTATAGTTTACCAGTTTTCTAGGGTACTGTTGGTAATCTTTGACCAGAGCAGAGTTACTCACGCACAGACGTACCATTTTAAATCGACTGTCTCTAAGACTGCGTGCAGACTGACGGATGACACTACACTTCCGTTCTGACCATAGATATATCTGTGTGATTCTGACCAAGGACAGCTTTGCTCTCCCTGTTCCAAGACACTCAACTGTCATGGTGACATGGCAGTAGTCTTGCACTAGTGATCCACTATGGCTATTACAGTTCTGTTGTAGCAAACAGTAATACAATACACTTACCAAAACATATGGTAGATATTGGTGAAAAGCTGAGTGATTCCAAGTACCCAGTGTTCCTGGGATCTAGGATAAAGGGAGGGGATCTGTACAGTGTGGAGTGATGTTTTCAGAGTTGTTCCTACTTGTTTGAACGTGTAGAGACCACTGTGTGTGCACATATTTTTTCATGTTTTGTAAGTCAAATTTATCTTCAGTTAAGTGTGGTAGCTCCTTTCGTCAGACTATTGTGGCGCCACCTACCCTAACGATGACAACAGAGAGCTGCACAAACCTTACGGGACAGGACCATGAAGCATGAGATTAGATGTACACGTAGAGTGATGTAGGTTGTGTTTTGACAGTGATGTTTTTGTTTTCAGGTGAAAATGGGATAGCTCACTTGAACAACAGGGTCACCACAGCAAATAACTGCGTCGTTTCCACGGCAACGACAACAGCGCCATCGACGTTGCCAACGACGACAACAACACAGTCGTCGACGCAGGGAGCAGTCATTGTACCGAAGCGTGCACCAGCTCGGCCATTGTCATCACAACACCTGTCATCGTCATCTTGTCCACACATCTCACCAATTGTACGCGAACCACCAAAACCCATTCCAGGACTAAGTGGAACACGGCCCTGGAACAGGGACAGTGAGAAGGAAAATACTACGCCAGTTCCGTGTGCAAGGTCACCCGTGTCAAGTCTACACAGGTAAGACAATGTGTCACTATGGTGTGAATGTCAGGTGTCCTCGATGCAGCTGTTTCTGTTACATAACCTGAATTCACCATCTCTGGTCAGGGAGATAATAATGTGAACAGGACGTTTGTAGAATCAGTTGTACTTTGACTCACGTTTGTGGGAACCAGTCAGATTCAAAGCCCAGGAGTTGCTGATAGCCCTGTCTGCCTGTGTTCGTGGCTTACTATTTGAATGTTTTGTGTCATCAGTACTGTGAGTTGTGTACAATTTTGTTATGTTACCTTGTCCGTCCGTCCGTCCGTCCGTCCGTCCGTCCGTCCGTCCGTCCGTCCGTCCGTCCGTCTCAGTGGTCATTTCCCACATTGTCTCAGGCACCCAGTTGTCTGTTTCCCGTCCAGCTGCCGTGTTAGTTCTGTCAGACAGCGGCTTCCTTCATTCATCTTGAGACTGTCTTCCATTATATCATTATACCTTCCTACGGTCACTAGGGCGAGATTCTAAACTGGACATTGCAACTGTGTGAAAGAGGGTCAAGTTGCTGTGTGTGTGTTTGTGCCTGTTATCACAAGTGTGTGTTTATCGCCCTGTTGATAGGGCTGTTGTGGCAGCATCAAGTGCTCTGGGAGACCAGGGCAGTTCTTATCACTGACGGCACATCACAAGTGTTGACTAACACCAGCTAGATACCTGCTGGGTAGATAAGGGTGAAGAGATTACCTGGCTGTTGTTTGGTGGAGGGATTAAGTGAGTGTGATCACAGGGTGGGTTACCACTTACCAGTGACCCACTTCTCTCTCCAGTGCACTCTCTGTCTCTCCATCAGTGCCTTCCTCTTATTTGAACCTCTACATCTTTTTTCTGTCTTCTTACTTTTCCCTCTGAATCATCCTTATTTCCTCTACTTTTCTTTATCTTTGTTGTCTTTCTATTTACGTCCTGTGTCTGTCTTCCCTGTTCTCCATTAGGTACATTTCCCTATCCATGTTTCTGGTTCCTCAGCCTCAGATGCTTCTACCTCCATCTTTTTCTTCTGATCCTCTTATTCCTGTTCATTTTCTGTTTTTCCCTTTTCTTGACATCCTCTTCCTCATTGTCTTTCTCTTCTCTTTAATTTCATTTTCTTCACTGTCATTGTTTCGAATTTGTTTCCCCTTCCTTTCCCTTCCTTTCCCTTCCTTTCCCTTCCTTTCCCTTCCTTTCCCTTCCTTTCCCTTCCTTTCCCTTCCTTTCCCTTCCTTTCCCTTCCTTTCCCTTCCTTTCCCTTCCTTTCCCTTCCTTTCCCTTCCTTTCCCTTCCTTTCCCTTCCTTTCCCTTCCTTTCCCTTCCTTTCCCTTCCTTTCCCTTCCTTTCCCTTCCTTTCCCTTCCTTTCCCTTCCTTTCCCCTCCAGTGGCTGTTACTAATTGAATTGTTGCGTCCTGGAATAACCAATAAGTAGTCCCAAGCCATAATTTGAGAATGGTTGCATTCCCTGACATTGTAAACATCTCATTAAGAATTAACTTTTTAATTATTTAATGGACAACATTTGGTGTAAAATCAATAAATAATAAATAAATCATCGAATAATCCTGCATAGCCACATTAGTTTTGTCTAAACACAGTTGACAAAACTAATCTTTTGGTTTGATTTATAAAAAAAAAATTAACATGGAATAATACTGCATTGACAGATTAGTTTTCTCAACTGTGGTTACTATCAACAGCCCAGCATACTGACTGTCAACAGTGTTGATAGCATTGTCACACCAACTGTCACAACGTATCAGTAATATAATAATAGTATTTGAATAGTTTAATGTAGCAGGGTAGAGAGAGCTACTTATGCCCCAGTCATAGATGGGAGGGCCATGTTTCTGAGCGATCCTTCCCTCCCGTTAGCCGTGCTGTTCAGTTAGCACTACATTGGCTATCTCAATGAAATGGTAATCCGCGCTGATCCGTCTACAGTGCCGGCTGATCCAGTGGGGGATCAGTGCTGATCCAGCGTAATCCGCAAAGGGTTGCCGCAGTGGTCGACTGGATTAGTGGCTTAGACGGGCATGACGAAGAGATTAGGGGCTGCACAGTGCAGATGGATTATACCTGGATTGCTTAGCTTGCTTGAGTCAGGTAGACAGGGGGGGGGGTAATCCATTTGTTTATGAGCATAGACAGATCGACCAGGTTTCTGGGACCTGCTATTTTTACACTGATGCAAAATAGGTGGATTTAAGAAGTATAAATACACACAGTCATGATATATTTATTATCTGGCATGAATTCTGATGACATTTAAAACAATTCTGGTCACAAAGAAATCTAAAAAAAGACATTAATAAATTATAGTGTTTAAAAACCACGAAGGCTATCTGGATAATTGGTGGTGGTTTTTTGTAACCTGTTTTTTTATGTGTAAACCTGTGAACTGTGAAAAGGTCAGACTAATAAAAAATCCTGATGAATTCACGACAATGGGAATCTGTTGATAATAGCCATCTGAACAGTTAAGCATTTCTGGGTGGTAGAAAAATCATATAAGTTCATTTAGATGTCAAAGTTAGAGGTTGTAATAGGTTGCAAGATGCTATTTTAATACCAACAAGAAATAAAAAATATGCCAGAAATATATTTTTAAAAGTTTTGGTTTTTATTCATAATTATACGGGTAGATAATGCTGGTTAAAAAAGCAGACTTAGACACTTCCAAATGATGGCTTTTTAAGTTGCCACTACCAGTAATCAATGTGGAGATTTCTAGTGGACACAGTTAAGCAGTTAATCCCTAGATGACAGAAGGATTAGTGTGGATTACTGCAAGGCTGTCTGTGTTTTAAAGTGTAAAGTTTTTATTTATTAGGTCTGTCTTTGGCAAATGCAGCGTATTTATGTAGGATTTACAGACTGGAACGTTATTTTGCCTGACAAAGAACTCTATGGGCGATGCAGATGAATTAAAACAAGATTTGCGTGAGATGCTGCCAACTAGCTGGCCACTGTTGTCATGACACAGAAGAGTCAGTCGTAGTATTCACATTTATGGATACCTAGTGTCTGCAGGAAGCACAGAAACAAAGACCAACACACCAAACATGTGACCTCCTCCATGGTGACGTCACGTAGTGGCCATCCTTACTGACACAGTGATATTTGAAGTGTAATGTTGGGTCACTTTCCCATACTGTTTTTGTTAGGTTGCAATGCAGCACAGACAGCAGCGGGATATGTCAGAAAAAACTTGCCATTGGCACAGACCAGTATTGTTTCTGACTACACATTGACTGAATCTTACAGAACACATCTATTTTGGCATGTTGGTGCCATAATTCATGTGGATTTGGCAATCATTTCACAGGAACCTGTACAATGATATTACATACTATTTATAACACGTATGACATCAGGGGACTCTCAGTAGAACTCTGGCTGTGGGTGAGTTTGTTTCCTGGTGTGCCCGTGTTGTGGGTGTTCTGTGTTCTACTGGATAAACACAATTGCAGTCGTACAGCGAAAAGCAATAAAAGTGAGAAAACAGAACCATTCAGATGTGAACTGTGGCCTGCCTCATTAAAAATTAATATCGTTTTATGTGTTATGTGACAAATGTGAGCGGTCATTCACTGTGTGTGTTCACTATAAGAGTACACACGGGAAACATAAAACAGCAACGGCCAGGCCTTTATGTAGAACCCCATCAACTACTGGCTATTACAGTGCGTGTTATAGTTAACATGTACTTAGTTGATTCACGGCTCTCCGTTTATGGCGTAGTGTCCACTTAATAAGTCTGGGAGAGTGAGTTCTCTGAGGCTGTAGGTGGGTGTCTTGCTAATGAAAGTCATGCTATATAGTGGCATGTTTATTTCAAATGTCTGCATTCTGCAATGGAGACATTTGTGCTGATTGAAGACATGTGATATTTCACTTAGTTGTGAACAACACAATTCAGCAGAGGGTAGAAGTGAAGTAAATGCTGGGCCAGAATCATAGGTGATGTGTGTTGCATACACACACGCACACATACACACACACGCACGCACAAACACATGAATGCACACACACACCATGCACGCACGCACGCACACACGCACACACGCATGCTTGCACGTACACATGCACACACACACATGCACCCACACGCACATATGCACACATGCACCACACGCACGCATGCATGCACAAACACATGAATACACACACCTACAGTTGTCTGTCTCGCAGCGTGTGTGAAAATGTCACCGTGGGAAATCATCCTGTGCTGTCTGTGTCCCTCGTCTCCGTTCCTTCTGTCTGCTTGATTTATCCAAATTGCCAGATTGTGTTTGACAACTCGATGATTTCCCGGACGGGCCGGGCCCTGCATGGGAGTGATTCTAAGCACAGCCGGTGATCCTAGATCCCCCCGGGCTCACAGATATTAAGTTGTATTCCGAGGAGAGAGTGGGTATGATTTACACGCTGGTGGCTGCCTGATACAGGAAGGACAGGGATAGGACAGGATTCGGTGTAGATTCGACTGAGGCAATTGGGATTTAATAATAATATGACGGCCACTGTCTGTCAGTATTGTTTTTGTGAAGTTGAGATGCGTGTCTTATAGGTTATAGTGTGCCTCTGTGAATGTTTGGCTCATTTGAAGTGTAAGTGCATCATCTCCCCAGTGCTGGGTCTACTCGTCTCATTCTGCACACGTTATTGGTCTTGCATCATTGTAAATTGACAACATATTTAAGAAAATGCAACTACCTTGTAGTTATGTATACTTATTCACATGCATGTTTTTTGTTGTGCTAGTCTTTTCTAAAGATCTTTCTCCTATCAGAGAAAATTCAATCATGATCAGTTAACCAGATGATGAATGAATGATTTATTATAGAAAGTTGTGATATACACTATAGTACATTCAGTAGGGTACAGTCCTAGTAACTATGATTAATCGTTTGTGAGGACTAGTAATAACAGCGACACCTCATGTGTCATCATTAGTACATAACCACTGTGGTCACATGTACAGTTCATATACAGTAATAATAAATAATATTAAAACAAGACAAGCAAATGAAAAATAAAGATTATGTAGTTCTGTCTTTTGTGAAACAGTCCAACATACAAATGAAAAATAGAAATATAGATTATGTAGTTCTGTCTTGTGAATTAGTCCAATATGGATAATGTTAATTGGGGGAAATATTAATTACTGAACCGCGTGAGATGTGTAGTGTGTTGTGCATGTAATCATGGGGACTGTCACATGGCACGCACCTATTCATACATGCGTGCATGATGCTGTTGTGCATGCACAGAGCAGCATGCACCACTGCATCATGCATGCTTTGCATGCATACACGTGTTCATGCATGCGTGTGTGCAAGCGTGGATGCATGCACTGATTTGACAGTCTGACTTGCATGTGCTCGCTTGCACATGTCCAGATTATATTAACAAGTTAACTGGGTCAATGTCATTACACAGGATATAAATAATAGAAGTATGGCTACAAAGTTAGAATTTCAAAGGAATTTAGCAAATAACAAAGTAATATAATAAATATAGACGCAGGCAAGGGAATGTCGACTGTGAAGTTTAGCCATAAACTGCAATCCACGTATTCATATAGGGGCATTAACTGACAACATTTCTGTGCCTTCGTCTAAACCTCGTCGTTCTTGTTGGTATCAGATCGCCAGACACAGTCGGGGAATTCTTTTTATCGCCACTTGCACGCTGGATTTGCAGTGATGAACTCTGGGATTGCGCCAGGATTAACTGATACTCACAGCCGAGTAGCGATTCCCTCTGCTGCGACTTATTTATGGAACATGTATAATAACATGTCAGCCAGGAATGCCGTCAGAATCCGCTGCTCTGAGTGGCAAGCCACGATAAGATAGTCTGTGTTGCGGTTTTTTATTCTGCGGGATTTCGAGGCCCGTGATAGTTATCGGTGTGGCAGTTCGGTTGGCAGACGAAAATTAATTTCCATTTGCTCGATTCCCCAATGACGTTGGTGTCTGTGTATCTCGCAATGTTTGGACCTGTCAGATTGTTGGTGTTTTGGTGACGGAGATTGCTGCTATCAGATAAAAGTGAGATACATTTGGAGATGAATCAAGTTGTTTTTACATATAAAAAGTACATGGATTGTGTGTAGTGTTGGAAGTGAGAGTAGTCTGTGCTTAACAACAGCGCATGTGTTAAAGTCTTAGATGTTGTGTTTGTAAAGATCTATGTAAATCTTGCCCTTTCATCGACAACAGTGTGTGTGTATATATATATATATATATACATATTATTTTTTCAATAAAACTCCATAAATGATCATATTTTGACTTCTCGCTAATGGATGGGCACACATAGGGTATTAACCCCGCCCCCTGAAATTTAGGAATGTAACCTGCATTGGTGAAGGGTTGTATGTACAGGGTTAAGTACACAGTGTATGTTATTTGTGTTTATGTTGTTATTTGTGCTTATGTTGTTATTTGTGTTTTATGTTTTTTTTTTTGTGTTTCTGTTGTTATTTGTGTCTATGTTGTTATTTGTGTCTATGTTGTTATTTGTGTTTATGTTGTTATTTGTGTTTATGTTGTTCTTTGTGTTTATGTTGTTATGTGTGTTATGTTGTTATTAGTGTTTATGTTGTTATTTGTATCTATGTTGTTCTTTGTGTTTATATTGTTATTTGTGTTTATGTTGTTATTTGTGCTTATGTTGTTCTTTGTGTTTATGTTGTTATTTGTGCTTATGTTGTTATTTGTGTTTTATGTTTTTTTTGTGTGTTTCTGTTGTTATTTGTGTCTATGTTGTTATTTGTGTTTATGTTGTTATTTGTTTTTATGTTGTTATGTGTGTTATGTTGTTATGTGTGTTATGTTGTTATTAGTGTTTATGTTTGTTATTTGTGTTTATGTTGTTCTTTGTGTTTATGTTGTTATGTGTGTTATGTTGTTATTTGTGTTTATGTTGTTATGTGTGTTATGTTGTTATTAGTGTTTATGTTGTTATTTGTGTCTGTTGCTATTTGTGTTGTTGCTATTTGTGTTGTTGTTCTTTGTGTTGTTGTTCTTTGTGTTGTTGTTCTTTGTGTTGTTGTTCTTTGTGTTGTTGTTCTTTGTGTTGTTGTTCTTTGTGTTGATGATGTCGTTTCTGTTTCAGTCGCTGTGGGACGCCACCGTCAGCGTCAGCATCGTCATCGTCGACAACAACAGTCACCTACAGCCAGTCATCGTCGTCACTCCCACACAACCACTGTCACCGCACGTCCCCCATCTCCAGCCTGTCACCATCGCTGCCATCGTCATCAACATCGTCACATCATCGTCATCGTAACCATAACAACCGGCGAACTCCGACCCCCACTGCCTCCCTCCACCACTGTCCACGCCCGCCCCTGCCCGTGTCCAACCCCCTACATGCCACCCCACCCCATCACCCATCCTCACTGCCACCCCACAACATGTTTGCACCCCCACCCCCACCATCTCTGACCTCCACCCCCCTGCCTGGAGTCCCCCCTCCAACGCCGTTTGTTGCCGACCCGCTATCGTCTTTGACAGCAAGTGAGTAACATTTAATATATTTCTGCTATTGTAGGTGGTAGTTAAATTATATTTTATTGTCAGTTTGTTTGCGATATTTAAATATTTTTATTGGCAATACATTTGTAAATGCAATATTGTTTAATTGCTTTATATTATAAAATTACATATTAATTAAAAAATTAATTAATTAAATATTACTTAATTATAAATTTTTGCTTGTTTTTAACTAGCATTTTAATATTATATTGTTATTTTAAAACTTATTTTTGTTAGCATTACTGTTGTGTTGTACGGAGTCAGTAATCCCACTGTAAAGTACTGTAACATACTGTAACATACTGTAAAGTATTGTAAAGTATTGTAAAGTACTGTAAAGTACTGTAAAGTCTGCACTGCACAGGCAAAAATAAACAGATGCCCACGATGTTGGCAGTAAAATGTGGACATGATAATTACATTTTAAATAATAAATAAATGCATAAACAAAGACTTGAACTTTGCAGAATTAATGATGCATTGTGTTAGACTTTGTGAGCCAGCTATAACGTTCAGTGATCTTGTGTTCCTGCCTGCGTGTGACACTGTGGTGTAAATTATGTATCTGAGCATTTAGAACTAATGATGTGAGGGGTGTCCATGGCTTGAGTGCAGTGGGCCGTGGACACTCTTGGTTGGCCACAGAGGCAGCATGGTGCATGTTCCAACAGTGCCACGGGTGCAGTGATATTGGGCAGTGCTCAAGATGTGTGACAAAGTGTCATTTTAATGGTTCACCGATAGATTACAAATGTGATGACAATTAAGTATAAATAACTTGTTCTCATGAGCGAGTCCACAGAAACATGTTGGTGGAAGGCTGATTTTATTTAATTAAATATTATAATTAAATCTAAAACCATTAAAGATGGTTTAGGCAGTTTTAGGTCATCTGGTATTTCATCTTTAATTGCATGGGTAATAGTATGAAGAATACATAAATAATCAGTTGATGATAGAGTGATTTTTCTGCAATTCAGATTGAAACCTGAGTGCTTTCGCGAATGCGACACAACACTAAATTAATTGTCAGAATTCTCGGCCGGTTAACCCGATTTTGCTAACTCTCCATTTACGGGGCAGTGCCTGTTAATTCCGTTGCGGCCATTAGACGGATGTGTTTCTACGTCTAATGGTCACATTCAAGTCGTCGGTAAAGAGCACCGGAGACACACAGTTGACACGGCGCTCCCAGTACGAATTATTGAGTTGCGGTGTGGTGTTATAATCGATGTATTCATCTTTATTAGTTTCTCTTTTCTCTGATTTGGTGTGAAATAATGGTCATTGTGCGAGAGGCTCGCTCGTCTAATCGGCTGTCTGTTTGATGATCAAGATTGATCGAGCTGCGCTGAGAAATCTATAGGAATTACCTCTCTTTAGCGCGACACGGCCGGGCAGTAATAACCCTTAGAAGGATCCCGAATGCGTCGATCTGTCATAATGAGTGGCGCGATGCTGATTGGGTTAACCTAATGAAATAATTGCTTGATGTCTACGAGAGCATTACGCTTGATTGTCGCACGAATTGTGTTTCGCTGATTGCATCTAATGGTTAATGACGGGTGTAAATAGCGCCGTGCCAGTCGGTAACCAGCCAAAGTGGGAAAGATTCTCAAAACACGCGCTGTAATTGTGTGCCGCTTATGAATAGGAATGGAGGAGGCAAATGTGATGGAGTGCCGTGTGCACCCTTAAATCGCTTCAGAAGTCATCGCCATGCCAGTAGTGTCTGTGTTCCCATTGGATTTTGCCAAAAAATACTCACGTTCAGGCTTCAGTGTGTAAAAGTCAACAAGACCATGAGCCGTGTAAACATTAAACACATTGTTGTAGATGTATTTAGTAAACTGTATGATGCCTGCTGTTAAAAAATACGAACTTAACATCCGATAGAGTTTGGGTATAAATTGTACAAACGTGCCATAAGATTTACAATGCATCCTCAGTTCCTCTACTTTTGTCTGTATTCACAGTAAAACATGAGCCACACCCGGTGTCCTGTGATGAGCTGGCTCCGTGCACACACTCATGTATGTGTGTGTGTGTTTTCAGACCCAGAAATCCTGCAGCAGGAGCTGAACGCGAGGTTCCTCCAGGACCGAGTGCTGGCCAACTCCTTCTGTCAGCAGCCAGCCACCTACCTGCGGCCGCCCGAACTACACCAACACATGCACCAACATCAACACCAGCACACCCACCAACACATGTGTACCTTCCCACCCCTGGCCGGGGGGCTCGCCCCTCCTGCACCCACCCCCCTACTTGTGAGTACTCACACATATTAGTTGTTTATAGTTACTGAAAAAGCATTCATGTGTTATGTATGACTGTAGGTGGTGGGTTAATGATATCTTTGTGGGACTAGACGAGTATGTTCTAGCGTTGGTAGTAATGCTTCTTGGCTCAGTTAACCCTTTCCCTTCCACCGTAGCACATAAGCTTAGCAGGGTGAAGCTGTTTCTTTCCGCAGTCGCTTTGACATAGCTGCTACTGCTGCTGCTTTGGTTTAACCCTTTGCTGCCTGGCGCCTGCTTGTGTTATGCTGAGGCTGTGTAAATATGTTGAATGTTTCCTCCACTTGCAGAAGAACTCACCCTCGCCCTCCGCGGGCTTTCTCAGCACGCAGCCAATGAATCTTTCGGCGTCAGAGAGAGACCATAAGAAGGTGAACTGCATGTCACCCCCACACGCCCTCCATCTACACCCTCTCAAAGCCCTCCTGTGTGCCTTTAAAAAGCCCTCTAATTGTTGCCTTTACTCACTCTTGTGTAGTCCATCTGGAGTGAAACTATTTGTCCACCCTCAGTCTCAGCCTAAGTATTCAGATGCTCAAATATGCCAAAATCTTGATCACTGACCATTCACATGTCGACTGCATGGTTGACTGCACCCAGTTGAACTTGAGACACCCTCCCTATACCATCCTCTCCCTGTGTTGTGTGTCTGCTCCTGTTCCTTGCCTTGTAGAATGCTTTAGGTGGCGTGTCTGTTCGTTTCACTAACACTGCATGCAAATTTTCTCTTCTAAGCGGTATCACTATGTCAGATAAATGTCCCTGCAATTGTGTCAACAGAATAGTTGCGCTTGTCTGGTTGTTTTTGCTGTGTCTGTGAGGTCAGTGATTTGTTTCATGTAACTATTGTTGGCAACAAGGGCTACATGACTGCGAATACATCTACATAGAATGTAATGTATGCGTGTTCCTGTCTGTTTCATAATGTGTGCATAGTTGGTTTAATTAAATTATGCAATAGTCATTAACTCAGAGTTGAAACTCAAACCACAATGAACCCAAGTCATGCATGGTAATTGTGTTTAAATCTGTGCCTAAATCACCCCACCCCAACAGTTGATGGCATCAAGCAACTGCTCAGAGCAAGTTGTGACAACTCAAATTGTAATAGTCATGTTATGGATGACTATGTGACCACTCTTGTGTATCAAATTCAGACATCATAGATCTTTAAGTAGGGGGCCAAATGTTGTCACTCATTGGTTTTTAACTTTTAATTATTGTAGATCAACATGTTCTGTAGGAAAATTAAGATATATAAACTAACACCCGAAACAGTGGGAAAGACCCTAAAAACTGCCATTCTGCATGTGTATGGTTTCATAGATATAAAAAGTATGATGATTTCTGGATTCCGTTTCGGATTGTAAAGATGTTTTCACAAGCATCATGTGTCACTGGGTGTCACTGTCACCAGTGTCACTGCGGGTGCATCTGGTATTGTATCTGTGCTGGCCACAGTGTCATTTGTTCCTGGGCAGACATCCATCCAAGCAGTGTACTGATTGATTGATAGTGGAGATTCCATGCTTGGAGATTGATAGCGGTCCAAGAAGATGAGGTTCCAGTAGATGATATTAATGTGCACTGCTGTTGAGCTGAGGAAATGTGGTCCTTGTTCTTTGTGTTTTATTAGTAGTGTTCAGGTGTGGCCTGGTGTGAGCCAAGTCACCTGATGCTTTGGTAGTGGTGTCTATGTCTTGTAAGTAGATCTATGACTTATGGGGCTGACTGTGTGGACATATGGAAATAATAGTGCTAATATAAACCATGTGTGTGGATAAAACACACATGTCACAACAATACCTGATTATTTGGCTACATCATAATGCGTTTTTGGTCAGTTTTTTATGTGTAAATCAGTTTTAAAATGCAAATCAAATAGTCTACGTATAGAACAGACATGGTTGATGTAGGCTACTCGAAAATCAATTATAATTTGATAATAAATTGAACCTGCATGTTGCTCATGCCTGTTTGCACATATACAAGTATACATCTAAGACATCTAATTATTTAATTTGTTTTATGACACGCTATGTTTTATTAACGCGCTATGTTTAATTCCCTTTTTAGTTTGACAAGTTCGACTCACCTCCATTCTACAGACAGAACGTAAGTGATCTAATTCTTGCATCAAAGAAATTGTGTTCGCTGAATGTAGGATGGGGTAACTTGGTAACGCCCTTCAAAATGTAGTATTGTTTATTATGAGCCCATTAGTATTCTGTGAATGTCTAAACTCTAAATGTGTGCCTAGTGTACATTAGACTCCTTCTCTGAGTCAACTTACTGCCAGTGACTGGCTACAGCTCCAGTCAGGATGCTTCAGTGCAAACACATTTGGATTCTCCAGTGCAAACAGATTGGCATACGTATTATAAAATTATGTGTGTTTGGGATAGTGCCATTAGATAGCGTTACAGAAAAGAAAGCTGGCCTTATCATAATTGTGTTTCTAATTTCCCTACAAGCCCTGTTAAATGTAGCCATACCTTGAAGTATTTATGACGGTCATAACATTATTTATTTATAACTTGTCCAGGCACAAGAAAAACTAACTATTGTCTGCCGTTCTGTTCTGTCGCTGTGGGAGATGTGTTGTCTCATTGGTCTGTGACACAAACAATAACACACCAAGAAAGTACTCATGTCGATATCCCATAAACTATGTTACCTCAAGAAAATAATAACAGATCTGTTGTACATAGTACATAGGTACCCTAAACATATAAGTATATAATAGAAAACAAATATTATTCCGAATGTTGTAAACCTTAGAGATAGTGAATGAAACTGTGATGACACTGTGGATGAACAGTGAAGTGATCACACAATTGATGATCACATTGGATCACCTGGAGTGATCACACAGTCGAAAATCACATTGGATCATCTCGAGTAATTATACAGAGAGGATGATCACATTGGATCACCTGGAATGATCACACAGTTGGTGACCACATTGGATCACCTAAAATAATCTCACAGAGGGCGATCACTTTGGATCATCTTGAGTAATGACACCTGCATGAAGACATGAAGGAGATCTGCCAGTGTGATCACAATGGAGTCAGTTGTGACACAGTCAATGTGTTTACTAGTTGTCATTGTCCACATATTCACCTCATTGTCAACACACCCTGTGAACACACGACAAGAACACGTGCACCCGTCCATTATTTACGTATGCGTGCATGCACGCATATTCAAACCGCCAACACAGACGCAATTAACGTGTGAGACAAAGTTGGCCATGCGTGCCCAGCGACAATCAGCGAGACGGAAGCGTGGTTATTGCCCGGACAGATCATTGTTTAAGACGGGGACTGGTGGGAACCCGTGCCCATTCTGTGGCCGTGCCATTACCTCTGGGCAGTGGGAGTGTTCACTGGAGCGTGACTGAGTGCGAATTGCGCCTGCCAGTGTTGATAATGATGTGTAATGTGGCCGCATCCTTTGTAGCCATTGTGGCATCGGCAGAGTCACGCGCGCCACATGCATTATTTAATAATCAGCATGGCAAACATTTAGACGCTTATTGAATGATATGCACGGCGCAGCGGCGATCGATGTTGCTTTGTTATACGGCGCGGCTGCACCGCCACTAGCAAGCGGTGCTATAAAGCCACGTCCCGGCGGTGAAATTAGATCAGTTTCATTACGTGAGCCACGGATGCCTGGCTCACTCACGTCCCAGTCGATGGCTGAATGTCAACTGGGCGTCACATGAACGTCTGAGTATCGTTGTGTCGGTGGCATTGTGTCGGTGTCCACAGCGACATGCAGCTGGAGATATTGAGGCAGGCGGCGTTCAGATTCGACTGTCGCCATCGGCGCATGGTAAGTGTTGGACTCGTGAACATGATAGCAGGGATGTCTCACCTACTCAGTGGGGGTGTGCAACTGGGCAGATGTCAGTCTGTGGCAGGATCACAAGGATGGATACAAACTACACCACCTGAGGCTCCGTGTGTGGGTGTATGTTCACACGATGCCACCCACTGTACATGACGGGTGTTGTGTTTACACAATGGATACCTTGGCCTCGCCATTGTAGGATGGGTGATGAGTTTTCTCACTTTACATGATATCATGCATGGTGGATTTACCCAATTTACATGCTGTGTTTACCCTGGAGTATTTTCATCACTGGACAGGCAGGCAGCTACGGTACTAAGTACTAATTGGCCTAAGGCTGTTTGTGAAAGCAAGAAGGATTCACAGCTTGGCTGGTGGTTCACAGAAAGGTCTGGGTGCATCCATTGCTATTTTCACATCTATAGTGTTTCACAGAAAGTCTGTCAGGCAGCGGTGGAGACAGGGATAGTCCACCAAGGAATATGTCATATGTGAATACGGCTGTCTGCCGGTGGATTGCCTGTTATGTGTAGATGGAGGATGAGCATTGACACACAATGACACACAATGACACACACACATGTGACAGGGATGTGACGACTGTCCATGGCACACACGATGTGGTCACTTGTAGGGTTGGTTGGATTGAGTGGGTGTTTGACCACAAGTTGTCTAGGATCTGACTGACCATTGGCAGTTAATCAAAGGTTCTGTTCTTCAGTGATGGCAGTTTATGGCAGCAGATGGCTGAATACTCCCCAAGATGAACTGTTAAACAGGTCATGTGGTACTGGCTGTCACTACCTCTGTCACGTGAACATTCTGCTAAGTCCAACTTGGATTGAGATAATCTCAGGATTAACCCAGACCGGTATTAGTGGTTGTTGCTGAAGAAAGACTGTTGTAGGATTACCACAACTATTGCTGCATTACGGTGACCTCAGCATTTGGATGATCTCACTGCAGTAGATTATCTGATGAAAACCGTTGGATTAATGCAAAGTCAGGATTAAAGCCACTGCTTAGTTGTTAATAAGCGGTTGCAGACTGAAACCATCATGGAATCAAGTCGTTTGGAATACGACCAACTTAAACAGAAAACACTGGACTAAACCAACTCTGAATTCAAATATATCGAGTAATAACGTCTAAGCTACGATTTATGCCACCTCAAGGCAATGGCAAATTCACAT
>OZ024865.1:20419901-20449901 GCA_964017155.1 Oasisia sp. SBJ-2009
ACACACTCACACACACACACACACACACACACACACACACACACACACACACTCACACACACACACACACACACACACACTCACACACACTCACACACACACACACACACACACACACTCACACACACACACACACACACACACACTCACACACACACACACACACACACACACACACACACACACACACACACACACACACACACACACACACACACACACTCACACACACATTTTTTACTTGTACTTTTATTCAATCTTAGATTTACTTAGTGAAATAAACTGTAATTATATTAGTATTATTTTAACTCTAGTTATTTTCACTTAAGTTGTGGAGCTAATTGAAAAACACTATTTATACTGCATGTGGACTTGACTGAGTGAAACTATAAAAAAGAATTTCTGTAGTAAAAAATAAAATGCCATGATGTCTATTTTGATTATCATAAAGAGTTTTCCATTATTGAAATGTTACAATAATTGTTAGTCTTTCAACTGAATAGACAATGTGTATACAGAGTTTGTTTGACGTTTGTGCTGATTATTTATGTCTGGGAGCTAGGATGGGTGTGTTTTATCAATAAAAACTTTCATATTTACAAACCCTGTAGGGAAATATATTTTTGGACAATAAATATGGTGATCATATTTAGCACCTTATTGTGTATAAATAAAAAGTGATATTAATTATAATAATATTCCTAATAATAATAACACTTCTACAGCCCCTATATCCTTGAAGACTCCAGCTCAGGTGTTGGTGGTGACATGATTACAGGTGTGTTTGGTCATTAACTCCTGTCTTTGCTTGTGCCCACAGAAGACAGGCAAGTGGTGCGCGGCACACGTGCGCATGGCGTGGGAGATTCACCGACACCAACAGACTCAACTCGCTGTCAACTCGTCCTCCGAGGCAGTTCATCGCAAGGCAGCAGAGATGAATCACCTCATGGTGGCCTCGGCCAATCCCCTGCGCCCTCCCAGCAGTCTGCTACCAGGTGTCAGCACCGGCATGCCACGGCCAGGAGACCGCGGCAGTGCTGGCGGTCTCATAGGACCAAGTGAGTGTTGGTCTGTTGGTCTGTTGGTCTGTTGGTCCAATGTTGATGTTGATAATCTATCTGTCTATGTCCCATAACTTGGGGCTGTAGGGTGACAGAATGATGGATCTTGACATGCAGATTTTCCACACTTCTCTATCCTCTGTTGTTCTGATAAGTTGATCGAATAAATAGTAAAATAATCTTTCTTTGACACTCGTATATCTAGAGTACAACTTTTGTATTGAAAGGTGACAACAGTGTGTCTAAAGTGTTGGCTTTACATAATTATTACAATTGCTAATGAGAGTAACAACACAGGAAATGAGATTAGTAAAATAAAATATATAAAGCTGCACAAATGTAACTATGCTACACAAACCTAAGCTAAAATTATAAAACTATGTAATATATATATATATATATATGTATATATATATATATAATAATATATATGTAATATATATATACACACACAGTTTTAAACGCACGCACGCATGCACACACACAAAGACAGCGAGACGCACGCACGCACGCACGCACGCACGCACGCACACACGTTTAATAATGATAATAGTTATTATTACTAAAGGTTTAAATGTGTTTGATAGAAATGTCCACACTAACAAGTATATAACATTGAGATGTTTTCGTTACAGGCCCCCACAGTCGCAGTCCGTTTGACACGCCCCCTCCTAGTCACTCCGCCGCAGCCTTCCTTAACCCCGCCCACCTCGGTAAGTCATATTTGGTCATATTCTATTTATAGAAATATTCTGTATATTTTTTTTTTGTATTTTGCATACAAGAGTTTAGAAGAAGACACCTAACTCTTGCTTTGTATGTGAATGTCTTCATTACAGCATTTATATTGTTTAAATGTCATTTACCTACACATGTGAAAACAAGAAACAGTAAGAAACTTATGGTGTTGTTTTATTAGTTTCTCCGTAGTATGAATAATCAAAATTCTGTGCACAAGTTCTTTCGAGAGAAAAAACATACTCTACGATTGTTTCACACAATAGCTGGTCAAAATCAGCAACATACAAAATATTTCACCAGTGTAAGTTATTTTTGTGAAGTGACGCATAATGGACATCAGAATACACTGTTAACATTCACCTTAATATGTGTGTTATACTTCAGGAGCACATGAAGTATTCACAGGGGCTGGGGGTGGGGCTGGGTTGGGCCATTGTTTACTATTTCTTCCTACATATCTCATAACCAGTTATGCCACTATTTTAGTATACAAAACTAATGGGTGACTATTCTTGAACCCCCCCTCCACTGACAATGAATCCCACAAACTATGAATGACCCCCCCACTCTCCTACTATGAATATCCCCCCCTTCCCCTCACATACATCCTCCAACTATGACTGCCCCCATGACATGACATCAGCAGTGACACAAACTGAATGTTCATTTTGGTTTTATGGTTGTGTTTTAGGGTCCTCGCCATTCTCAAGAACCTCCCCCTACGGTCCCCTGGTTGGACTGAGCAGTGGGGCCTTTGGTGGACTTGGTATGTGTTGTACTTAGACATCATCTCACAGCCTTGATAGGACGCAAATACAAAACTAGCTTTCTCGATAGGGTAGTTTTGTTTTGGTGTTGCATTTCTAGCTGTGTTGCAAACCTATTAATGTATTAAATGAATATTGCTAAATAGTTTTAATTCCTGTGCTATTCTTGCATTTTTAATACATCTAAATGAATAGTTAAACAGTTGTTATGCTCTGGTACAGGGAGAAGTTTCGATTTCATAGCCAAACGTAGGGGATAACGGCGTAACTTACAAAATGTCATATTACTATTTGAATTGTTTTACAACCAAATGATAATCATGTATTACTACCATTTATAGTGATTAAGCCATATATCCGGAACAAACACATTTAAAGTGCATACAAACATTACATAAAATTTATATATATATATATATATATAATATATATATTATATGTAATGTTTAATATGTAAGTTCAAATACGTAATAAAAATAATAGTTTCAAAAAAGAAATGCTCAAACAAATAACAAATATTCTGATTAATGAAGCAAACACATGATGTTCATAAAAGATAAGTGATGATGTCACTATTTCTCTTGACAGGAATGTCAAACAATATCTACGGAGGACGAGACCTTCCCGCCATGCCTGGCCTCACCTCCCCCCAGGAGTGGAACCGTCTGCACCGTACACCCCCCTCCTTCCCTACCCCTCCCTCCAGCTGGCCCAAACCCCCTGGGGTGGATCGTGAGAAGGAGCGAGAGAACGAAAGAGAACAAAAGGAGAGGAATGCTCGCGATGCTTCCAGAGCCAGTCCAACAGTCCACAGGAGTAGTCCACGAGACAGGTGTGTTAGTCCTCGAGACAGGCGTGTTGGTCCTCGAGGCAGGTGTGTTGGTCCTCGAGACAGGTGTTTTGGTCCTCAAGACAGGTGTGTTAGTCCTCGAGACTGGTGTGTTGGTCCTCAAGACAGGTGTGTTGGTGCTCGAGACAGGTGTGTTGGTCCTCGAGACAGGTGTGTTGGTCCTCAAGACAGGTGTGTTGGTCCTCGAGACAGGTGTGTTGGTCCTCGAGACAGGTGTGTTGGTCCTCGAGACAGGTGTGTTGGTCCTCGAGACAGGTGTGTTAGTCCTCAAGCTAGGTGTGTTCTCAGTCTTTGTGACAAGGAGTCCTCATACCGTGTGACAGTCCACGTGACAGGCTCGATTGTCCTCATGATAGTTTCTGAAAGATGTGATAGACCTCATGCAAATGTAAGTTTTGTGATGGGGTTGAGAGATAAGGTGTAACCTAAAGATGAAAGTGACTAACGTAATGAAAAATAAGACAAACCCTGTCACAGATATGACAGTCCATGTGACAGTCATCATGAAAATTGTGAATCCTTGGGACAGGTGTGTAGTCTGTGTGATGTGGGTGTTTTTTATGAGTTGGCTAAAACTGCTGGACAAATGTCACTTTGTGGACGTAAACCTCAGTAATTTTTTGAACTGAAATTTATTCCAATGTTTAATGTTGAATAATCTTGGTAACCATGACAACCAAGTCGGTGTGTTCTTGTGCTTATTATGTGTGTCTGTGTTTGCAGGGAGAGGGACCTGGAACTAGCCCAGAAACGGGACCGGGAAATGAGGGAGCATCAGAGGTGAGAGGAATAGAGGAAGAGGTCATGCACCAATTTACAACCAATGAAAGAATTTTATGCCACTCTAGTCGGTTCTCATTAGTATTCATGAAGTAATGACATCCAAATTCCACCTGAGAAACAGCTATAATTTTCTACCAAACTCAAATAAACAAAGTTATACAAAGTTCATACATAATTATAGTAACTTCAAATGACTTGTTTTGCAGCTTCAGCAAGCTGAATCTCATGGTGTAGTAATTTGAAATGTATGTGCACAGGAATTGGTTAGGAAATTCCCAAACTTAAGGGAATTTCGCAAGTAGAGCATTGCATCGTTTAAGACTTGTTTGTTATAAATTGTCGTAACTTAATTTATTTCGAACACGTCTACAACTGATTTGTTGATCTGTATAATGCTTACCTTATATAATATAGTTCCATATTCTTGTTTTCTCGTGCAGAAATGTCTACTAATGAAGTGAATCAGAAAAAAATCAAAAATGTATGTGAATCAGAAAAGAAACCACTATTTTTATCGAGTCGATAAGAGCTAGTTAAACCAAGTGCAGCTTGAGTGTAATATGGCAGTGCCCAGTTGTCAAAGATATCCAAGGTTGAACAATTATTTTAACTATACCATGGCTCTGTGGTCATCAAATTTAATCATGGTAACATATCCTCTAAGTCACATGTTCTTGTCTTTGGGCAATGGTCATTCAAGCGTTTCAGTCCATTTTTAACACTTAAACATATGTCAACAAAATATCCACCTGACAAATTGTTTACATCACACTAATGTCGTTTAACTTGTCGACAGAGAGAAGGAACATCTGAAGCGAACCTTGCCACTCCTCGACCACAGTCGCCACACAAGTCCCCACTCGGAGCAGCACAGGTCGGGGTCAAGCACGCACTCAAGGTCAAGGTCACGTTCGCCAATTGCGAACGGCCCGAGTGAGAGGATGTCTCACTGCAACAACCAGTTGCCAGTGAGCGGTGCGGGGAATGACGTGCTGCGTCACGGCGTCAAGATCAAGGAGGAACGCAAGGACACCATGTTACACGTTGACAAGATTGAACGCGCCTCCGAGCGCCGGACTACAACCCCCCTGAAGACAGGGGGTGGGGGGCGTGAAGACGTGTACCCCCAGACTTACTTTGGCATGCCTTACCCTCCCAACTCGGTGTCCATGTTGGACCGGACACAGCTGCTTGGAATGCCGTACCCTGGCCTCGAACGGGCGTCCCTTCCTCCGCAGCACAGTGCTGCCCTCTGGAACCCGTTTGATCGCCGACTCGACATACAGCGCGAGATGGAACGGGAACAGATGCTACGCCAACTCTCAATGCCAGGTGTCGCCACCGCCAACGCCTTCATGGAGGAGCGGCTACGAGAGCAGCTCTTCATGCGCGACCAGATGATGTTGCGTGAACACATGGCCGCGCAGCTCGACCGCGAACGGTTCGCCGAATACATCAGCCAGAAGGTGCCGCCACCGCCTCGATTACGGACAGAAGCACTGCCAACAGCTCCCCCTGGTGGCCTGTATTTGCCGTCGGCGACGCAGCGACAAGCAAGTCTGCTCGCAACACATACACATAATAACTGTGCAAGTAAAACAAACTCTCCGGGCGGGTCGGCCGGTGTGCCCCCGCCACTCATCCCGTCATCAACAGTGACGACCAATCACGTGGCAGTGCCGCTGAATGACGTTAAAGCAAAGGCAGCAAGTGAGACAGGACTGGGGAAAAGTAGCAGCATCACCTCGAACTTGGTCGATGGACCGACGCCTGATAAACATGGAGAGAGGACGTGATGTCTGCCACAGGAAGAACAGGGCGGTGCTCGGTGGTGGTGCTCAGTGGTGGTGGTGGTGGTGCTCGGTGGTGCCAGCGGTGCTGGCAGTGCAGTGCAGTGAAGTAAGCTCAGCTGGATAACACACGGACCATGGCCGGAGAAATGCACACAACTACGTCACGTGTTGTGTTCTCGTGGTGACCTTTGACACTGCCCTCTTGAAACGGGTCATAATGCTTTCTTCCCTCCATAGCTGGTTCGACCAAACCTGCTTGTTTCAACGGACTGGTGTGCTCGGGAAACGGCATCAAATAACTCACCAAGTATGAATCTCGACAGACCATTCTGGATTATTTTGCCATTGAAGCAGTGACGGGTGCTTGTTGCCATGGTGACTCGATAATTCCACTTTTAAATATGTCACGACAGTAGATTGTGCGGGATTCATCCGAACCACCGATAAACCAATTTGGTTTAAGTGGTTTTAAAACTGCTGCATGAAGTGATGTCTTCAGTGAACACATCCTTCTTGGGGTAGATGGTGCCAGTGTATATAAATGAATGGATGTATTTATGAATGGACAAACGTGGGAGCGTTGAATCGTCAACACCAGACACTCTACCAAATTGTTACCTAACAACTGATAAAAGCCGCTTTGAGGCCCAGATTGTTTGTTTAAGGGTTTCCTGACCATACACACGGTTCATAAAAGTTGATGTGGTCGGTTCAGTATTTCAATCCCATTAACGGCCAGTATTTATTATATGGGTTATGATAAGAAATATGCCAAATGGTTCTGAAGACTATTGCATAATTTGGGGTGTTCTTAATTTGGAACGATTCCATTCTATTCAGATGAAGTTGTCACGTTATGGTCGTCATAAGGGTTTATGAACTGATACAGCCCACATGAGACTGAAATGGCGTACTGTGCTGAGCGTGTACCTAAAAATGTTTCTTATTGAAACGAAATAATGCATTTAAATGATCTCGTTTGTTGATGAAAACTTATTTTCATCAGTGCCTTTGTGGCACACACTTGGATCTCCAACACATTGCATGATGGGAAATTCTGGTTATCGCACCAATTGTCACTATGATCACCAAAAATATTTTTAATAATAAATGGCCACCAAAGCCATTCAGGTAGAAAGCCAGCACCATGAACATGTTATGAAAACAAGATAAGTACTGTTCTGACTGAATTATATAATAAACGACAGATCAAAGTTACACCAAGTTCATTGCTTGATGTAATTTTGGTTGCCATTTTCATCATACTTGGTATTGAGAAAGTAGTCAATTCGTGTACATGTCAAATGCTTTCGTATAAGTTATGATAAGTCTAACAGCTGACAAAATGTGTGTCTAAGATCTCTAAACAGTGACACCAGTGACAAAATCTCAACAATGTGCTGGTCTAAGTAAGAACTGTTTTATCTGGACATGGGCATTATTTAACTTCCATAGACAAAACTGGGAATTCTTCACAAGTCTAACCTGCTTTCTGATACATACATTTTCTGCATCTGATGGTGTGGAGAATGTATTGCAAGAATGGTATTGGGGGTTGGCATTTGGGGGGTGTCCTTTATGCTTGCAAAACTGGTATTTGGGGGCTTCGTTTTCATGTTGGATTGGATATTACTGAAAGTATTTGAAATACATAAAACTGTACATTTTGTAAGATATGAATACTTTTAATATTGATGTATTTCAGATACACGAAGGTACTCTTTGAAATACATAAAAAAAAATCAGTAAGACTTTTAGGCAGGAAGCAAAACACATTGAACATTAAAGTGTTTGTTTGACCATGTAGGTGGGCATCACTTGAGAGCATATTTAATTGTGCAAACAACATTGAAAAGTGTGAAAAATATTTGAATTTGTTCATCAAGGTGTTTGAAATACTGCATTTTAAATACCAAAGTGCCATTCCCAGTGTACATACTATAGAGTAAGAAAGTATTTACGTACAATCCAAATGGATTGTATTTGAAGCTTTGAACCGACATCTGTCTCCAAATGCCCATGTTAGACATTTCCTGTCCTGTGTTTAATGGGACTCTGTCAGTTTTTATAAAGTGTTATAGATGTTGGTGGTGACTTCAGTGGATGAGGTCATGTTTTGTACTTGTGTATAGAGAGCATTGGATGCAGAAACCATGATAGGCAGGCACCAAATGACAGCCATTTCCACTGGATGTTTTTGATGACATTTCTATTTGATGTATACATAGAGACATGAAATAAATGTGAATGCTATGAATATAACAAGTGTCTTCTTCTGTTGTCACTTACACTTAGTCCAGGAGGGTTGCTCTTGGGGGTTTATATGTAGCTGGGTATTCATATGAAAAGGGTTGCTCCTGGCGGTTTATATGAAGAGGGTAACTCCTGGGCATTCATATGAAGAGGGTTGCTCTTGGGGGGGTTATATGAAGAGGGTAACTCCTGGGGGTTCATATGTAGAGGGTTGCTCCTGGGGATTCACTTGAAGAGGGTTGCTTCTGTGGGTTCATATGAAGATTGTTGCTCCTGGGGGTTCATATGAAGACGGTTACTCCTGGGGTTCATATAAAGAAGTGATTGTTCCTGCTTGGTTGGGTTCATAAAGTTAAGCTAAGTTTGTATAATATAAGGCAGCATCCAGTTATCACAATTGCTCAGACCACTTTACACTCTCTGGCAAACCTGTTCAATTAAAAAACCTTGATTTCCCTTGGAAACTTTGGCTGTGCTGTAAAACCAAAATTCAGCTCTCCCAGTAATTGTCGAATAGTGCTGCCATCTGGGGAATGATGATAAAACTACTGGACTGCGTTTTATTGCGGTAATATTTTCAATGCAAGTTGCTGTTATTAAAATGTAGGTGAGAGCAAACTTGTAATTCATTGTTTACATACATAATGTATTGATGGACCCGTTTTAGCCATCAGAGTTTTGGAAACTCAAATGAGGTCATGTTTGTATAACTTTCAATGTGGTACTGGTCCATAGAAATGATGCGATCGTCCGTCGGGAAAAATAAAAAGTACATTGTATCACTGTTTTCAACATGACAGCCCAGCTTCATCTGTTCAGCTGCGAAACCCCTTAGGTGCCAGGAATAACGTTCAGAGACAGTTGGCGTCCGGATGCATGTTTACACGAATCAATCCGTCGAGACTAAATGGTTTATTCGGCTTAGTAGCACCAATCAATTCGCATTACGAAGACACAATAGCGCACGGACGGGGGGGACGTGAACGCATCTGTCTTTATGCTGATACTGCTAACAATGAAATTAATATATGGAATTGTCGCCATCTGATCGCACAGAGCTCCCAAACAAGTGTTAAGAGGATGACACGTAATAAATTGGTGCCAGCCTCCAGTGTATGACACAGCAAACACTACGCAAATCATGCAACATAAATATAAAATTATTATTATGACAAATCACTAGATGCATGGGATACTGCTGGCAAGGAAAATGGTAGGCAATGTATGATGTTTATAAATGTTTAGAATATATGTTTTGTTTCGTTATTAATCCAACTGGTGCTATAAATCAGACGGGGTGAGGGTTTCCAGCGTCCATCGGTTATCTCGTGTCTTGTTGACGTGCCCTCCCAGGTCTACTTCCGTCATCTGACTTGTTCAATCACGCCTGTGACATTGGTCTTTTCTCGTACCCTGATGTTTGTTTTTCTGTCCCGGTATGTGATGTTTAACATACTCTTTTCCATCTTTGTTTGTGCGACTGCTAGCTTGTTCTTTGCTTGGGTGAGTGCCCATGTTTCTGTCCCGTATGTCATTGCTGGAAATACGCATGAGTTGTAGACTTGTCTCTTCAAGCATGTTCCAATGTTACCCTTGAAGACATCGCGGTGCTTGGCGAATGCTGTCCATCCGGTCGTGATTCTTCTTTGAATCTCTTTGTCTTAGTTTTTGTCCTGGTGGTGGATCTCAGGTAAATGTAGCTTTCAACGTACTCGATCTGGGTGTCGCTTTCCATCATCACCTTTGTCTTCGACTTTTCATCTTCCGACACTGATTTTCACTTTCAGCAGCTAATTCCTGTTGCATTTGTTGTAGCTCGTGTGGTGTATTAGCGCATATCAGTATGGTGTCGAAGATGACTAACATATTCGCCGTCTATCTTCAAGCCTCTGGTTTTCCACATCAGACGTCGGAATATGCTTTTGAGTGCTGCCATAAACAGCTTGGGCGATATTTTATCTCCATGTTGTCCTAGTGTTGAGGTTGTTGCTTTCTTTGTGTAGGTGGACTGTCATCGAGCTGTTGGTGCAGATTTCTTTCAAGAGTTCGATGTACACATCTTATAATAATAATAATTAGTCAACTTCTATTGCGCCTATATCCTTTGAAGCGACTCAGTACTGCTTGAGTTTGCACTGAATCGAAAGCATTCTCGACAAATGCGATGCAGGGTGGGATATTATATTCTCTGCACTTCTCCTTCAGTTGGTTTACGACGTGGATGTGGTCTGTCGTTGAGTATCTGCTTCTGAATCCAGCTTGCTCTCGTGGCTGGTTTTCGTCGAGTGTCTTCTCAAGCCTTTTCGTTAGTACTTTTGTGAGTACTTTATAGATGTTTGACATATCGGTCTGTAATTCTTGAGGTCCTTCTTATTTCCCTTATTGGAGATTATCACCATCTTAGCGTTCTTCCACGCTGTTGGTATTCGACTTTCTGATAAACATTTGGTGTAAAGCTTAGTAAGTGTCTTCGAGATAGTATACCTATTCCTGTCCCATTCTTCATATTTCGTAGTGCTGCTCCCACCTCTCATGATGTTATCTCTGGTACCTCTTTTGGGTCAGTGTGTATTATGGTATTCTGTTCACTGTCGTATAGCTCGGTGTAGAATTCCTCTATTTGTTCTATGTTCTTATCTTTATCGTGGATTTCTCTATCATGTTTGTCAAGGAGTGTGATCTGTCTGTCTTGGCCTACCTTCTGCGTTCTTCAGACTTTCTTCAGGCTCTTTGATGCCACGATCATTTCTCGTATGATCTCTTGGTTGTATTTCCTGATGTCGTCTCTTGCTTTCTTTTTGACGGTCGTGCATATTTCTGCGTGTTCTATCCGTTGTTTATTGTCGCCGTGTCCCGTCATTCCTCGTTGTTTCATCATCAAGGCTCAAGTTGGTGATGATATCCCCACTTTCAGTGGCTTGTTGATTGCCTTAGCTACTCTTGATGCGCTTAGTTGGATCATGTATCTGATGGTTTCGCGCATGGTGTCGATGTCGTCTAGTTATTGTAGTGTCTCGAATCGGTTTCTCAATTCGAGCTGGAATTCGATCTCCTTCGATCCTATCTGTGTGGCTCTTGGTTAAAACATATTTGTTTCCACCTATACGTCCAGATTTATGTTGCTCATAACAGTCTGTGGTCACTTTCAATGGTGACTTGGTTGATGACTGTTATGTCTGGCTTGTTTCTTAGGACGTAGTCAATTTCGGTCTTCGCTACATCATTTGGGCTTTTCCACGTCCATCTCCTCTCTGGGTTCTTCTGGAACATGGTATTCATTATTTTGTACTTTCTTGATGTTGTCCATTCTACCTCTTTCGTTTCTCAATTCGAACCAAAATTTGCCCGTTTCCATGGGGTTTGTTCTTTTTACTATCTGCGCATTGAAGTCTCCCATCACTATCGTGTAGTGGTTTGGTTTCCCTAAAGTCTCATCGACGTCTTGTTGCAGCCATTTGTGTCTTCTTCTGAGTATGATGTTGTTGGTGCATTATACTTGCATTATATTTAGTTTGTAGCGCTTTTTTACGCACAGAACAAGTTCTGCTACTCTTAATAACATCGATAAATAATAGTTGATATGATCTAGTAAAAATAGAAAATCATAAAATGTAAAATGTGGAATAAAATAATATGTAATAAATTATGATAAGGTATACACATAAAACACATTGGAAAGTGGAATATGTATGTACTACAGATGGAAGAAAAATCACTTCTGTTTTGACAGGGCTTGTATGGCTAGGGGGGATTGCTAGAAAACCTTTTGGTCCTGGTTTTGATGGATCTGAACCGGCGACTAGATGGAAGGGATCAAATAGGTCATGGGTAGGATGGGATGAATCATGACAGATGAGACTGGCTCTTCCTAGCAGCGCTGCTGATACAATGATTCAAGACTTGGGAGATCTCAGCCGATTATTCTGGAAGCAGTTTTTACAACTCTGTTCAATATGAGCTTTTCTTTCACTGTGATAGACCCAAACCGTACTGTGATTGAAAATGTCAGGACACTCTCGACTGCAGCTCTGTAAAAGGTCAGCATGATTTGTGTGGTCAAACCAAACGATCTCAACCTTCGTAGAAAGTACAGCCGCTGCCGCGCCTTTTTGACAATAGTATCAATACTTAGCTCCTGTTTAAGATTAATAGATATTGCATAACCACGAAACTTGAAATGTTAGACGCAGACAGGAGATGATTTCTTTCTCTTGAGATCTACACTAATTTGACAATAGTATCAATGCTTAGCTCCCATTTAAGATTAATAGAGATTGTATAACCACGAAACTTGAAATGTTTAGACGCAGATAGGAGATGATTTCTTTCTCCTGAGATCTACACTAATTTCTTTTGTTTTGTTTACATTGAGCTCTGGATTATTTTCGCTGCACCAACCGATAAGTTTGTTCACCTGATCACGATACTCAAATTCATCAGAGTTTATAATAAGCCCTAGCACTGTACTATCATCAGAAAATGTCAGTATTTGGGTACTTTCATGACATGATACACAATCATACGTAAACAGAGAGAATAGCAATGGTGACAGAACACAGCCTTGAAGCATGCCAGTTGACAAAGTAAGAGATGACATTATGTCGCCACCTATTTTCACAACCTATGAAGATACGTCGCCATCTATTGTCACAACCTGCGGTCTGTTCAGTAGAAAATCGAGGATCCACAGAAACATAATCGATGGATTGTGGGACACCGACATTATGTATCTTCTCAAACAGTTTTGAGAGAATAATTGTATTAAAAGCAGAGCTATAATCAACAAAAAATACCCTAGCGTAGGTATCTGGGCTGTCTAGATGTTGCAGAACATAAAGTGATCCTAGTTGAGGTGAGTAGACATTATAAGTTGTATAATCATGAAATTTGCTTGAGTAATATACTTCCAACTTGACGAACATTTTAACGGAAATCCTACAGAGACAGCGTCGTCAACAGATCTATTTTCACGATATGCAAACTGAAATCGGTCAAGCAATTGATCGATAATTGATTTCAGAAACTGCAGGACCAAGCACTCGAGTGTCTTCATGACTACAGAGGTCAAGGCAATAGGCCTATAATCGTTTAAACAAGAGACTGTAGGCCTACATTTCTTGGGAATAGGGGTGATAGTTGACTATTTGAAGCAATGGGGATTTTTATATTGGAAAATAGACACACTGAATATGTATGTGAAGACACATGAGAGCTGGCCGGCACACAGTTTAAGTAAACATGGAGAGATGTTATCCCAGCCAGCAGCCTTCTTGCTCTTTTCTTCCACAATCTCCTAATTTTCTGGCATTGGGGGACAAGGGGACGGAGACCTAGGCTAAGGCTTTGTCATATTTGTGTTGTGTACGTTCAGGCGTTTAAAACAAGTTACACGATTTGGCTTCAAACACTAGCTACTAAATGCACATCATTTATATCATTTTAAATTTCCGTAGAGAAAGCACCTCCTCCTTTCACTTTCTCCCGAAAGCGTTCCATTCCGACTCTTTCGGCGAAACCAAACAATCACTGCTGCCACCTTTCGGGTTAATTCCAACTAAATCTGTCATGAATTAGCAACGACGTCGCCAGAGGGTCACATGAAGGGTTTCAAAATATCCCAGGCTATTCGTTAAAGTAATTATCTTTACCAGAAGTCCATTGCCATGCATTGTGACAGCTAGTGAGGTTATGTAATAGAAATATATTTGCTCGAATAATAACATTCGTGCTTTTTTAGGGTTCATCGAGGCTATGTGGCAGGTGCGCGGTCGCTTGAAATAATTGTGGTTGTGAATTATGTCCTGAACGGACACATTTATATAATTTTGTTTTTAACGCTATGCTTATGTAAAAACAGTGCTTTAGTTACATCTTGCACCATACGTTTAATATTATGTAATTGAAATAAATACGTGGGAGTTTATATACAGCGTAAATACCAAACGAGTAATAAATAAATGTATAGAAGATCATCCGAGTGATACACACACAAAAACCGGCAACTGTGACAAATGAAACCGTATACAAATTAAAATGGTTAAACAAATAGAAGTGCACGGCTTCGGCGAGTTAATGAAAACGGCAGAAACCGAAGAAAAGAACAAAGTATGTGTGCTCTTTACAGGAACACTAGATGACAAAGGCCAAAGTTGGTGTCCGGACTGCGTGAAAGGTATGTTACACTAACGTCTACAGTCTACACGCATGACTCAGTCTCAGGCTCACCGACACCAGAACGCCCCCTTCGAAGTTCAGAGTTGTCTTTGGCTCTTGTAATTCGGACTCACCCAATTTCGCCGTTATAACTGGTAATCTTCCAGTTAACTGGCCTAAATTATTAGGGCCTTTTCAAAATAGTTTTACCACCTTTTTCGATATGCATTACTGTACCTATTCGGATGTGACGTCATTCTCCATCACTTCCAGTATAAAGAAATCAGATATTATTATTTTTTAATTGTGTTTTAGATCAATTTAATGCCGTCGAGTCAACGTAAATAAGCCAAGGTCACATGGCACATCACGACCGCAAAGGACGATGTCTTGCGATTTGCGAATATGTCCCGAAAACTAAGGCTACAACATTCATTTGTATTCTGTATAATGCAGATTTGTTTTAAGCTTAAATACAAAAAATTGCTAATTATTTTTTATTTTGAATTTGCAATGCACACACAATATTGCGCCAACTGCTCGCTAGTTGGTGGACAAGTAAAAAATGAAGGAGCACGTGTTTGTAGTTTATTTCATGTCATAAAATATATTTCAACTGGCTTGTATGTGTATGAGTTAACATCCATGTGTTCACCAAAAAAAGTATGACTGAATTTTTTTTTATTCAACAGACAGAACAGCAGAAACACTGTAACCGATCTCAGAATGACACAGAATGAAGATTAGTGGCTTAGCTGAGTTTTGTATTATGAACATATTATATGAACGTACTACTCTTGCAAGTTATTTATTATCGATATGCAGTTTACGAGTGACATACAAGGCAGTAGCTTTCCCTGGTGTACTTTTAACCGCTGGTATGTGTATGTTTGTTTTGCAGCTGATCCAGTCATAAAAGAATGTTTGCAGTACGCGAATCCTGAGACAGTCTTTATTAAATGTTTTGTTGGCGATCGGAAATAGTAAGTGTCTACGTGTTTCTATAGTACATGTGTAACCTGTCACCTGTTGTCCTTGGGCTGGTTTCATGAAGCATTCATGTTTTATACTGCAAAATTGAGATTAGAGTCAGAATAATATATATATATATTCATTCATATATAATTAGTCCTGTTTCGTTTATCCAGTCTTTGATAATCCGGTTATCTCATGATCTGCATGTTTTGTATGGGAACCATCTTGAATACTGTGTCTTGCTAATTTGTACATTTCATTTATCTGACCAAAAACCACAGTGTAAGTGTGACTTGACTGTGCATACATACATAATATCGATAGGTATATAGATCAGAATCAACCAGTTGCTATTCTCTGTGCAGTTGGAAAGACCAGAAGAATGAGTTTCGCACGAGCAGCAAGACGAAAGTGAAGAGCATACCAACACTGATGTTGTGGGGAACGGTAATTATTACAAAGTTCTTTCATTTTATGGTGGACACTATTTCCATGACACACCATTTAGAATGTCCCGCTGGCACGGGGAGTGTTAACAGTTGTCAAGTATTCAAGATCATTATGAAAGATCAAAATTGGGTTTAAGAGTTCTTAACATTCATGAAGAGGTCCCTGGGAATGAAGTCTATGACAGTTTGAACAGTCAGTTTAATAATAATAAGAACATCGATAATATAAGAACATCTTTATTTTGGATGGAGTTTGAACAGGGTCCGTACAGGGCCTTGAAAGGCTTGAAAAGCCTTGAATTTGATTGGACCAAATTCAAGGGCTTGAAATCCTTGAATTTTACAAAGTTGTCTTGAAAAGTCTTGAATTTAATTGTGGTCAATAAAATAGTGTTTTGACTCAATTGTTGTGACGAATAACAGCCAGAAACGGAAAATAAATCATGTGCACATTGGGCAATCAGCATTTCATTGTGGTCGGTGCCATTGTTTTCTTAGTTGAGTAAAAATGTTAATGTTAACTATGTTTACTGAGCTTAAAAGTACATATGTTGTTAAAAAGTCTTGAATTTCTTTTTCAAATAGCTTTGAAAAGTCTTGAATAGCCTTGAATTTCAAATGTCCAGGTGTGTATGGACCCTGGAGTCGTGTTAAATGATGTGTGTCTGTTTCAGCGTCGGACTCTGGCAGACGACCAGTGTGCCTCCACCTCCCTCGTCAAGATGTTCTTTGAAGAAGTTTAGAGCAGACAGGCTCAGAGATATGTTACTACTGAATGTTTACCACCAGTCTTGTAAACCAAGTTTATACATACAAATTGATATCTCAACCTTATGTATAAATCATGACAGTGCTTCCTCGGTTATTGTTCAGCCATCTCTTTTACATTTATTATGTGAAAAGTGAACTTACTTAGCACCCATTACAATAAGGCTGCTTGTTTTTCTCAATTTGTTTATGAAACGTCTTAAATCACCAGACAAATTAATGACTGCATTATGATTGTACACATGCATTTAACATATCTTCTTGAACTACACAAGTTGACAGAGTATTTTAGTTATATTTGTCATGTGAAACACTGCCACATTTCTTACATTCGTGTATAGCGGTTTGTAGGATACTTAAAGTATGGATATCACACTATAAAAAACTTTACCTTTATGCAGTTGGAAGCAACTTTCTGTACATTATGGAGTGATACATGACAGGTCCCAGTGGCTCAAACTGGATATACAGTTAAGTTCTACAATGTTACCAGAGTCATGTGTATGTGAATTGCCTACACAGCACTGACCCACACAACGAATTCACGTTTTGTAACAGAACATCAACGTTATATAGTTTGGTTTCAAATCACATGCAGCAGTGCTGTCAACCCAAGACACCTAAAACATGTTTTCAAAATGCCATTTAATAAAAATTGCATTGTTAAAATAGGTAGTAATTACTGCTTTTTAAAATGCAAGATGCCAGGATGAGAGTGAACCTTTGGCTTATCTCACATTTGTGAAATGTACATTAATGGTTTGTGCCACTGCAGCCTGTCATGTGATAAAACAAACCTGTCAAACATGGCCCGCTGACATAGTGACAGAGGTCCACATGATGCAGTCACCTGGAAGTAACCAGGAAGACTTTGTTTTGCTGTTCAATATTACGTATACAATATTGTTACTGTTGACTAAATAAACATGTCGGTCATATATCTTTTGCACTACTTATTTAATCACCAAAATGCTAAGTAAAAGGCCCTTAAATTGTTTATAGCAAATGAATAATGACCACTGCACCATCTTGCCATAAGGTTTTCTTGTGTGCTTGTAACAATAATCTGGTTAACGTCTGGCGGAATTTCAATGACAGCTTCATTAAATGCCAACATTGTTCCATCAAGCTGATGAACTGTCTTTATTTATTTAAAATATTTCACTTTTCATATATATAAATGTCTTGCTGTTAATCATGCTAGCAATTTGTTGCTACCACAAAAACACATTCCAAACAATATTTACAATGTTTATTACACATGTATATACATACATACATATATATTAATACACAATGAATATAATCCTAAAGGCAGCATAGCTAGACATACACTCTATTATGAGATAGATTAAGACCTCCATGAAAATTGTCTAAAACACCAGACTGTTTGGATGTAAATAAGTATGGATATAATTACACTTCTGGTCATATTGCACGTGACACCAGTTCAGAGTTAAACACGAATATACACACATAGAGATAGAAATACACACAAGTACACAGTCCAGGTTTGGACTGCTTAAAACTTGTCTGCCTAACAATGTATGCTGCCTGTAGGAGTATATATAATTATATTATATCTATAATACACACACATGCATGCACATATGGTTATGTTCTACTGTCCTTGGATAATTTCTCTGCATTAGAAGGCAGTTTAAAAATGTACATATTCTAAAATCAACGATTCTACAAACTGAAAATCACAGACCTTTCTATAATTTGATATTTTCTACACACAATATAAATTGAAGACAATAAACCTGCAGACAGCTGACACTGCCTTGTGGCAACTAACTCTAATGTGTTGTACACAATGACAGATAGTTATCAAGAGATAAATGTTATTTACTCTACTCACCTGAATGATGTACCATTTAGGCAAATTAGTCCAACTCTACACAGTAGATGATAAATGATTGTATCAATAGATATATACAAATTTCCATGTGTATACTTTATTCATGATGTTCTCATTAATATGTGAGAACATTAATAAATATACACGTATATAACATCATTTAAAAGTAAAATCTATGCATGAACAATAGTTACCTGGGGGATAAATTACTACACTACACAAGAATTTAGTGTTAATTATGGTATATGTAATATATATATATATATTATTATAGTGGTGACTTTTCTCAGTTCAATCAGGATATCTTGAACAGAGCTCTTTTGACACCCTTGAGTATGTATGAGATAGCAGAATGAAATTACTGTAGAAACCTTCAACATGAACACCTCAAAAATGCCACTCTGTCACAACATACTTGATTTTTCTATTGCTTCTTTTATTAATTTTTTCTAAAAATTATCATCCCTTTACTCTGGCAGTTGTAGTAGCGTAAAATGACCAACAAATTGCATCAACATCAACCAATGTTTACTTTAAATAAAAAGAAATACATTTTGCAGACCTTTGTGGCAAATTAATTCATATGAAATGATAGTGTTAATTTGTTTTAACTTTGTTAAAAAAAAATCTAATATCACTGACCACCTTTGTGGGCAGTATGCATTGTTTCTACTACCGTGGTACATATGTAGTTTTGGGAGAATTGCATGATTGTATACGACCATCCTATCTAATCAGGCCACCATTTCAGTCGGGTCATTTTATTTCAGTCAATTATATGGTCACTTTAACAAGGTTCTACGGTATCGTCCACGCTTGGAATCTTCCCCACGACTCAGAATTCCAGCATATCCTTTTATCCCTGCTGCATACCAATGTCAAAGTCCTGGGCTCATCCCTAGGATGGCTGTTCTCATGTTGAATGGAGTCTTCGCGGTTCACCGAGCGACACGGCTGACTGCTTATGCTGGGAATAAAACAGAGGCTGCTTGGAATAATACAAGACGACCTTGCGAAGGTCGCTGAAGTGGTACTCTCCGACGAAGTACTTGTGGTCAGCGGTCACTTCGATGGGGAAGTGTCGTACATGGCCCTCGTCCAGAACGGACAGTGTGAAGTCTCCCACCTGCAGACAGAAGCAGGAACAGATGAGTTCACAGCGGACTTAGTGCTAGGGACAGTCCATAGACTTGGTGCTAGGGACAGTCCATAGACTTGGTGCTAGGGACAGTCCATAGACTTGGTGCTAGGGACAGTCCATAGACTTGGTGCTAGGGACAGTCCATAGACTTGGTGCTAGGGACAGTCCATAGACTTGGTGCTAGGGACAGTCCATAGACTTGGTGCTAGGGACAGTCCATAGACTTGGTGCTAGGGACAGTCCATAGACTTGGTGCTAGGGACAGTCCATAGACTTGGTGCTAGGGACAGTCCATAGACTTGGTGCTAGGGACAGTCCATAGACTTGGTGCTAGGGACAGTCCATAGACTTGGTGCTAGGGACAGTCCATAGACTTGGTGCTAGGGACAGTCCATAGACTTGGTGCTAGGGACAGTCCATAGACTTGGTGCTAGGGACAGTCCATAGACTCATCTATGTCGGTAACTCTCCACTACAAAATGAGTGCCACTGCAGTAACTCAAACAAATCAAATTACAGAAATGCTGACTTAAATTTAAAGGGGAAATAAAGGATATGGTTTGATGTTGTGCACCAAAAAGAATCAACATTTTCAGGTCAGTGGTTAAACTAACTCAGTATGTAGTCTCGAAGAGGAAGATTTCAATAAAATGTCTCATATCAGAAGAGTCCATGCCACAGTAAATGGTGAGAAACAGATGTTTATAGAGTACGAATAAGAGTACCCTAAAGATGTCAGTGCATCTACAGTCATTTTGCGATACAGGTCACACTGAAGCTAAGAAGTTGATTCTTTGATGTTAGTATATAACTGCCGCTCAGAGATACATGAAACCTTTTCTGTAAATAGGTTTTGCAGACAACCATCAATAAATTCTCCAGATATGATATTAATGTAGAGTACCAGACGAATGAACATGTGAATTGTGAAGTTGTTAAAGTATAATTTCTCTGAAGTGTAAATGCGACATTCTAGAATTTTAGAGACAGAGCAGCAATGTTGATAAACATTGAATTCAATACACACATACTCGTTATAAAACTGCCCCATAATTTGAATGTTGTCCACTGTCCAAAATGGCCCCATTCTACAATACAGATGAACTATTGGCCCACTTAGCCAAGATCCTAGATAGAACCCTGGTATAGCGTGACTTGATAAAAAAACGAATGGAAAAGTGTCTATTGGACTCACCCGATTTGTGCTTTCTCGCACAATGAAGTTGAGGTCACTTCCTGTTTCTAGAAGAGCCTCGCTTTCACTTCGACTCATTTTCCCAACAAACCAAGGTTCAGACATGTAGTTAGAGATAGGAGTGGAACGTTTCTTGTACATGTCTTTTACTGGTGACAGTCTTGTTGGAACCGGTGGCTTTGTCTACAGAGAAATGTTACAATAAGTATTGTATTTTGCTATCAACAACACTGGAACCAATATAATATAATATTTTATATAGCATCCATCCAAATAATTTTTCTTGGGTGTTACACGTTACATAAAATTAAATAAATTTAAGTTTAAAAAATATTTATTTGCTACATGTCAATATTTGAAATTGATAAATACAAACACAGATAAATACAAATAATTAAACACCAGATATGACCACACAAGTAAACACATTAATAATCAAATAAAAACAATTACAAAATATAATCTAATGTACACCTTCAGATGGGCAGAAAACAATCAAAAAGGACGATATTATTTTTATGGTGACTGAATTCAAGCTTCACTGGAACTCTGATGTCTTATGGAAAGAATTGTAGACTCAGGCTTACGGCTAAGTTAAACACGTGACCTATCATGTGACATGTCATGTGACATGTCATGTGACTGACCTCCATGACCTGCCAGTAGTTGCCCGGCACCCAGCCACAGCGCCCCCGCAGGTTGACACACCACCACCCCGTGGGACTCTTACTGATCAGCTTCGCTTCGTCGTCCTTGTTAAAGGACAACACCGTCTTGCGGTGACCTTGGTAGTCACAGATGGCACGGACACGTGGCAAATCTTTCGCTGTTTCCCCATCCTTGAGGGGTGGTGAACTCGGTCCAGACGTGTTCTATAGAGGACATGTTGCAGTTATTACAAGAGGTTATTACATGTTGCAGTTATTACAAGAGGTTATTACATGTTGCAGTTATTGCAAGAGGTTATTACATGTTGCAGTTATTACAAGATGTTATTACATGTTGCAGTTGTTACAAGAGGTTATTACATGTTGCAGTTATTACAAGAGGTTATTACATGTTGCAGTTATTACAAGATGTTATTACATGTTGCAGTTGTTACAAGAGGTTATTACATGTTGCAGTTATTACAAGAGGTTATTACATGTTGCAGTTATTACAAGAGGTTATTACATGTTGCAGTTATTACAAGAGGTTATTACATGTTGCAGTTATTACAAGAGGTTATTACATGTTGCAGTTATTACAAGATGTTATTACATGTTGCAGTTGTTACAAGAGGTTATTACATGTTGCAGTTGTTACAAGAGGTTATTACATGTTGCAGTTATTACAAGAGGTTATTACATGTTGCAGTTGTTACAAGAGGTTATTACATGTTGCAGTTGTTACAATATGTTATTACATGTTGCAGTTGTTACAAGATGTTATTACATGTTGCAGTTGTTACAAGATGTTATTACATGTTGCAGTTGTTACAAGATGTTATTACATGTTGCAGTTATTACAAGATGTTATTACATGTTGCAGTTATTACAAGATGTTATTACATGTTGCAGTTGTTACAAGATGTTATTACATGTTGCAGTTGTTACAAGAGGTTATTACATGTTGCAGTTGTTACAAGATGTTATTACATGTTGCAGTTATTACAAGAGGTTATTACATGTTGCAGTAGTTATAAGATGTTATTACATGTTGCAGTTATTAGAAGAGGTTATTACATGTTGCAGTTGTTACAAGATGTTATTACATGTTGCAGTTATTACAAGAGGTTATTACATGTTGCAGTTGTTACAAGATGTTATTACATGTTGCAGTTGTTACAAGATGTTATTACATGTTGCAGTTGTTACAATATGTTATTACGTGTTGCAGTTGTTACAAGATGTATAAAATTCTCACAAATTCCTATGCACACTTTTTAAAACCTTACATGTGATCAGTCTACATTTTAGAAATCGGTTCCTGAGGACATAATGCAATAAATTGAAATATTTTGACAGCTGACGTTGAAATTATTTTAAAATTTCTACTACCTTATTTATGTAGTTATTTGTTGTATTTATTTTATGAATGTTGCAAACAAACTTCCTTTGTGGTAGAATTTTTTATTATATTGATAATTCTACAGGCCATATGAATTTGTACTCTACAGGAAAATGTACTTCACGTGGTCTGAATGTATAAATGAAATAGCTAGAAAGAAAAACTTAAACTAGAGGAAGAAACAAACTGGAAGCTGTCATACCTCTGTCTTTGTGTCTGTCCTGTTTTTGTCATTGTTGGGAGACACATCTGACAAAAGAAAGACAAATAAACATTACCGCAACTTAAATGTTCAACAAAGCAAATCCACCTTGTCATGTCACATAAAATACTTAATTTTTACTTAATGACTTCTTACATGTGCACAAATACACCACACATGCACGCACCACACACACACACGCGCACACGTGCGCACACACACACACACACTACATACACATCACACATGCACACACGCGCACGCGTGCAGGCACACACCACATACACAAAATTATTATAATAGACTTTGATTTATTTTTACCAGTCTTGTAACACTGTGAACTATCTAGAGTATTGTAAGTCTTAGAGTCTGCTCCATACGACACTAGGAGGAGATGTAAGGTTAGTAACAAAGAAGGTCATCTATGTCTCGTTGCTACACACCCTCTGTCGACTTCTCCTCTGCCTGCTTCTTGTCTTCTACATCTTCCTCTGTATCCTACAAGAACATAACATAGCATTACATATTTTGTTAAATATAAACAATCTTACATTGATGCATTTTAGTTATAATGATTAGTAATGATACTGGTTTGTGGCTGAAACAAAATGTCTTGTGTAATAACCAAAAGTGTCACATGTCCAAGTAATATCATATGAGCAGCAGAAATTAAAAAATCAGAAATCAACTACTACGAGAGGAGAGAGAGAGGGGAGAGAGAGAGAGGAGAGAGAGAGAGGAGAGAGAGAGAGGAGAGAGAGAGGAGAGAGAGAGGAGAGAGAGAGGAGAGAGAGAGGAGAGAGAGGAGAGAGAGAGGAGAGAGAGGAGAGAGAGAGGAGAGAGAGAGAGGAGAGAGAGAGAGAGAGAGAGAGGGTGATCACTTCTTACCTTGTCAGCTGGCTTGACATGTGTCCGAGGGGTGGCCTTGGGACATACGACCACTTCAGTGTATTTCACCCCAGAGTCGATGCGTTTCACAGTCATGTCACCCTCACTGAAAACATTTACACCATCATTGTCATTTTTGCTCCTCAGTTTTAGAAATATATGCAATAAATATTAGAGCAGACGCTCTCAGCTCAGTTGCATTTAATAAGCCAGGAACTTTATATGCAGTAATTACACTTTGAGCCCTTCACCAAAGTGTAAACAAAACTCCTACTGCCCCATGTTTTCCAGTGTCCTGTGGTTGATAGTGTCCAATGTTAGTGTCTTGGGACTGCTGGTGCACTGGAGTCGTTAGTGTCCAAGGATTGCTAGCAGCCTGGTTCATTGCTATTGCCCTGGCTACAAGTGTCCAAGGATTGCTAGCAGCCTGGTTCATTGCTATGCCCTGGCTACAAGTGCTAGTGCAGGGAGACAGTGGCTAGAGCCTTGGACTCTCAACTAAGAGAACCCGGGTTTTAATCCTGGGCTGGTGTGTGACACCTTGGGCAAGTTTCCTCATTCCACATTGCTCCAGTTCATTCAGCTTTATGAATGAGGACCTAGCTATAGACAATGGAGGATGTGTGTTTACAAACTTACGAACAGTCTTCACACAATATTTGCAGCATAGCTGGCTGCCTGCCAGAGAACTCAGAATGTGCTCAGTTGCCAGGTGCCAGGAATGAAACATAACAAAGAGAAGTGGACACTGGGCTTTATATGAACTGACTTTTTTAAGTGCCCTTGTGTTGCTAATCCCTGCGGTTGCTAATGGTTCATGGTTGCTAGTGCTCTGATGGTTTGCATGAAGTCTAACTATAGTCTCCAGTTGGTTTTCTATGTCATTTATAGCCTAGTTACCTTTTTGTGTTTGTGTCATCAAAGTACACCTGTGTGTAGTTCAGTTCAAACTGCTTCTCTGTGTCACGTGACATCTCTACATTGCTGTCATGTGACGTTGTCACATCACTGTCATGTGACATTATTATTTCATCATGGCTGCCATTTGACGGAAAGAGAAATAACTTCTGTGGGGGGCTCCTGAAACAAGTTATTAGTTTCATGATTATACCTGACAGTAATACATTATTGACAACATGTTAGTACAAATATACATCTCTGTTGATAAAACACATAACCTGGATACACAGAACATTTATCACTTAAACATATTTAATAAAGTCTTGTCATGAAAGAAGCATTGTCATTTTCTCTGCTCAGTACAGCATCCTTATCAAAAAGACTGCTCCATGTGAAATCTAGCATGATTAGATGTACCTAAATAATACACATAACACGATTAGATTGTTTTAAAGAATTTCAACACAAATTAAATAAAAAACAAAGTTTTTCATAGAATGTAAACCTGAATTCAAACCATTGGTGCATGTGCTCCACATGTGACTTGCTGGTAATAATTTGTAATATTTAGTTGTTGGTACATATTTTTCTACGTACTGTTTAGGAGGCGGGCTTCCCTTGAGGTAGATGCTTCTTTGGTGGTTAATTCCTGGATTATCATCAGACTGAAACAATAATATTTCATTAAGCACACCAGCAAGAGATACACTGCAATTAGATATTCAAACAGTTTAGTCTATATATGTAATACATATTTTTGCAAAATCTCTATACAGCTATACTTGTAAAATATATATTCTGATGTAATGTATGTGAATATATGATTTGGCAATGTAACACAATGAATACTGTGGTTGTATTAATTTCTAATGTGATACTCTTTATGTTAGAATAAATTTGCAGAAAGTGTTCTGCCTGCCAAATTTAAATTAATATGCCCAAAAAAGTGTTTGCATATTGAATGTTGAGCCAGTAAATTGTTTATGTTGTTACCAACACATAAAATTGTAAACACGTTATGAACAAAATTCCTCTGGTAAAAAAGACCATTACTGGCATTTATTGCAGAGGCAAGCAGCCCAACATTTTCTGGTTTGTAGGTTCCCGCGCCCTTAACCAACCAGTGGGGCAAAGTACACCAGGCCCCAGAACAAGGAAGAAACTAAAGTCAATTCAACAACTATTTAGATGTTGTGGTATATGTTTAGATGTTGAGTGTTACCTCTCCCGAGTGACAAGGTGAGGTGTTGACACGCTGCAGGTAGGCGCCAGGAGTGAAGCCTGTCTTGCCTTGGCATCTGCAACAGGACAAGAGACAAACACGACTCAGACTAATGACATACGTCACATACCATCAGTAAGATGGCACGGGCCAAGGACTTCTTCAAAAATCATGCCAGTATTCTTAGTGAAATATTTTATAAGCTCCCTATTAAGTACAATTAAGTCACCATGCCACTGGTACCATATCACAGTGCCATCATACCATTGGTACCTTACCATGTAACTTACACACTAGTGATATACCATTCAACAAAGCCACCATACAATTGGTACCTTACCATGTAACTATACCTTATCAGTGATATACCATACCATAGTGCCACCATACCACTGGTACAGACCTTTCTCTCAAGTGGTCAAACAACCCACCCCTAGGGCAACCCAGACCCCCCCCTCTAGAACCCAGCCCTGTGCTACCCTAAGATCCTCACCTGACTTGCCACCAGCCGTCCAGGTTGGCTGAGATCACCTCCACAACGTCTCCCTGTCTGTACGTCACATCCCCCTTGCTCCGGCCTGAGTAATCCCTGATGGCCTTACACTTCCACGGCAACCCTGGAAGTATACGATCACTCTCCCTCTCAAACCACTGAACTACGACTGTCAGTGCAGCCAATGCATAAGTCACATAACAACACAGCTACACGTGAGTGGGCCACTGATGGATGTCTCCCTCCCCACTGTGTTCTCACAGTACTGCGGATGTAAATACCAGGTCACAGCTAACAATACCATGTTGTCACCCTGCCCTCATTCAGAAGTAGTGCAAGTGTACAACAGCCCTGCCAGAGGGGATATGGATTTATTACAATGTCAATACTGGCGCTTTTGGCAATGAATAAGCCGACTCAGTGTAAGAGTGACGTATGCCAAAGTCCAGTGTGTGAGTGGACAGGTTCATCATGAAGTCAAGTGTGTGCGTGTGCGTGCGTGCGTGCGTGCGTGCGTGTGTGTTTGTTTGTGTGTGTACATGGTGTGTGTGTGTGCATGCAAAACTATGCATGCATGGTGTGTGCGTGCGTGCGTGCGTGTGTGTGCGTGCATGTGTGTGCGTGCATGTGCATGGTATGTATGTGTATGCATGCATGTGTCTGCACCTCAGTGATCCTATGATGTAACAGGGTGTACCATTTGTTCTGCTCGAGGGGGTCACACAGGAGGGTGACCCGGGGCTGTGCTGCAGGGGTAGAAGGTAGGACCCTGGCGCCCACCCCTCTTCCTGGCTCTCCTCCACGTACACAAACCACCACCCTACAACCAACACACATACCTGTAAACATCAACTATTACTGTGTAATATTACAACTGCTGGCTAAAACACCCATCTTTTGAAAGTGATAACTTAGTAGTTTGTAATGTCAAAATAAAAGGTTGATATCATGTACCAAAAGGTTTTACATAAAATAGTTGCGCTGAAAATTATTCCACAAAGTTTTTGTTTGACAAAGATGACATAACTTAGAATTTTTTGCAATGCTGTGATTATCAGTAATGATATTATTATTGAAATTTCATATAACACACCCAACTGATCTATGAACAGTTTATGCAACTGTAACTAATTCAAACTCATGGGAAATAAAAAAAAAAAAAGAGAAAAGTTATGGATCTGTGGTCATAGTGGAACACCCGGAAGTTTGGCACCCAAGAAGCAATGCAACATAATTTCCCACAATCCCATTAATCAGTGCCTACCTGACAGATACTTCTATTTTAATAAAATTTCCTTCATACATATAACTACCTGATTTCACCAGTGCCTACCTGACAGATGCTTCTCAAGTACATCCACCACACAGCCTTTCCTCAAACTGATTTCTCCAGATTTTCGCTTTGTGTATTCCCAGAATGCCATGTAAAGTTGTTCATTTGAGTCTGACAGATCATGTGTCTCCGACTGGTGATAATCCAGTGAGTTACCCTTGGAGACACAGTTCTTCCCATTTGTCACCTCTGAAACAAAAAGTGGGAATTTTATTTACCATATGTATTGTTTTCATGCAGTTTTGGATCACAGAAACAACTGCTATTTATATATCTATGGTGGGCACGTGCTGCAAACTGTATAACTGAAAAACTGAAGGGTCTGAGAAAGTAAGTTTTAAATAAAATAATGTTCTCAATTTGTAGCGACAAAACTGGTGAGATTGGTGGAGCCAGACACCGTCACATTCACTATATCATGCATAATGTTCTCTGTAGACATTTGTTTTGCCAACAAAGTTAACATACTGTGCATAACATAACACAAAGAACTATATGATATCTGATCAATCAATATTTTCTTGTTCTCATTTAAACAACTTAGCCCTAAGCAAAAGACAAACTGAAGCCATCATTTCAACAAAATATACAACAGAACATTCAACGGTCTCACATGTGTGGCAGCCATTTTGTAAGCTTGATGCACCTAGTTGCCATGCAACATATCATGTGATGGATCCATCAGTTGATAAACTAACTGTTGTCTTATTCTTCTTGCATTGTTGAGTTTGGAGTAATCTGTCCTTATATCAACGCCTCTATATGGGCAGTCTATAGCACCCAACATGTTAGTGCCAGAACTTGCCTGCAATGTTGCTGGAATCCATCTTATCACATAACCATGGTGTGGACTCTGAGAGTATCAGTTCGTGAGAAGAAGGAATCGTGTGATAGAGTCCTTCATCTCCATCTTCCGTCTGCTGGTATCTGTAACACAGCTGACAATTACCAACTGTCATCCTTACACCTTTCCATAACTATTATAATGCTATAAACAGAAACTGCATTCAATCAATCGTGTAATCTTATTTTGAGCAAATTCATTTGTGTGCTCCATAAATCAGCAATGTCTAATCTCTTTTATGTATTTATGTCTTAGACAATAGGGTGCCTGTCATCTGGGATTTTCTTTTGTGTGACAATCTTGTTAAAAACTTCAGACTACAAGTGTCCAAGCACTCTACCAGCCGCCTGACTGGTCTAAGGTTGTGTACATCTACTTGGGTGTTCTACATTCGGCCGGGCCTACAGGTTGTTTACATGTTGTTTACGCAGACTTCAATGATCCTACCTTGTGCCTATGTTGACGTTGACGTATGTCACAAGATCGGTGGTCCACGGCTCAAAGAACTCCAGCACTGGGCTGCTTTGGGCGATGGCTTTGGGCAATCCGATCACCACCTGCAACATCATACCTCACCTACAGCTGGTGTGGGCGTGGTAATTATGGCCAACAGCCACACGGTATATGTCACTTGCCACCACAAATCATGTCTAGCTGCAGCCTGTGTTACATGTTAGATACATGCCAAAATTAAAGCCGCAATATCATCTGGTTGATTTAGACATTCAAATGAAAATAAATATTTAAACCATATATTCTGTGAAAATACTTTACTGGGAACTGTAATTATATACTCTAAATATGCTTTTGATGTGGAATAACTGTAGCAAATGTGCGTGTTCCCAAAATGCATTTCTCAGGACAGAAGCTACTCCAGGGCAGGCCATATGGTCTCAATTGATATTCAGCTAAACAATGTTAATGACAACGCTGAAATAAAATGATACAGACAACAGCTGGAGTGAATGCTGCTACCACATCAATAATTAGTGATGGGCTATTTAACGCTTCTGAGGGTAGATATCAAACATTCTCAGACCACAAACTTCAAAAACGTAATGTGTTGTGTTGATTTCAACTACCTGTGTTGATTGATACATTATGTTTCACATTCACAATAGTTTTAATGTGCATTAATACTGGATCTACTTGATAAATGTCGCTATTCACTGTAGCAATCACTTTCTCTATAACATGTGGTACAACCATACTACCATCCACCTGAGTGTTACACAGTGGGTTTGTTTATTGTAAAGACAACTTGGCAAACTGA
>OZ024865.1:20454901-20464901 GCA_964017155.1 Oasisia sp. SBJ-2009
ATGTGGCCAGATTAAATCTGATATTACAGCTAGCCTATCACAGCTTATGTGGCCAGATTAAATCTGATATTACAACTAGCCTATCACAGTTTATGTGGCCAGGTTCGATCTGATATTACAGCTAGCCTATCACAGCTTATGTGGCCAGATTATATCTGATATTACAACTAGCCTATCACAGTTTATGTGGCCAGATTAAATCTGATATTACAGCTAGCCTATCACAGCTTATGTGGCCAGATTAAATCTGATATTACAACTAGCCTATCACAGTTTATGTGGCCAGATTAGATCTGATATTACAGCTAGCCTATCACAGCTTATGTGGCCAGATTATATCTGATATTACAGCTAGCCTATTGCAGTTTATGCGGCCATATTAGCATAACAGTAAACACTACTGTTTCTCAATAAAACATCTGGACTGCCTCATGACTTGAGAGTAATGAACCTTACCTTCAGAAGTCACTCAGTGATTCAGTACACACATGACACATAGAACCACCATGTCAGTGGTCCATGGCACTCTGTTTCAGGCCAGCACTGTGCTGCGTGGTAAATCCAGCTACTGACTACTGTATACGTCAACAGCAAGTGAGTAGATGTTATGATGTATTGGTCTATGGAATTATATAAAAACACAGGGATTATGAGAGAGACGGCCACTCAAGTGTTCACTCCACCTTGCTATTCTGGCATTGGCGCTGGCTCGCCATCAAGTTTATTCAGTTGGCCACAGCTACAATTACACTGCCATTGGGTGCTGATGGGGGACATCTCAAAACTCATGTTACAAATCGGTTTGATTTAAAAAAATCAACGATCAGTTTTGTGCATAAATGCGTGATAAGGAGTAAGCAATCACTGTGACAACAACACTTCTCCATGTAATGCTTGTGAGTTTTCAAACTTTTGACTGCACCCCTTACTAGCATTTTTCACTTCTTCTAACTCCTGCAATAGACCTGACTTAGACCTGGTATTTGGACGTCTTTTTTCACACTACTGAATGGAAGGACAGAGACAGACCAACACGAGGGGCACAAGGGACGGGGAGAGAGGACGGTGTGGGGAGGGACAGGAGACTGGGGGAGGACTGAAGATGGTGAGAGGAGGGATGCTGACAGGAAGAGAGAGAGAGAGAGAGAGGGAGAGAGGGAGAGAGGGAGAGAGGGAGAGAGAGAGGGAGAGAGGGAGGGAGAGAGGGGGAGAGAGAGAGAGAGGGAGAGAGGGAGAGAGGGAGAGAGAGAGGGAGAGAGGGAGAGAGAGAGGGAGAGAGGGAGGGAGAGAGGGAGAGAGAGAGGGAGAGAGGGAGAGAGGGAGAGAGGGAGAGAGGGAGGGAGAGAGGGAGAGAGAGAGGGAGAGAGGGAGAGAGAAAGGGAGAGAGGGAGAGAGAGAGAGAGGGAGAGAGAGGGAGAGAGGGATAGAGAGAGAGAGCAGGATGACTGGTTCAACATCACTAACCCTGACATCATTCCTCCCTGTACAGGGAACAGGGAGGAAGAACAGACGAGTCTAAAGCTGGTGAATATAAACAGGAATTTAACAAAGACATCAGTGGTTATTGTTCATTTATAACAAATATTCACATATTTACCACAGACAAATCTGCCGTTATCAGTTACACTGAGTCAGCAAATGTGCATGAATTGTTGGGTTGTGGGTGTTCCCACAGACGTGAAACGTGTGACCATCAGGATGACGTATTAGTCGTAAGTATACAGGGCAGGTGGCATACAAGTTGGAGCTTGGCATTTTAAAAAATAGCACTGCCCTTGAGACCTCTAACTGCACTCAATTGAGGTCTGAACACCTAAAATAACCCAAATACCCCACAGTTGGTAAACTGTGCCATGCCTGAGACTCACAAAAAATGTACCTCTATATACACACATAGGGGACTGTGTCAAAAAGTATTGCGCCAGATGTTTTACAAAGTATATGTGACATTGAACAGCAGCTTCCATAATGCTATGCATGTTTCTGTGTTTGATAAAAATGAGTTACATGTATGCAAGAAGCACACACACACACACACGTACGCACGCATGCACGTGGTGATTACTGCTTCATGGATGGATGAGCTGGTCAATAAACACAAAATATATAATAATAATTAAGTTTAAAAAATAGATAAGTAGATAAAGATGACACTGACTCATACACCACTGAGAACACCCCGACACTGAGAACACCCCGACACTGAGAACACCCCTACACTTCACATACAACTCGACTTCCTGCTGCAAACAATTAACCAGAAGTGGTTTTCTAGACAGGCCACATTCTCCATGAGTTTGGTGGTTTGTTGATGCCTGAAGCATGCATGCATAATGTATGTCTACTCGAGTGTCAAGAGTAGACGTTTCTCTTTTAAATTGGCCCGTTTGATGACTGACAGTGGCGAGTGATTGAGGCAAGTAGCAATTAACATACTGCGCCTGGTGATTGTTGCCCCAAGCTCTTGGCAAGGTGAGGTAAACCTAGACACACAGCGCCATGTGTATCTATGCGCTGCCTGTTCAAACACATGGGCATACACATGCGTGTATAAACACATGCATGGATACATGTATATGGATACATGCACAAGTGCGACACATAATATGTACATGTACAAGTGTACCACATATATGTACAAGTGTATCTCGTGTACAAACATACCATCACCCATGTACATGTTAATCACTTACATGCACAAATATAACAAGTACATGTACAAGTGTGCCACATACATGTACAAGGTCCTAGCATACATACCTGCTTTATGGCTCAGATAATTTATTTGAGAAAAGAAATAACACAAAAATTACAAATATTCGTCAAGAAATACTAAAAAAATCAAATTGAACAGGTGGATGATATTATACACAATAGAATATCATCCACCTAGCTACCCTTGTACATGTAGTAGTTCATCCACCTAGCTACCCTTGTACATGTAGTAGTTCATCCACCTAGCTACCCTTGTACTGTTGTACACAGTAGTATATAATCCACCTAGCTACCCTTGTACACAGTAGTATATCATCCACATAGCTACCATTGTACACAGTAGTATATCATCCACATAGCTACCATTGTACACAGTAGTATATCATCCACCTAGCTACCATTGTACGCAGTAGTATATCATCCACCTAGCTACCCTTGTACACAGTAGTATATCATCCACTTAGCTACCCTTGTACACAGTAGTATATCATCCACCTAGCTATCCTTGTACACAGTAGTATATCATCCACCTAGCTACCCTTGTACACAATAGTATATCATCCATCTAGCTACCATTGTACACAGTAGTATGTCATCCACCTAGCTACTCTTGTAATATATAATCCACCTAGCTACCCTTGTACACAGTAGTATATCATCCACCTAGGTACCATTGTACACAGTAGTATATCATCCACCTAGCTACCATTGTACACAGTAGTATATCATCCATCTAGCTACCATTGTACACAGTAGTATATCATCCATCTAGCTACCCTTGTATACAGTAGTATATCATCCACCTAGCTACCCTTGTACACAGTAGTATATCATCCACCTAGCTACCCTTGTACACAGTAGTATATCATCCACTTAGCTACCCTTGTACACAGTAGTATATCATCCACCTAGCTATCCTTGTACACAGTAGTATATCATCCACCTAGCTACCATTGTACACAATAGTATATCATCCATCTAGCTACCATTGTACACAGTAGTATATCATCCACCTAGCTACTCTTGTAATATATAATCCACCTAGCTACCCTTGTACACAGTAGTATATCATCCACCTAGCTACCATTGTACACACTACACAGTATTATATCATCCACCTAGCTACCCCTGTACACATAGTATATCATCTACCTAGCTTCCATTGTACACAGAAGTATATCATCTACCTAGCTACTCTTGTACACAGTAGTATATCATCCACCTAGCTATACTCTTGTAGTATATAATCCACCTAGCTACCCTTGTACACAGTAGTATATCATCCACCTAGCTACCATTGTACACAGTAGTATATCATCCACCTAGCTACCCTTGTACACATAGTATATCATCTACCTAGCTACCATTGTACACAGAAGTATATCATCCACCTAGCTACTACCCTTGTACACAATAGTATATCATCCATCTAGCTACCACCCTTGTACACAATAGTATATCATCCATCTAGCTACCATTGTACACAGTAGTATATCATCCACCTAGCTACCATTGTACACAGTAGTATATCATCCATCTAGCTACCATTGTACACAGTAGTATATCATCCATCTAGCTACCCTTGTATACAGTAGTATATCATCCACCTAGCTACCCTTGTACACATAGTATATCATCTACCTAGCTACCATTGTACACAGAAGTATATCATCCACCTAGCTACTACCCTTGTACACAGTAGTATATCATCCACATAGCTACCCTTGTACACAGTAGTATATCATCCACATAGCTACCATTGTACACAGTAGTATATCATCCACATAGCTACCACTGTACACAGTAGTATATCATCCACCTAGCTACCCTTGTACACAGTAGTATATCATCCACTTAGCTACCCTTGTACACAGTAGTATATCATCCACTTAGCTACCCTTGTACACAGTAGTATATCATCCACCTAGCTATCCTTGTACACAGTAGTATATCATCCACCTAGCTACCCTTGTACACAATAGTATATCATCCATCTAGCTACCATTGTACACAGTAGTATATCATCCACCTAGCTACTCTTGTAATATATAATCCACCTAGCTACCCTTGTACACAGTAGTATATCATCCACCTAGCTACCATTGTACACAGTAGTATATCATCCACCTAGCTACCATTGTACACAGTAGTATATCATCCATCTAGCTACCATTGTACACAGTAGTATATCATCCATCTAGCTACCCTTGTATACAGTAGTATATCATCCACCTAGCTACCCTTGTACACAGTAGTATATCATCCACCTAGCTACCCTTGTACACAGTAGTATATCATCCACTTAGCTACCCTTGTACACAGTAGTATATCATCCACCTAGCTATCCTTGTACACAGTAGTATATCATCCACCTAGCTACCCTTGTACACAATAGTATATCATCCATCTAGCTACCATTGTACACAGTAGTATATCATCCACCTAGCTACTCTTGTAATATATAATCCACCTAGCTACCCTTGTACACAGTAGTATATCATCCACCTAGCTACCATTGTACACACTACACAGTATTATATCATCCACCTAGCTACCCCTGTACACATAGTATATCATCTACCTAGCTTCCATTGTACACAGAAGTATATCATCTACCTAGCTACTCTTGTACACAGTAGTATATCATCCACCTAGCTATACTCTTGTAGTATATAATCCACCTAGCTACCCTTGTACACAGTAGTATATCATCCACCTAGCTACCATTGTACACAGTAGTATATCATCCACCTAGCTACCCTTGTACACATAGTATATCATCTACCTAGCTACCATTGTACACAGAAGTATATCATCCACCTAGCTACTACCCTTGTACACAATAGTATATCATCCATCTAGCTACCACCCTTGTACACAATAGTATATCATCCACCTAGCTACTACCCTTGTACACAATAGTATATCATCCACCTAGCTACCACCCTTGTACACAATAGTATATCATCCATCTAGCTACCATTGTACACAGTAGTATATCATCCACCTAGCTACCATTGTACACAGTAGTATATCATCCATCTAGCTACCATTGTACACAGTAGTATATCATCCATCTAGCTACCCTTGTATACAGTAGTATATCATCCACCTAGCTACCCTTGTACACATAGTATATCATCTACCTAGCTACCATTGTACACAGAAGTATATCATCCACCTAGCTACTACCCTTGTACACAGTAGTATATCATCCACCTAGCTACCCTTGTATACAGTAGTATATCATCCACCTAGCTACCCTTGTACACGTAGTATATCATCCACCAAGTTTTAGCTACATAGCTTATGTCATCTGCCCAGCTGTACTACATACACACTACACAGTACACAGCCCTACGTCCTTCTCACTATTTGAATCACTTCCTTAGTTTCCTGTTACAATGCATTAAAACCAACAAAAAATACTTACCACACTCAATCCATATAGCTAGACGATCCCTTAACTGTGACTAAGGATTAAAACAACTGTTACGTTAGCACACATCCTGCCAGTTCCTGTCCAGACAGAAACTCCTACCCACCTTCCAGCCATTGACATAAACAACATATTTGCTGTGTTCTACCGCAACTGCAGATTTTGATTTAACTTTCTGAATAACTGAAAGATTGGCAAAATCAAAATTACAATTTGTAAATATTTATAATGGATGGGTGGATGTGAGTTATATGACTTGGGGATGTATTTTCATGTAAAGTGTTGAGTACAGAAGCCAGATGTAATACCAGGTTACATTCAGTTTAAAATGATCATATATATGGTAGTAAATGGTAGAAAATATGTTGTGAATATGAATTCTTATCAACTGAAATAACTCAAAAAAAAACTGGCCTCACTCACAAGTCAACAAGAATGATCATATGAATCAACAGCTAAACACAAGGATCATCTGAATCAACAGCTAAACATACGAATCATCTTAATCAACAGCTAAACACAAGGATCGTCTTAATCAACAGCTAAATACAAAGCTCCTCTGAATCAACAGCTAAACACAAGGCTCCCCTAAATCAACAGCTAAACAGAAGGATCATCTGAATCAACAGGTAAACAGAAAGATAATCTTAATCAACAGCTAAACACAAAGATCATTTGAATCAACAGCTAAACAAAAGGATCATCTGAGTCAACATCTAAACACAAGGACCAGATGAATCAACAGTTAAAGTAAACACAAAGTCAAGGACCAGCTGAATTAACAGCTAAACACAAGGATCATCTGAATCAACAGCTAAACACAATGGTCATCTTAATCAACAGTTAAACACAAGGATCATCTGAATCAACAGCTAAACACAAAAATCATCTTAATCAATAGCTAAACACAAGGATCATCTGAATCAACAGCTAAACATAAGGATCATCTTAATCAACAGTTAAACACAAGGATCATCGTAATCAACAGCTAAACACAAGGATCATGCTGCCCCACTCTCCTGGCTCAGCCTGGTGAGTGTTTGGAGACAGAGACAGAGGGGACTACATCCAAGTAGGGTAGATATGTATAGGGCGGGAGATCAACACCCAGGATATACATTTGTTATCACTTTTCTTTAAAATTATTGTACGTTTCACTGTGATGAGTGTACGCGCCTATGACCAGACTGGCCCAGGGATACGACACTATAGAAATGCTTGTAGCAAAAATAATAAGGATACACTGGCATTTCATCCTAACAAAGCAGATTAGATCATGATGATGATATCAAAACTGAAACTTACCACACAGCGGGAACCCGGCTCCAGCTAAGTCAACTACTCCAAGTGTCAACCAACGTTGTGGTGATAAACTGATGGGCCATGAGATGTCAACAAGTTTTAGGTCCTGATGGCGGGTGCTGTGGTACAGTGAGTCAATGCTGGGCCTACTGCTGCCTGCCACAGTAAGATGTGGTGTGGCCTAATGCAGGCCCTCAGCCTCAGCCAGGCAGACTTTGTCCTCTTGTGAAATCTATGCGCCAGATAACAAGGTTCCTACACAAATGTTTGCTCTGTGTCGCTGGTAGATAACACACTGTTGTTCTTTCAGTGGTGCAGGTAGGATGATGTCAAGTAGTATGTTGATCCAGGTAGATTGTTGTCAAGTATATTCCATCTAGTTGTGTCAAGTATATTGTGCATGATTGTAAACAGGCTGCCCAGTGCTACCAAGTAGATTGCACAGTAAATGATTGACTCCTCTGCAGTGCTTCAAATCACAGAACCCAACAAATAACCAGGTATATGATGCACTGACAAGTAGATCTAAACCTCAGTCAAACACTCACAGTAGCTCCAGATAATGTCACAGCCTGGCTCAGCAAGTAGCTCTCTGAACGGCAAAACTTTATGATGACAAGTAGATTGCACCTTATTTAATTAAACCATAGCTATAACCATCGATCGATGACACCCCAGTACTGCAAGTAAGTGCAGACACTTACCCTAGACTGTACAGTTGCTTGTAACAGTGCCAGTGCAGTGGAAGTTAACCAAGTAGATGATCGATGTACCACAATGATGGAAACCACCAACCACCACTAACACTGGACACACACTGACCGCTGGCTACAAACAGGTCAGCTGCCGCTACTGGACACCTCTAGTCCACTCCAGCTATCACATGATACTTACTAGTCGGCTCAGAATAAATATTGACAGCTTCATTGAGATCACCCTACTGCGGGTGGCTGCAGTATCACAGTACCATGTGCACTCACTGGAACACCCGGGGCCTTTAGTTGTGATGTAGAGCAGGCCAGGTTCATTATAAATGGAATATGTACAGAGGGGTAAAACCAGTGGTATATTTGGGAGGGTTATATATTCTTTACTACAATGACCCCTTAGCTTTAGAAAGCTTAGCTTTTTAATAATACGTTGTGCCTCGCAGGGCAAACTATTCACACATCCACATACTTGAACAATTTTGCCATCCCCTTTCCGACATCCTACATTTCATGCACACACGAACGCACGCACATACACATGCATGCACACATGCATGCATGCACACACACATCCACACCACATACACCTCCCACACCCTCACACACACACACACACACACACACACACACACACACACACACACACACACGCACACGCACACACCCACACCCACACCCACACCCACCCACCCACCCACACACACACACACACACCCACACGCACACACACACCCACTCCCACCCACCCACCCACACCCACACACCCCCACACACACCCACACACCCCCCACACACACCCACACGCACGCACCCACACACACCCCCACACCCCCCACACCCACCCATGCACGCACGCACGCACGCACGCACGCACGCACGCAAGCACACACACACACACACACACACACACACACATACACACAACTGTTCTGAATGGAAATACAAAATACCCCCAGGCTGTCTACACGTTGGTACTTCACAACCCATCTAATGGGAAATAAACATGACATTTATTATGTAATAAAGATGACATTTACTATCATAGTAACTATGTGTCAGATAAATATGTGGTTTGTTGATGCAACGTCAGATTCATAGAGCATATATTGTTGCACATATACAAAGAAACCAAGATTTTATATTACACTTACACACATAAAATATTATTTATAAATATTCTTCATACTAGATTAAATATGTTAAAGACATATCACTTACAGAACTGCATTTAATAGGGTCAACACTTTTTTGTGTAATAAAAATGTTGCCACCATGAAAAGTTCAAATTGTAAACAGAACATTAAAACATTTAGATTGTCAGATTTATATGTTCTAGTATTTGCTGTAGTAAGGCTAACTCTAATTGTCATTTGACATTATATTTTGATTACCAGGTAATCAAAATCTGATTCAATGAATGTCTTACTATTAATTACCACCCTAGCATGAGCCCTGTCTTAAACAGACCCAACATATAATGCTACTGCTTTTACTTGTCTGTGTAACAACAATTCTTGTGATGTATCATTTTATTTTGAAACAAAACTTTAAAATGTTACCACAGTGACATAACCTATACTTGCTTGAACAGGACTGAGCTGAGGCATGAACATGGCATCGACATAAATCTAGATTCCAAGAATGCTACATGACTAATTTAACTATTATAAACATGTAGAATAAAATAAGATGCTAAAGCCCCTAAATCCGATATCCCCATTGGTTTTCATCTGGTGTGGTACACTTGATATCATAGTGAAGACTGTCACAAATCTGTAAAGTCTATTGTGATTATTATATACAATTTCATTGTTAACAAGGCTATTAAAATTCT
>OZ024865.1:20469901-20482401 GCA_964017155.1 Oasisia sp. SBJ-2009
TAACTGCTGTCTTCCTGAATTGGGTGACTTGAATGTTTTATGAGCGTGGTTTTGCGTTCAATGATACACCAGTCACCGAAGTGAGAGAATGACGTGTTCGCAAATAACATGACAATGACAGAGAAGCCAACTTATGTGCATTATTCACTTGCCTTAAACGTTTAGATTGCAGAGCTGACATAAGATTTTACATGAACTGCTGATGAATTGCCGCATTATTCACAAAGACATGTGGAAAGGTTGCATGGTCACGATGTATTTATCTTTCTCTAAACTGGTTTGCCAAATTAGTTTGTAGACTGTGTCTGGGCTGGCCTGACAGGTGCCATGTGTGGCTTCTGGCTGGTAGTGACTGTGGCTCCATCTGGGTCACAGTAGTTATTTCGGGTCTGCCTCAGTTAGATGTTTTAACTGTTCATCCATCTCATGTTTTTTTAATTTTTGCATGTAATTTTCTTTTTTCTTTTTTATAATCTGATAGAGAATACAATAAATCTACAATAATTATGTTGTAAATACATGTTCCAAAATATAATGAGTTATACAGTGATGATTTGTTGGTGTGACGCCGAAGTATATCCATTCCAGCACCCTAAATATCCGCTTCATTTTTTGTATAATTTAAAATCAATGTTCATAAAGTGTTGCAATTCATAGTTACCTGGGGTACTTTGATCAAACTATAGTTCTAAAACCTCATCGTTAATCAAAGCTGACCATTTTGGCTTCTTCCTAAACCAAACAACTTCCTTCTTGGATAGTTCTGCACTTCACATAACTGAGTGGTTTATAAAAAAAGATCAATTGCCGTATACCTTCTAATGCCTAAATGGTGATGATACTTCAAGTTTTTATTTCATGATCTGGTTTATACCGGACAATGACATGGCCTAGTTCAAGAGTTCAGCAAACATTAATCAAACACTATTTGCTGAAAATAACATCCCTGATTTATTTTGCCCATTATGAATGAAGGTCATTGAACTTCAAAGTTGTACTACCAGGTGTACCTGTGTGGGAACGTCAAAGTTGTAAAAAAGGCAAAAAAGGCAAGTTCTTAGATAGCGCAGTATCCAGTCCTCAGAACCGTTCAAAGTGCTTGACACTTTACTTCCCTGACAGACCTGTTCACTCAGACACCATCTCAACTTCTCTGGGAAGCATCCAGCCATATGCAACAATAAATGTGCGAAGGCTGCTCATACACATATCCACCACTGTCTATAGCCAGGTACTCATTTATACAGTTGAGTGAACTGGAGCAATGTAGAGTGAAAAAACTTGCCCAATGTTTTAACACCACAGCACAGGATTCGAACCCAACTTCTCGTAGTCGAGAGTCTAAAGCTCTACCCCTGAGTCATTGTACTTGTATGTGAACTTCAAAGTTGTACTACCAGGTGCACTTGTGTGTGTGTAAAACAAAGACAATGTTCTTACAAAGTGCAGTATCCTACTCAGAGTGCGTCAGACTTCATTCTCTGGCAGATCATTTTTAGCTTAATTTTGGATTGAACGAACTCTGTACGAATGGTATTTGGGTGTGTATGTTAATAGCATTATTTAATTTTCGACGATTGTGCATTAGGTAAGTAGTTGCAAGTAATATAATTCAGGTAAAAAAGACAACTATGGTTGCCTCCCAACTCCCAGTGAGCGTGACAAACACAATCAAACAACTGATCAAAATAACAAGAGTCAACAGGAATATTTCAAAATAGAGGCAAGAAGGATGGTTCAGCCAATTGAGGCCACTGGCGCTGGTTATAAATAAATATATGTTTTGACCCACACTAGTACAAACCAGTCATGGTTCACTGCTTTGCGTCGTGAGCCTAAATACTTCCCATCTAGATGATATCCACCACTAATTATAGCCATGTACTCATTCTGACAGCTGAGTGAACTGGAGCAGTTGGAGTGAAAAAACGTGTACATGATTCAGACTAGCTGTGAGAGGATTTGAACCTGGAATCTGTCGCCATCTACTGGGCCACAGCAGTCCACCAAGTGCCAGGATAGCAATGGTTTAAAGGTCCAAAAACTAAGACTCTTGTTCATCTAAGAATTAAATAAAACCTAACACATACCATAGAAGACGCATAATGATATTGCATGGCCAGTGTCATTATGGTAGAAAGTCTGACGTCACCAAAGCCGAGACCTTCCAGTTAGCTAGTACCAAACCAAGTTTGCATAATTTAATTTCTTTTGCCACAGTGAATACTAAAACTATTTCACCCACATGGTACACTTCATAGCAGCTGGTATAAGTGCAACTCTGGATCAAAGAAAATATAAGAAATCAACATATGCGCTGGCAGATTTGTATATATGTAATCAATTATGTATATAATATGTGTGTTTGTGTGTTTATGTACATAACATATATATATATATGGTCAGTTATCACGAAACGTCGTCAAAACTTTTTTGTAATCTAACCATTATAAAAGCATACAGCACGGCATTGTAATGGTGGTCACGGCAACCGCCTCGGTGACAGGTACCATGGGAACCCAACCTTTACATGTGTATCTTCAAAATTATGGACGATACAGGCAAATAAAGGGTATTTTCGACCCATTTTTTGAAGTTTTTTCTATAGTACTATTATACTAACACGAATTATGCATTAATCAATGATCACAGGTGTGTGGTTTATTTACCCATTTATCAGTGTATAGTTCGACATAGAGTCTTCAAAAAATTTCAGCGTTTTGTTGAATGGGCGCGCAGCAAGAAGAGTATATATGGTGGGGTAGTTTGGCCGATACCGAGCGTATGCCAATTTTTAACAAAGCGTATGCAAGGGTAAATAATGTAGTACCAAAATACTAACTGTATCTGTATGTTGATACTTCCATTTAGATAACACCTGTATAAGTTAAATTGGCCTCCCACATTTTTTAATCCTGTAGTAAAGTATAATAGTCTCATTTTTCGACGTGGGGTAGTTTTTGACAATACCGAGCGAATGACATAGACTCACTGATTTTGGAGAGAGTCTTAACTATTAGTGGACGTTTTTATCACATGTTTGTCTGGTGTTACTTAAGGTATGTGACAATGATAAATTAGAAATGCAGCCATCTTTTTCTTCTATATGTTTTGATGTTTATACGTGTGGTGATACCGAGCGTATACACGAGACCGAGCGTATGCAAATCAGATATCTCAAAACTGACGTACTGCCGCCATTACCAGAAGAAAGGGAGAGACACAGGAAGGCAATAGCCAAATCACGGAAGATAAGATGTCGGTAGCGGAATTTCTTAGGAGATCAGAAAACAGCAATGAGTTACTTTGAAAGAATTATTAAGTCAGGGGAAGATAAATCTTCTCACCGACAGACACTATGCAAAACATCTACAGGAAGTTCAGCCTTGAATTTAGCGAGAGTAAGATATCATTTACTGCATTCTGCAGGGGGAGACCATCCAATGTCAAGCTCAGAGTTACGTGTGCCTATGCCAGCGTCACGCCAACATGTCCATGACGGCGAATGCCTCCAAAGTACTGCCAAAGTCCTTACCTGAATTAACCTCGATGAGTGATGAAATTAACTATAACGCAGAAACTGAATGACGGGGACTGCACAAAACCAATCTAATATAAACTGTGGATCAAGAAATACGTGCAATACAAGACCACCCTCAGCACAAATTGAAGTGGTGGAGGACATTGACACATTCTCCTAAACACTGAAGAGAGAACTCCCAGAATTCAGAGGACATTGTGGCAGGGCCTTCACACAGTACGAGCAAATCAGACATATCAGAGGTAATCTTAAGCTTATGACGGAAGCCACGTGCAGTGAATGGCTTATTAGAGGCGCGCGCCATTGTGCCAGTGGACAACCCTCTTATGGTGAGAGGCAGCTCATGTTACCATGGATGTTGTGTGCCCCTGTCGCTGTCATCCGGGATCAGTTGGAGGAACATCCAGGTGAAGCAAGCTCCAGCAATGGCCGTCGTTACAATTTTAGACACAATAGTCTCAAATGATCAGATGGTGTCAACTACCGAAGAGTAAAAACATGTTGGCTGTGTTGCACACATTGCTGAATAAAGGACATGTTCAGTTCATATCATGCTTTCGTAGAATATGAGTATTGTACTAGACAAGTTTAGTTTGTCGATTAGGTTATTGCCATGGTTATCCCTTACTAATGCAGCAAATCATTGTAGCAGTAAGCACATTAGTAGAATAAGTTGTTTATTTGTTATTGTGATTAGCGGAATGTATTTGATGCATACACATAATTAATTTGGTTAAGAGTAGAATTTCACGCGATCTCCGCCTGTTATTGAATCATTAAAATGTATAACAAATTTGTCTGATGTCCAATATTTACTGAACCACTGTGTACATACTAAAACTATTGTCTTTTGTCACTCGACGACCAACAGTAGACGACCAACAGTTCGAGACGGCGTCCATTAGCCGAAAGGAAGACTGTTTAATCATCCCGAACATTATAAAATAATCGACATCACAATTATTTGGTTAAAAATATACTTCTTGCCATAATGGCGACGTCTGAGTTAAACGAGAACTGCGTTTCCTTAGAAATGGCGATGACTGGGAAATAGTGCACATACCTGTCTCAGGGCAACACGCCGAGGCCAAGCAGAATAAAACAAATGCCCCTTAGAACAAGTATTTTCTATTTTGAAAATATCAGTGAAGAATGCTTTTCAGCGATACCGAGCGTATACCTATTTTAAACATCCTTATGAAGACTACTGAAGACAGTATCCGCATAAGGTTTGTTCCGTTGAAAAGGTAATTGTTCATTGTATACCTGCATTTACGGTGACAGTATACAAGCAGTTCCCCTTAGAATGACAAGTAATGATATGACCGCTTTACTCTTTTTATGGGGTACCGAAAATGTATTCTAATTTTTAAATTGCATAAAAACAAAAGAATGTTTAAAAACATTGCCACTTCTGTCCATTTCGAACCATACACCTGTCACATGCTCAAACAAAATATATTAGAGCACTTAGCGAAAAAATTAAATACCATAATATATACATTAGATACACTATGTGCGTGCATACGCTCGGTATCGCGCAACACGGACACCCAACTTCAAAGCGATGCCAAAGAGCCGATTTTACTAATTAAGCTACCCAAATTTATTTCCAGTATACCTTGACATGTTATTTATTAGTGGCTAAAGGGAAAACGTGAAATATTTAATTCTAAATTTACCCCCCTAAAGCAGATTCTGACGACGTTTCGTGATAACTGACCATATATATGTATATATATATAATATATATATATATGCATATATATGCATATATATATGCATATATATATATATATATATATATATATATATATATATATATATTCAGATATGGACTTGGATATATTGTTTTTAACAGAGACAGAGAGGCTGGATGACATACCTGGCAGCTGGTACTGGGAACCATCATCCAGTGTCTCACACTCTTCCAAGAGTCTCTCCTACACCAGAAGAGAAAGTGAAACTACATTTGAAGGCTTTCATGGCAAACATGATTAAATCACATTTTATACTGATAAATTGTATTAGTTTTCTTTCTTTTTTGAGATAAAGTCTGACAACTTGTATATAAAGTTGCATTCTATTGCATTTAAAATCATATTAGAGAATGGCAATAGTAGCTGTATTCACAACTAAAGTTGCTCTCAGGAACAGTCTCACCCTGGGACAGTCTCACCCTGGGACAGTCTCACCCTGGGACAGTCTCACCCTGGGACAGTCTCACCCTGGGACAGTCTCACCCTGGGACAGTCTCACCCTGGGACAGTCTCACCCTGGGACAGTCTCACCCTGGGACAGTCTCACCCTGGGACAGTCTCACCCTGGGACAGTCTCACCCTGGGACAGTCTCACCCTGGGACAGTCTCACAGTCTCACCCTGGGACAGTCTCATCCTGGGACAGTCTCACCCTGGGACAGTCTCACCCTGGGACAGTCTCACCCTGGGACAGTCTCACCCTGGGACAGTCTCACCCTGGGACAGTCTCACCCTGGGACAGTCTCACCCTGGGACAGTCTCACCCTGTGACAGTCTCACAGTCTCACCCTGGGACAGTCTCACCCTGGGACAGTCTCACCCTGGGACAGTCTCACCCTGGGACAGTCTCACCCTGGGACAGTCTCACCCTGGGACAGTCTCACCCTGGGACAGTCTCACCCTGGGACAGTCTCACCCTGGGACAGTCTCACCCTGGGACAGTCTCACCCTGGGACAGTCTCACCCTGTGACAGTCTCACAGTCTCACCCTGGGACAGTCTCACACTGGGACAGTCTCACCTTGGGACAGTCGCACCCTGGGACAGTCTCACCCTGTGACAGTCTCACAGTCTCACCCTGGGACAGTCTCACCCTGAGACAGTCTCACCCTGGGACAGTCTCACCCTGGGACAGTCTCACCCTGGGACAGTCTCACCCTGGGACAGTTTTGTTGATATGGAAAAGTCTCAGTTTGGAAATGTCTTGATCTGGGACAGTCTTAACTTGGGCCAGTCTCGATCTGGGACAGTGTCAATCTGAGACAATCTCTCCCTGGAATAATCTCACCCTGGGACAGTCTCATCTTGGGACAGTCTCAAGCTACTCTATAAGGCTAAAGGTCTAAGGTAGTACAGGTCAACTTTCCATTCAGGCCATGTAAATGGATAAATCACACACCCGGCAGCCTAATGGTGTTTTATGGCCATGTAAAGCAATGTATTTTAGTCAACACCACATAAATTGTAAAACATTCTTCCTTTTACTGGTCTCTGGGTGCACCAGTACATTTCTGAACACCGGTTTTGTTGGTAATAATGTGTCCTAATAAATTTAGTTTCTCAACCATTTCAAGAAAGAATGGAGGATGTTCAATTTATTAAAAAAAAGTTGTAGTTACGAATAAAATGTCTATTACAAAAATTAATTACTACATATGTTTCTCCTAGATATATCATACAAAGAAACAAATCTTAATTCAAGTAAATGACCAGCACAGTGAGTACAGGTGAGATCGTAATGTTCAACAAATACATGGAGATTGTTGTTGTTGAGGTTTTAGAACATATGACAACCTTTTTCTATAGTACTCGATACCATTTTTATGGTAACTTTGTTTACCTGAACCTTACAAAACACATGGCCATATTTATATTAATTTTGAAGTGTATGATTTAATACATGCACTTTGGCAAAAATCAACTCGCAGTTCTTTGAGTGATTAACAGCTGGTCTCTTAGCAGTGTTTTTATAATGAGCCTTTGAGAACTCACCTGAACTTAAGCACTTTATAAATTAGTGTAATCAATTGCACTCTCACTTGTCTTCATGTACTGAAACCATCTCTGGTCTACAGTTCATTTATACAATTCATCATAATCAAGGAAAATGTCCATTTACATACACAAATTTTGCCAGTGCATTATGACTATAAAGAATAGTCCTCTGTTTACAGGTGCAGGACAACTTACCCTGAAGTCAAAGAATTCTGTGTAGGTGCGATCTATCACATGCTTCAAGCCGTCAGACCAGCACACTTGCAGAACATACAGCTGAAACCATTCACAGGGTTGGGGTCTTTTGGGGAGATTCTATTTTTTACAACGTGATACATCGCCTTTTATTTTAGCTTGAATAAACTCATCGGAAGCCAACTTTTGATGGGTGGGTGAAACCCTTCCTGTCTTATTTTTATTACACACAAAAATAGAAATTGCATAATGTTGTTTCAGTGATGTAATAGGTATAATTATGCTGTCAGTGCACATTAGGAGTCAAAAACTAGAAAGCATTCACGCCCCACCAGTGTCACTTTGTCACTATAATAAACTCTAGCAAGGGAGCAACTATGACTATCAGTTTGTTTTGTGCATGTAACACTCATGATGTTTTTGACAAACTACCTGAATTTAATTATAATGCAATTTGGAGATGTTTTGAATACATTTTTCAATTACTTCTGATAGTTTATCTCAAGAAAATATGTGTTTGATAAAACAGTGGGTGTGTGTCCCTGGACATCAGCCCTGGGTCTGTCCATGAATGCTGCTAAATTATTTACAACATCAAACATACATAATCACCCTTTTACAGCACAACTTTCTGTCTTTGGGTGTTTGCAATTTAATGTAAAAAAATTCTTCTTATTTCTTATCACTTAGAACCGTGGAGTATAATTATACATATATAAAATATATACATTGTATATATATATACATATACATATGCATATGCATATGCATATACATATACATATACATATACATATACATATACATATACATATACATATACATATACATATACATATACATATACATATACATTGTGTGTATATTATATATATATATATATATATATATATATATATATATATATATATATATATATATATATATATATATATATATATATATATATATATATATACTCCTAAAGGCAGCTTATGTCGACCGATTATGCATATAGGACCGGCTTATGTAGACCGCTGTTTTATGTAGACCAAAACTGGTCTACATAAAGATTCGATGTGTTAGTTCACAACTAACACAATTGAATTGATCAGTACCATTGCTTGTGCACACAGTTCATATGACAGTGAAGTACTGTGTGTAATTAATTTTTAAATGACCAACATCTTAAGTGATTTTGAGCATGTTTTTTCCAGCGCCGTGCATATTTTGAGTATATTGTGTGCCGGGTTATGTATATCGGGTCAAAGTTCTTATAACTCTATAGTTATGGTATATACCGAACGAAGGGTTGGAGTTTCGTGTTCAGTGTATGATACGCTTCATACTGATGCAAAAGGCTATATTATTGTGTAAATTAGTAAAACTTGCATTTTGCCTTTGTTGCATCAATACATTCCCTGATAAAACATAACTTTGCTGGTATTGGGATTCGACTTAGTGTACATTTCGCAACAGTGTTTTACTGCTTACTAGACTTGGCGGTCTACCGCAAAAAAGGCTAAATAAATATATGCAGCTTCCGGCGTTGCTCCGGTCTACATAAATCGGCATCTGTGCATACGCAGATTTATATAGACCGATTTTTCTGCATATACCTTATTTATTGAAATATTTTGATGAAATTTCATTATGTGTTAAACATATGTATTTGAAATAATGTTCCAGTTTTACATCTTTGGAAAATGTATTAAATAAAAAAATATGCCTGGTCTACATAAGTTGGTCCTCTAGGCACTGGTCGACATTAACATTAGCTGCCTTTAGACTTTATACTTTATATATATATATATATATATATATATATATATATATATATATATACATACACATACACATACACATACACATACACATACACATACACATACACATACACATACACATACACATACACATACACATACACATACACATACACATACACATACACATACACATACACATACATATACATACGAGCACTGTCACACTTACATGGTAGGTGTTCCTGACGCCACGTTGTCGTATGCCGAGAATATCGACACGCTGCAGTCTTCTCTGTTCGTCCGCGTGCGACATGTCGAGTGCTTCCCGCTCTTGCAAGAAGGGGTAAATGGTTTCTCGTCCAAACTGCCCGCAATATAACAGGCGCGGAAGGTGACTGTGTCCTTTTGTCTCCGAAGTCCGCTTGCCGCTTCTATGAACAATAAACCTGCCCCGTTGCACGTCCGTGAATTGCGTTTGATACGGGAGCGGTAACACTAACACGGTGCAACGGGATTCGTAGAGCGCAGTTCCGGTTGACCGGCTAACGTTACCTTCATGTTCTAGACGGCAACGACATCATCTTATAAATGTCATTCCAGTGCCCTGGGAATGCTGTGACATCGATCAAATGCAATACACGACACCCTGGTTGAAATGACACCGACGTACTCGAACTCTAATTCTCACCTAAGTTAACGCGGACGTAGATACAAAAATTACTTCCTTGATCATTTTCTCCCGCGGAATGGGTGCGACCAAACGCCCGTACTCGCAGGCAAAGGCGCCAGTATGAACGCCCGATTAGTCACTTAGTCTTTAGTGCCCGCTTTGCTTTTATTAATATATCGGGCAATAGTCACCATCCAATTACGCAGTGAATGCATGCATACGATAATCATAGGAGTACGTAATTAGCATCTGGTGGGGGGTTACGAGGGTTTTCCCCTAGCCAATGGCGTATTTAAGTAATTGTACGCTGTCTTCATAATACCTAACAATGTTGACTCTTTAATGTTCTATTTAATAATTCCAAGGTAGGCCTTTAGTTTATTTGCCCAGATCAAGGGATAGTTTGCATCAATGATCAGATCAATCACAGATAAATAAAAATCTAGGAGTCTACGTTTAATTTAATGTAAGGCGGTTCTAAAGATCATAACGTAATTACTAACATAATTGTTATTAGGCCCCAATACTGTGTTATTGTCACCGAACATCCTTGCGTGTGCGCGCGTGTGTCTGCGTGCGTATGTTTGCGCGGTCGATCGAGCTTGTTTATGCACGTGTGTATGTCTGCGCGCGCATATCTATCTGTGCGTGTGCGTGTGCGTGTGCGTGTGCGTGTGCGTGTGCGTGTGCGTGTGCGTGTGCGTGTGCGTGTGCGTGTGCGTGTGCGTGTGCGTGTGCGTGTGCGTGTGCGTGTGCGTGTGCGTGTGCGTGTGCGTGTGCGTGTGCGTGTGCGTGTGCGTGTGCGTGTGCGTGTGCGTGTGCGTGTGCGTGTGCGTGTGCGTGTGCGTGTGCGTGTGCGTGTGCGTGTGCGTGTGCGTGTGCGTGTGCGTGTGCGTGTGCGTGTGCGTGTGCGTGTGCGTGTGCGTGTGCGTGTGCGTGTGCGTGTGCGTGTGCGTGTGCGTGTGCGTGTGCGTGTGCGTGTGCGTGTGCGTGTGCGTGTGCGTGTGCGTGTGCGTGTGCGTGTGCGTGTGCGTGTGCGTGTGCGTGTGCGTGTGCGTGTGCGTGTGCGTGTGCGTGTGCGTGTGCGTGTGCGTGTGCGTGTGCGTGTGCGTGTGCGTGTGCGTGTGCGTGTGCGTGTGCGTGTGCGTGTGCGTGTGCGTGCGCGTGCGCGTGCGCGTGCGCGTGCGCGTGCGCGTGCGCGTGCGCGTGCGCGTGCGCGTGCGCGTGCGCGTGCGCGTGCGCGTGCGCGTGCGCGTGCGCGTGCGCGTGCGCGTGCGCGTGCGCGTGCGCGTGCGCGTGCGCGTGCGCGTGCGCGTGCGCGTGCGCGTGCGCGTGCGCGTGCCGCTTACTGCATGAACACGACACGACACGACTGTGAAACGACGCAGGTAGACGTCGCAGCTAACTATCAAGTAACCGGGGTCTTACCACCCGTGTCTCGTCAAGAGCTCTTGCATGCCAGCAGAGGACGAGGGAAGAATGAGAACGAGACTAGAGGGGAGTATGAAGGGGAGAAAGAGGGGAGAAGGGAGAGAATGATCATATGATGATAGGAATTAGGAAAGTAGTGAAAAGCAGGAGAAAGGTGAATGAGGACAAGGAGGGGGAGAAGGCGGAGAAGGTGAGGAGGATAACAGCAGAAGCATAAGGAGTAGAATGGGTGAAAGGAGGGAGGGGGGATGCGAAGAAGGTGGAACAGGAAGGCGGAGAGGAATCGGGTGAGAAGAAGTGGAATACAGAGGTCATAGGCAGGCCGATGTTCAATTGATATATCTAGGAGATGCTTCAAAGCACTTGCATGAACAAAGGAATGTCTGAGAATGCGTGAGACCGCCAGCGGCCGTGGACCGGACACAAATACATCACCCGGCTGTGTCGAAATCAATGCTATCATTCACGGGAGTGTCACGAATTACACAAAGGAAGTAAAATACCAATCCACGTTAACCGACGTAGGCATGGACGTCACAGGTTGACAAAAGAATGCTATAAATATAGTGGTCACCAGTAGCAAGACCAATCGCATGGTCTAACCCCATAAAAAATAATGCACACTTGGGTAAGCTGTACAGAACGCTATTGGATTACTTACAGGGTATCTCCCGTCATTGTCGTGAATTTCTAAGAGCCTACGTCACTGCGCGATAGTTATCGGCTGAACTCGAGTTCAATAAAGTAGTAAGCGAAAACTGACCTGTGCATGAGTAAATTTAAGAAGAACAACTCAAGCATAAACTAGTGGATCTAACATTTATAACGTTGTAAATGATATCTACACGGCGATTTTATATTAAAAAAGCTTGAGTTTTGCAAAGTTGCGTGATTTTTACCAACAGAATTGTTTTGGTGCTTAAAAGTCAGGAATATCGAACCAGATCAATTTCAGATTTTTCTTAAACAACATTCTAACCATGGAAGATGTTTATTTATATGCGATGTATACGCGTTTTATTATTAGCATGTGCATATCGTATTTATTATGAATATATTAATTGGCGTGACGTTTGTGATCAATTATTATAAAATTCAAATTGCGTGTAATTAATGTAATGTTGCGCAGTGGTCAAGCGGTCAGGGTGCTGGACTGTCGTTC
>OZ024865.1:20487401-20717401 GCA_964017155.1 Oasisia sp. SBJ-2009
TCCATCTATGAAACGCGATGGAATCGCCCGAGTTTTACCTGATGCTGCCTGGCAACGCTTCCATGAGCACGCCCCCGACAACACGGTGGTTGAAACGAGTTGGCCTGCGCGAGAGTTCTATAAGCCTAGTCGTTTTTGAAAGGCTGAAAGGTGCTGCCACCTCACGGAGCATAGTTAATCGAGGTTACCGTCGGCCAAACTTTGCCGTTTGGAGCGGATCGGCTAATCAAATACAGCCTCTATTTAAGTTAGCGGCAGAATTGACTATTGGTCGCGCCACCGAACAAGATGTACCACGAACAAGATGTGCAACGCATGCTGAAAATCTTTTGCCGCAGTGAAGGAAAGCATGGACTTGTGTATGAGATATATTTGGGAGATGGCGATTCGAAGAGTTATCACACTGTTGCAAATGCTGGTCCATTTACTCTGACACTGATATCAAGAAGTTGGAATGCTGTGGTCACGTCCAGACGAGAATGGGGAGGCGACACATTGACAAAGTCTATGAACTGAAAGGAAGGCAGCTCAAAGAAGGGACTGCCAAGATTCGTCGAAATGGCGGTGCTGGAAGATTGACACAGAGTGCCACCAAGACAATCCACGGACACTACAGTGACGGACACTACAGTGGTGCAGTTCGGGACCACCCTGGTGACGTTGATGCGATGCGCGAAACGATCTGAGCAATATGGCAAAACAGGGGAAAAGATCACTCCCATTGTGGGGAAAGCTGCCCGCCCAGCTGATGGCCTGACAGACAAGGACATGGTCAAAGCAAACAAGAGTGAACTACCGCGTTTGTTGGCCGAACAAGGTTAGATATTGCAGTGTACGATGCAGTGTCAGTTTTCAACGAATGTGAGGGCTGGGGTGTTTGAGCTGCTGGGGCTGAAGTTGCAATGGAACAAGTAGTTAACCATTTGTGATGGATCAAGTACTTGACTAGCTATGCAATAACAACTACTCGACCAGCTGTGATTGAACAACTACATCACAAGTTGAGGTGGAACCAATACTGGACCAGACAGCTGTGATGGAAGAAGTAGACATGTTGCAATAGAAAAAGGACTGCGCCAGTTGGAATGGAACAAATACATGATTATTTGTGATGGATCAAGTACTTGTCCAATGGTTATGGAACAAGCAGATGACCACCTGTGGTGGAATGAAACATATACCTGAATATTTATGACGTAAAAAGAACTTGATCAGTGGTAATGGTATGAAGACACTTAATCACTTGCAATAAATTAAGTTCTTGACCAGCTGAAATGGAAAAAGTACCGGGATACTTGACCGGCACTGGTGGAACAGACATTTCAACAACAGTGATGGAACAAGTACCTGCTCAGCTCTGGTGGGACAAGTTCTTTACCAGCTGTGATGGAACAAGTACATCACCAGTTGCAATGGAAAAGAGTACATGATTACACAGATATAATGGAAGACGTGCTTGACCATCTTTGATGAAAGAAGTACCTGACCAGCTATTATAGAACAAGTGCTTTCCTGTGTGCAATGGAAAAAATATTTCACCAAATCAGATATTACGGAACAAATACACGACCAACTTCAAATAAATAAGTACATGATCAGACCAGATATTATGGAACGAAATATGACAAGCTGTGATGGAAGAAGTATTTGACCAGCTACAATGACTGTATTTGACCAGCTGCATCGGAAGAAGTAGTTGACCAGCTGCAATGGAACGAGAAGTTGACCAGCTGCAATGGAAGAAATAGTTGACAGGCTGCAATTGAAGAAGTATTTGACCAGCTACAATGACTGTATTTGACCAGCTGCATTGGAAGAAGTAGTTGACCATCTGCAATGGAAGAAGTAGTTGACCCCATGCAATAGAAAAAGTAGTTGACCAACTGCAAAGAAAGAAGTAGTTGACCAACTGCAAAGAAAAGAAGTAGTTGACCTGCTGCAATGGAAGATGTAGATGAACAGCAGCAATGGAAGAAATAGTATACCAGCTGAAATGGAAGATCTAGTTGACCAGCTGCAATGGAAGAATTATTCTACCAGCTACAATGGAAGAAGTAGTTGAGTGGCTGAAATGGAAGAACTCGCTGAACAACTACAATGGAATAAGTTGTTGACCAGCTGCAATGGAAAAAGTAGTTAACAAGCTGCTATAGAAGTAGTTGACCAGCTAAACTATAAGAAGAAGTCGTTGACCATCTGCAATGAAAGAAGTTTTTCACCTTCGGCGATGGAAAAAGTAATTGACCAGCTGCAATGGAAGAAGTAGTTGACCAGCTGCATTGGAAGAAGTTGTTGTCCAGCTGCAATGGAATAAGTATTTGATCACCTGACATGGAAGTAGTTGACTTGCTGCAATGTAATATGTAGTTGACAAGCTGCAATGGAAGATCTAGTTGACCAGCTGCAATGGAAGAATTAGTCGACTAGATAAAACAGAAGAAGTACTTGACCAACTGCAATGGAAGAAGTAGTTGACCAGCTGCAATGGCAGAAGTAGTTATGCAGCTGCAATGGAAGAAGTAGTTGTCCAGCTCCAATGGAATAAGTATTTGATCACCTGCAATGGAAGTAGTTGACCTGCTGAAATGGAAAAAGTAGTTGATTTGCTGCAATAGAATGTGTAGGTGATCAACTGCAATGGAAGAAATAGTTTACCAGCTGCAATGGAAGAAGAAGATGAGTAGCTGCAATGGAAGAACTCGCTGAAAAGCTACAATGGAAGAAGTATTTGACCAGCTGCAATAGAAGAAGTATTTGACCAGCTGGAATGAAATAAGACGTTGACCATCTAAAATGAAAGCATTCGTTGACTGCTGAAATGGACGAAGTCGTTGACCTGCTGGGATGGAAAAAGTTGTTGACCAGCTGTATTAGAAGACGTATTTGACATCTGCAATGGAAGAAATGTTTGACCAGCTGCAATAGAATTAGTAGTTGACCAGCTGCAATGGAAGAAGTAGTTGATCAACTGCAATGAAAGAAGTAGCTGAACAGATGCAATGGAAAAAGTAGGTGACCAGCTGCAATGGAAGAAGTAGACATCTGCAATGGAAAAAATAGTTGACCAGCTGCAATGGTGGAAGAAGTAGTTGACCAGTTGAAATGGAAGAAGTCGTTGACCATCAGCAATGGAAGAAGTAGTTGACCATCTACAATGGAAAAAGTACTAGACCAGCTGCAATGGAAGTAGTTGACCAGCTGCAATGGAAGAAGTAGTTAACCTACTGCAATGGAAGATAAGGTTGATCAGCTGCAATGGAAGAAAATTAGTTTACCAGCTACAGTGGAATAAGTAATTGACCAGCTGCAATGGAAGTAGTTGACCAGCTGCAATGGAAGAAGTCGTTGACCATCTGCAATGAAAGAAGTATTTGACCTTCTGGAATGGACGAAGTCCTTCATCAGCTGCGATAGAAAAAGTAGTTGACCAGCTGAAATGGAAGAAGTCGTTGACCAGCTGCAATGGAACAAGTCGTTGACCTTATGCGATGGAAAAAGTAATTGCCCAGCTGCAATGGAAGTAGTTGACATCTTCAATGGAAGAAATAGTTGACCAATTGCAATGGAAGAAGTAGATGACCAGCTGCGAATGAAAAGTACTTGACCAGCTGCTATGGAAGAAGTAGTAGACCAACTGCACTGAAATAAGTATTTGACCAGATGCAATGGACGAAGTCGTTGATCAGCTGCGATGGAAAAAGTAGTTGACCAGCTGCAATGGAAGACGTAGTTGACATCTGCAATGGATGAAATAGTTGACCAGCTGCAATGGAAGAAGTAGTTGACCACTTAAAATGGAAGAAGTCATTGACCACCTGCAAAGAAAGAATTCATTGACCAGCTGCAATGGAATAAGTCGTTGATCTTCTGCGATGCAAAATGTAATTGACCAGCTGCAATGGAAGAAGTAGTAGAAGCTGCAATGGAAGAAATAGTTGACCAGCTACAATACAATAAGTTCTTGACCAGCTGCAATGAAAGTTGTTGACCTGCTGCAATGGAGGAATTAGTCGACCAGCTATAAAGGAAGAAGTAGTTGACCAGCTGCAATGGAAGAAGTGACTGGCTGCAATGGAAGAAGTCTTTGACCATCTGCAATGAAAGAATTCGTTGACCAGTTGCAATGGACAAAGTCGTTGACCTGCTGCGATAAAAAAGATGTAGTTGACCAGCTGCAATGGAAGAAGTAGTTGACATCTGCTATGGAAAAAATAGTTGACCAGCTGCAATAGAAGAAGTAGATGACCAGCTGCACTGGAAAAAGTAGTAGACCAGCTGCAATGGAAGAAATAGTTGACAAGCTGCAATGGAAGAAGTAGCTGACCAATATTAAATGGAAGAAGTCGTTGACCATCTGCAATGAAATAATTCCTTGACCAGCTGCAAAGGACGAAGTTGTTGAACTTCTGTGATGGAAAAAGTAAATGACCAGCTGCAAAGGAAGAAGTAGTTGACCAGCTGTAATGGAATAAGTACTTGACCAGCTGCAAATGAAGTAGTTGTCCTGCTGCAATGGAAGAACTAATTGACCTGTTGCAATGGAATAGGTAGTTGACCAGCTGCAATGGAAGAAGTAGTTGACATCTGCAATGGATGAAATAGTTGACCAGCTGCAATGGAAGAAGTAGTTGACCACTTAAAATGGAAGAAGTCATTGACCACCTGCAAAGAAAGAATTCATTGACCAGCTGCAATGGAATAAGTCGTTGATCTTCTGTGATGCAAAATGTAATTGACCAGCAACAATGGAAGAAGTAGTTGACCAGCTGCAATGGAAGAAGTGACTGGCTGCAATGGAAGAAGTCTTTGACCATCTGCAATGAAAGAATTCGTTGACCAGTTGCAATGGACAAAGTCGTTGACCTGCTGCGATAAAAAAGATGTAGTTGACCAGCTGCAATGGAAGAAGTAGTTGACATCTGCTATGGAAAAAATAGTTGACCAGCTGCAATAGAAGAAGTAGATGACCAGCTGCACTGGAAAAAGTAGTAGACAAGCTGCAATGGAAGAAATAGTTGACCAGCTGCAATGGAAGAAGTAGCTAACCAGCTGAAATGGACTGCAAAGGACGAAGTTGTTGAACTTCTGTGATGGAAAAAGTAAATGACCAGCTGCAATGGAAGAAGTAGTTGACCAGCTGCAATGGAATAAGTACTTGACCAGCTGCAGTGGAAGTAGTTGACCTGCTGCAATGGAAGAACTAATTGACCTGTTGCAATGGAATAGGTAGTTGACCAGCTGCAACGGAAGACTTAGTCGACCAGCTACAATGGTAGAAGTATTTAACCACCTGCAACGGAAGAAGTCTTTGACCATCTGCAATGAAAGAATTCGTTGACCAGTTGCAATGGACAAAGTCGTTGACCTGCTGCGATAAAAATGTAGTTGACCCGCTGCAATGGAAGAAGTAGATGACCAGCTGCAATGGAAAAGTAGTAGACCAGCTGGAATGGAAGAAATAATTGACCAGCTGAAATGGAAGAAGTCGTTGACCATCTGCAATGAAACAATTCCTTGACCAGCTTCAAAGGACGAAGTTATTGACCTTCTATGATGGAAAAAGTAAATTACCAGCTGCAATGGAAGAAGTAGTCGACCAGCTGCAATGGAATAAGTATTTGACCAGCTGCAATGGAAGTAGTTGACCTGCTGCAATGGAAGAACTAGTTGACCTGCTGCAATGGAATATGTAGTTGACCAGCTGCAACGGAAGAATTAGTCGACCAGCTACAATGGTAGAAGTATTTAACCACTTGCAAAGGAAGAAATACATGACCAGATGCAATGAAACCAGTGCTTGACCAGCTGCAATGGAAGCAATATTTGAACAGCTGAAATGGAAGCAATATTTGACCAGCTGCAATGGAAAAAGTAGTTGACCAGCTGCAATGGAAGAAGTAGACATCTGCAATGGAAAAAATAGTTGACCAGCTGCAATGGTGGAAGAAGTAGTTGACCAGTTGAAATGGAAGAAGTAGTTGACCATCAGCAATGGAAGAAGTAGTTGACCATCTACAATGGAAAAAGTACTAGACCAGCTGCAATGCAAGTAGTTGACCAGCTGCAATGGAAGAAGTAGTTAATCTACTGCAATGGAAGATGAGGTTGATCAGCTGCAATGGAAGAAAATTAGTTTACCAGCTACAGTGGAATAAGTAATTGACCAGCTGCAATGGAAGTAGTTGACCAGCTGCAATGGAAGAAGTCATTGACCATCTGCAATGAAAGAAGTATTTGACCTTCTGGAATGGACGAAGTCCTTGATCAGCTGCGATAGAAAAAGTAGTTGACCAGCTGAAATGGAAGAAGTCGTTGACCACCTCCAACGAAAGTAGAGGTTGACATGAAAGATGTAGTTGACCAGCTGCAATGGAAGACGTAGTTGACCAGCTGCAATGGAAGAAGTAGTTGACCAGCTGCAATGGAACAAGTCGTTGACCTTATGCGATGGAAAAAGTAATTGCCCAGCTGCAATGGAAGTAGTTGACATCTTCAATGGAAGAAATAGTTGCCCAATTGCAATGGAAGAAGTAGATAACCAGCTGCGAATGAAAAGTACTTGACCAGCTGCTATGGAAGAAGTAGTAGACCAACTGCACTGAAAGAAGTATTTGACCTTCTGCAATGGACGAAGTCGTTGATCAGCTGCGATGGAAAAAGTAGTTGACCAGCTGCAATGGAAGACGTAGTTGACATCTGCAATGGATGAAATAGTTGACCAGCTGCAATGGAAGAAGTAGTTGACCACTTAAAATGGAAGAAGTCATTGACCACCTGCAAAGAAAGAATTCATTGACCAGCTGCAATGGAATAAGTCGTTGATCTTCTGCGATGCAAAATGTAATTGACCAGCTGCAATGGAAGAAGTAGTTGACCAGCTGCAATGGAAGAAATAGTTGACCAGCTACAATACAATAAGTTCTTGACCAGCTGCAATGAAAGTAGTTGACCTGCTGCAATGGAGGAATTAGTCGACCAGCTATAAAGGAAGAAGTATTTTACCAGCTGCAATGGAAGAAGTGACTGGCTGCAATGGAAGAAGTCTTTGACCATCTGCAATGAAAGAATTCGTTGACCAGTTGCAATGGACAAAGTCGTTGACCTGCTGCGATTTAAAAAAATGTAGTTGACCAGCTGCAATGGAAGAAGTAGTTGACCAGCTGCAATGGACGTAGTCGTTGACCTGCTGTGATGGAAAATGTAGTTGACCAGCTGCAATGGAAGAAGTAGTTGACATCTCTAATGGAAGAAATAGTAGACCAACTTGAATGGAAAAAGTAGTTGCCCAGCTGCAATGAAAGAAATAGTTGACCACCTGCACTGGAAGAAGTAGTTGACTAACTGCAGTAAAATAAGTATATGAACATCTGCGATGGAAAAGTAGTGGACCAGCTGCAATGAAAGAATTCGTTGACCAGTTGCAGTGGACGAAGTCGTTGACCTATTGCGATGGAAAATGTAGTTGACCAGCTGCAATGGAAAAAGTAGTTGACATCTGCAATGGAAGAAATAGTTGACCAGCTGCAATGGAAGAAGTAGATGACCAGCCGCAATGGAAAAAGTAGTTGACCAGCTGCAATGGAAGAAATAGTTGACCACCTGCAATGGATGAAGTCGTTGCCCTGCTGCGATAGAAAAAGTACTTGACCAGCTGCAATGGAGGAAATAGTTGACATCTGCAATGGAAGCAATATTTGAACAGCTGAAATGGAAGCCATATTTGAACAGCTGCAATGGAAGAAGTAGTTGACCAACTGCAACGGAAGAAGTCGTTGACCAGCTACAATGGAATAAGTACTTGACCAGCTGCAATGGAAGTAGTTATCCTGCTGCAATGGAAGAAATAGTTGACCTGCTGCAATGGAAGATGTAGTTGACCAGCTGCAATGGAAGAATTAGTCGACCAGCTACAATGGTAGAAGTATTTGTCCAGCTACAGTGGAAGAAGTAGTTGACCAGCTGCAATGGAAGAAGTAGTTGACTGGCTTCAATGAATGAACTCGTTGAACAGCTGCAATACAAGAAGTATTTGACCAACTGCAATGGAAGAAATAGTTGACCACCTGCAATTAAAGAAGTCTTTGACCATTTGCAGTGAAACAATTCGTTGACCAGTTACAATTGACGAAGTCGTTCACCTGCTGCGATGGATAACGTAGTTGACCAGCTGCAATGGAAGAAGTAGATGACCAGCTGCTATGGAAGAAGTAGTTGACCAGTTGTAATGGACGAAGTCGTTGACCTGCTGCGATGGAAAATGTAGTTGACTAGTTGCAATGGAAGAAGTAGTTGACCAGCTGCAATGGAAGAAGTAGTTGACATCTGCAATGGAAGAAATAGTTGACCAGCTGCAATGGAAGAAGTAGTTGACATCTGCAATGGAAGAAATAATTGACCAGCTGCAATGGAAAAAGTAGTTGACATCTGCAAGTGAAGAAATAGTTGACCAGCTGCAATGGAAGAAGTAGATGACCAGAAGCAATGGAAGAAATAGTTGACCACCTGCAATGGAAGAAGTAGTTGACCAGCTGAAATGGAATAATTCCTTGACCAGCTGCAATGGCAAATGTTGACCTTCTCCGATGGAAAAAGTAATTGACCAGATGCAATGGAAGAAGTTGACCTGCTGCAATGGAAGAAATAGTCGACCAGCTACAGTGGTAGAAGTATTTGACCAGCTGCAATGGAAGAAGTATTTGACCAGCTGCAATGGAAGAAGTTCTTGACCACCTGCAATGAAAGACGTCTTTGACCATCTACAATGAAAGAATTCGTTGACCAGTTACAATTGACGAAGTCGTTGACCTGCTGCGATGGAAGAAGTAGTTGACATCTGCAATGGAAGCAATAGTTGATCAGCTGCAATGGAAGAAGTAGATGACCAGCTGCGATGGAAAAAGTAGTTGCCCAGCTCCAATGGAAGAAGTAGTTGACATCTGCTATGGAAGCAATAGTTGACCAGCTGCAATGGAAGAAGTAGTTGACCAGCTGAAATAGAAGAAGTCGTTGTCCATCTGCAATGAAAGAATTCCTTGACCAGCTGCAACGGAAGAAGTTGTTGACCTTCTGTGATGGCCAGCCAAAAAACTGACTGTGTAACCAGTGTCCTGTGTAGAGGACCATTCATTTGTTGGTAATCTGTAACATAAACTGTAGGCTTGATTTACGCAAAATAGTTTAATTCATGACAAATTAAGCATTATATTTAATGGTAAGTAAAATGACTGATAAATAGCTACACATTCAAATTGTGTCTTGCCAACATCTCTTTGCGTGGACACAATTGGTTGGTAGTATGTAAAAAAGCCATAAAAAATAAAAATGTGCTCTTTTCAGAAATAATATTGCAAAATACTATATAACTTATATGTTATAACGAATCCTTCAGGAATCCCAGGGAATCATAGGGGAATCCCCAGGAAATCCTAGTGGAATCCTAGGGGAATCCAGGAGGAATCCCCGGGGAATCCTAGCAGAATACTACGAGAATCCTAGGGGAATTCTGTGGTAATCCCCGGGGAATCCTTGGTGAATTCACGGGGAATTCTAGGGGAAACCTAGGGTAATCCCCGAGGAATCCCTAGGGTAATCCTAGGGGATTCTCCGGGGAATCCTAGGGGAAACCTAAGGGAATCCCCAAGGATTCCTAGGAGAATCCCCGGGGAATCCCCGGGGAATCCTAGGGGAATCCCCGGGGTATCCTAGGGGAATCCCCTGGGAATCCTAGGGGGGAAAACGGGGAATCCTAGGGGAAAAACCGATGAATCCAAGGGGAATCCTAGGGATTCCCCGGGGAATCCTTTGGGAATCCCCGGGAATCCTAGGGGAAACCTAGGGTAATCCACGGGGAATCCTAGGGGTAAACCTAAGGGAATCCCCGAGGACTCCCCGGGGACTCCCCAAGGATTCCCCGGGGATTCCCTTAGGTTCCCCCGGGAATATACCGGGGATTCCCAGGGGATTCCCCTAGGACTCATAGGGGATTCCCATAGGCTTCCCCTTGGATTCACCTGGGATTCCTCGGGGATTCCCTTATGATTGGCTGGGGATTCATCGGGGATTCCCTTATATTTCCCTTAGGATTGTCCGGGGATTCCCCTAGGATTGCCCGGGGATTCCCCTAGGATTCCCCGGGGATTCACTGGGGACTCCTCGGGGATTCCCTTAGATTTCCCTTAGGATTGCCCGGGGATTCCCCTAGGATTCCCCGGGGATTCCCCTAGGATTCCCCGGGGATTCCCTTAGGACTCCTCGGGGATTCCGTTAGGCTTCCCCTTGGATTCACCTGGGAATCCTCGGGGATTCCCTTAGGATTGACTGGGGATTAATCGGGGATTCCCTTAGATTTCCCTTAGGATTGTCCGGGGATTCCCCTAGGATTGCCCGGGGATTCCCCTAGGATTCCCCGGGATTCCCTGGGATTCCTCGGGGATTCCCTTAGATTTCCCTTAGGATTGCCCGGGGATTCCCCTAGGATTCCCCGGGATACCCCTAGGATTCCTCGGAGATTCCCCTAGGACACCTCGGGGATTCCCATAGGTTTACCCTAGGATTCCCCGGGGTTTCCCCTAGGACTCCTCGGGGATTCCCCTAGGATTCCTCGGGGGTTCCCCTAGAATTCCCCTTAGATTCACCTGGGATTCCTCGGGGATTCCCTTAGGATTCCGTGGGGATTACCCGGGGATTCCCCTAGGACTCCTCGGGGATTCCCATAGGTTTCCCCTAGAATTCCCCTTCGATTCACCGGGGATTCCTCGGGAATTCCCCTAGGATTCCACGGGATTCCCCTAGGACTCCTCGGGGATTCCCATAGGTTTACCCTAGGATTCCCCGAGGGTTCCCCTAGAATTCCCCTTGGATTCCCCTTGGATTCCTCGGAGATTCCCTTAGGATTCCCCGGGGATTCCCCGGAGATTCTCCTAGGATTTCTCGCGGATTTCCTTAGGTTTCCATAGGATTCCGCTGGGATTCCCCTGGGATTCCACTGGGATTCCACTGGGATTCCCCTGGGATTCCTCGGGGATTCCCTTAGGATTCCCCTAGGTTTCCCTGGGAATTCAGCTAGGATTCCACGAGGATTCTTCGGTGATTCCCGTAGGATTCCCCAGGGATTCCCCTAGCAATCCCCGGGGATTCCCTTAGGGTTCCCCTGGGATTCCCCTGGGATTCCTCGGGGATTCCCTTAGGATTCCCCTAGGTTTCCCCGGGAAATCACCTAGGATTCCACGGGGATTCCCCTGGGATTCCCACGGGATTCCCTTGGGATTCCCGTAGGATATTCCCTAAGGATTCCACGGGGATTCCCCTAGCAAACCCCGGGGATTCCCCTATGATTCTCCGGGGATTCACTGGGGATTCCTCGGGGATTCCTTTAGATTTCCCTTAGGATTCCCCAGGGATTCCCCCAGGATTCCCCTAGGATTCCCCGGGGATTCACTGGGGATTCCTCGGGGATTCCCTTAGATTTCCCTTAGGATTTTACGGGGATTCCCCTAGGATTCCCTGAGGATTCCACTAGGATTCCCCGGGATTCCCCTAGGACTCCTCGGGGATTCCCATAGGTTTACCCTAGGATTCCCCGGGGTTTACCCTAGGATTCCCCGGGTATCCCCTAGGATTCCCCGGGGGTTCCCCAAGAATTCCCTTTGGATTCACCTGGGATTCCTCGGGGATTCCATTAGGATTCCCCGGGGATTCCCCGGAGATTCCCTTAGGATTTGTCGCGGATTTCCTTAGGTTTCCCATAGGATTCCCCGGGGATTCCCCTTGGATTCCCCTAGGAATCCCCGGGGATTCCTCGGGGATTCCCTTAGATTTCCCTTAGGATTCCCCGGGGATTCTTCTAGGTTTCCTCGGGGTTTCCCAGAGGATACCCCGGGGATTCCCCTAGGAATCCCCGGGGATTCCCATAGGTCTACCCTAGGATTAGGTTCCCCTAGAATTCCCCTTGGATTCACCTGGGATTCCTCGGAGATTCCCTTAGGATTCCCTGGGGATTCCCCGGAGATTCTCCTACGATTTATCGCGGATTTCGTTAGGTTTCCCATAGGATTCCCCGGGGATTCCCCTTGGATTCCCCTGGGATTCCTCGGGGCTTCCCTTAGGATTCCCCTAGGTGTACCTGGGAATTCAGCTAGGATTCCACGGGTATTCATAGAGGATTCCCCGGGGATTCCCGTAGGATTCCCCAGGGATTCCCCTAGCAATCCCCAGGGATTTCTTTAGGATTCCCCTGGGATTCCCCTGGGATTCCTCGGGGATTCCGTTAGGATTCCCCTAGGTTTCCCCGGGAATTCACCTAGGATTCCCCTAGCATTCCCCGGGGATTTAACTTAGGATTTTACGGGGATTCCCCTAGGATTCCCCGGGGATTCCCCTAGGATTCCCCGGGATTCCCCTAGGACTCCTCGGGAATTGAGGTTTACCATAGGATTCCCCGGGGTTTCCCCTAGGATTCCCCTAGGATTCCCCGGGGGTTCCCCTAGAATTCCCCTTGGATTCACCTGGGATTCCGCGGGGATTCCCCTAGGTTTTCTAGCGGATTTCCTTAGGTTTCCCATAGGATTCCCCGGGGATTCCCCTGGGATTCCTCGGGGATTCCCTAAGGTTTCCCCGGGAATTCCCCTAGGACTCCACGGGGATTCCCATAGGTTTCCCCTAGGATACCCTTCGATTCACCGGGGATTCCTCGGGAATTACCTTAGGATTCCCCGGGGATTCCCGTAGAATTCTCCGGAGATTTCTCGGGGATTCCCTTAGATTCCCCCTAGGATTCCCCGGGGATTCTACTAGGATTTCTCGGGATTCCCCTAGGATTCCCCGGGGATTCCCCTAGGATTCCCCGGGGTTCCTCTAGGATACCACGGGGATTCCCCTAAGATTACCCTGAGAATCACCGGGGATTCCCTTGGATACCTCGACAATTCCCTTAGGTTTCCCCGGGGATTCCCGTAATATTCCCCGGGGATTCCGCGGGGATTCCCAGAAGATTCCCCGGGGATTCCCCTAGCATTCCCCGGGGATTCCCCTAGAATTCACTGGGGATTCCCCTATGTTTCCCCGGGAATTCACCTAGGATTCCACGGGGATTCCCCTGGGATTCCCTTGGGATTCCCGTAGGATATTCCTTGGATTCCCAGGGGATTCCTCGGGAATTCCCTTAGGTTTCCCCGGGGATTCCCGTAGGATTCCCCGGGGATTCCGCGGGTATTCCCCAGGGATTCCCCTAGCAATCCCCGGGGATTCCCCTAGGATTCCCCTCTGATTCCCGTAGAATTCCCCTTGGATTCCTCCGGGATTCGCGTAAGATTCCCCGGGGATTCCTCGGGATTCTCTTAGGTTTCCCCTTAGGATTCCCCGGGGATTTCCCTAGGATTCCCCTTGGATTCCTCGGGGATTCCCTTAAATTTAAATCGAAGGGTATCCTTAGGTTTCCCCGGGGATTCCCCGGGGATTCCGCGGGTATTCCCCAGGGATTCCCCTAGAAATCCCCGGGGATTCACCTAGGATTCCCCGGGGATTCCCCTAGGATTCCCCTCTGATTCCCGTAGAATTCCCCTTGGATTCCCCTTGGATTCCTCCGGGATTCGCGTAAGATTCCCCGGGGATTCCTCGGGATTCTCTTAGGTTTCCCCTTAGGATTCCCCGGGGATTCTCCTAGGATTCCTCCGGGTTTCCCAGAGGATACCCCGGGGATACCCCTACGATTCCCCTCGGATTCCCCTAGAATTCCCCTTGGATTCAAGGGGAATTCCTCGGGGATTCCTCGGGATTCTCTTAGGTTCCCCCTTAGGATTCCCTTAGGAATCCCCGGGGATTCACCTAAGTTTCCCCGGAGATACCCCTAGGATTCCTGGGGATTCCCATAGGTTTCTGCTATGATACCCCGGGGATTCCATCGGATTCCCGTAGAATTCCGCTTGGATTCACCGGGGATTCCTCTGGGATTCGCTTAAGATTCCCCGGGGATTCCTCGGGATTCTCTTAGGTTTCCCCTTAGGATTCCCCTTAGGATTCCCCTAGGATTCCTCGGGGATTCCCTTAAATTTCACCGGGGATTCCCCTGGGATTCCCCTAGGATACGCTTAGGATTCCCATAGGTTTCCCCTATGATACCCCGGGGATTTCACTAGGATTCCCCGGGGATTACCCTAGGATTCCCCTCGGATTCCCCTTGGATTCCCCGGGGATACCTCGGGGATTCCTGAAGGATTAACCGGGGATTCCCAGTGGATTCCCCGGGGATTCACTAGGGATTCCTTGGGGATTCCCTTAAATTTCCCATAGGATTCCTCGGGGATTCCCCTGGGATTCCCCTGGGATTCCCTTAGGATTCGCCTAGGTTTCCCTGGGAATTCACCTAGGATTCCACGGGGATTCCCCTGGGATTCCAACGGGATTCCCTTGGGATTCCTCAAGGATATTCCTTGGATTCCCCTAGGATTCCCCTAGGATACCCCTAGAATTCCCCTTGGATTCCCCGGGGATTCCTCTGGGATTCCTCGGGATTCTCTTAGGTTTCCCCTTAGGATTCCCCTTGGATTCACCGGCGATTCCCCTAGGATACGCTTAGGACACTCCGGGGATTCCCCTGGGATTCCCCTGGGATTCCCCTGGGATTCCTCGGGGATTCCCTTAGGTTTCCCCGGGAATTCTCGTAGGATTCCACGGGGATTCCCTGGGATTCCCACGGGATTCCCCTAGGATATTCCTTGGATTCCCCGGGGATTCCTCGGGGATTCCACGGGGATTCCCCTAGGACTCCTCGGGGATTCCCATAGGTTTCCCCTAGGATACCCTTCGATTCACCGGGGATTCCTCGGGAATTACCTTAGGATTCCCCGGGGATTCCCGTAGGATTCCCCGGAGATTCCTCGGGGATTCCCTTAGGTTCCCCCTAGGATTCCCCGGGGATTCTACTAGGATTCCTCGGGAATTCCCCTAGGATTCCCCGGGGTTCCTATAGGATACCATGGGGATTCCCCTACGATTACCGTGAGATTCACCGGGGATTCCCTTGGATTCCACGGGGATTCCTCGGCAATTCCCTTAGGTTTCCCAGGGGATTCCCGTAATATTCCCCGGGGATTCCGCGGGTATTCCTAGAAGATTCCCCTAGGATTCCCCTAGCATTCCCCTAGGATTCACTGGGGATTCATCGGGGATTCCCTTAAATTTCCCTTAGGATTCCCCTGGGATTCATCGAGATTCCCTTAGGATTCCCCTAGGTTTCCCCGGGAATTCACATAGGATTCCACGGGGATTTATCTGGGATTCCCACGGGATTCCCTTGGGATTCCCGTAGGATATTCCTTGGATTCCCCGGGGATTTCTCAGGAATTCCCTTAGGTTTCCTCGGGGATTCCCGTAGGATTCCACGGGCATCCCCAAGGATTCCCCAGGGATTATCCTAGCAATCCCCGGCGATTCCCCTGGGATTCCTCGGGGATTCGTTTAGATTTCCCTTAGGATTCCCTCAGGATTCCCATAGGGTTTCCCAGAGGATACCCCGGGGATTCCCCTAGGAATCCCCTAGGATACCCTTAGGATTCCCCTAGGATTCCACGGGGATACCCCTAGGATTCCTCGGGGATTCCCATAGGTTTCCCCTATGATACCCCGGGGATTCCCCTAGGATTCCCCGGGGATTCCCCTTGGTTCCTCTAGGATACCACGGGGATTCCCCTAGGATTCCCCTAGGATTCCTCGCGGATTCCCGTAGGTTTCCCCTAGGATATCCCTGGGATTACCCTAGGACTCCCCGGGGATTCCCCTAGGATTCCCCTCGAATTCCCGTAGAATTCCCCTTGGATTCACCGGGGATTCCTCCGGGATTCGCTTAAGATTCCCCTTGGATTCCTCGGGATTCTCTTAGGTTTCCCCTTAGGATTCCCCTAGGATTCCCCTTGGATTCTCTTAAATTTCCCTTAGGATTCCCCGGGGATTCCCCTAGGATTCCCCTTGGATTCAACGGGAATTCCTCGGGGATTCTCTTAGGTTTCCCCTTAGGATTCCCCTGGGATTCCCCTAAGATACGCTTAGGATTCCCCGGGGATTCCCCTGAGTTTCCCCGGAGATACCCCTAGGATTCCTCGGGGATTCCCATGGGTTTCTCCTATGATACCCCGGGGATTCCACTAGGATTCCCCGGGGATTCCCCGGGGATTCCCCTTGGATTCAACGGGGATTCCTCCGGGATTCGCTTAAGATTCCCCGGAGATTCCTCGGAATTCTCTTAGGTTTCCCCTTAGGATTCCCCTTGGATTCCTCGGGGATTCCCTTAAATTTCCCTTAGGATTCCCCGGGGATTCGTCGGGGTTTCCCAGAGGATACCCCGGGGATTCCCCTAGGATTCCCCTAGAATTCCCCTTGGATTCAACAGGAATTCCTCGGGGATTCTCTTAGGTTTCCCCTTAGGATTCCCCTAGGATTCACCGGGGATTCCCCTGGGATTCCCGTAGGATACGCTTAGGATTCCCATAGGTTCCCCCCTAGGATTCCCGGGTTTCCCCTAAAATTCCCCTTCGATTCACCGGGGATTCCTCGGGAATTCTCTTAGGATTCCCCGGGGACTCCCGTAGGATTCCCCGGGGATTTCCCTAGGATTCCCGGGGTTCCCCTAGGATACCACGGGGATTCCCGTAGGATTCCACTGGGATTCACCGGGGATTCCTTGCGGATTCCCTTAGGTTTCCCCTAGGATACCCCGGGGATTACCCTAGGACTCCCCGGGGATTCCCCTAGGATTCCTCGGGGATTCCCATAGGTTTCCCCTATGATAACCCGGGGATTCCCCTAGGATACCCCTCGGATTCCCCTAGAATTCCCCTTGGATTCACCGGGGATTCCTCTGGGATTCCTCGGGATTCTCTTAGGTTTCCCATTAGGATTCCCCTAGGATTCACCGGGGATTCCCATAGGATACGCTTAGGATTCCCCGGGGATTCCCCGGTAATACCCCTAGGATTCCACGGGGATTCCCATAGGTTTCCCCTATGATACCCCGGGGATTCCACTAGGATTCCCCTCGGATTCCCGTAGAATTCCCCGGGGATTCCTCGGGGATTCGCTTACGATTCCCCGGGGATTCCTCGGGATTCTCTTAGGTTTCCCCTTAGGATTCCCCTTGGATTCCTCGGGGATTCCCTTAAATTTCCCTTAGGATTCCCCTAGGATTCCTCGGGGTTTCCCAGAGGATAACCCGGGGTTTCACCTAGGATTCCCGTAGGTTTCCCCGGGGATTCCCATGGGATTCCCTTAGGTTTCCCCGGGAATTCACCTAGGATTCCACGGGGATTCCCCTAGGATATTCCTTGGATTCCCCGGGGATTCCTCGGCAATTCCCTTAGGTTTCCCCGGGGATTGCCGTAGGATTCCCCGGGGATTCCCAGAGGATTCACCGGGGATTCCCCTAGGATTCCCCTAGGAATCCCCGGGGATTCACTGGGGATTCCCGTAAATTTACCTTAGGGTTCCCCGGGGATTCCCTTGGGATTTCCCTTAGGATTCCCCTAGGTTTCCCCGGGAATTCACCTAGGATTCCACAGGGATTCCCCTGGGATTCCCCTAGAATTCACCTTGGATTCCCCGGAGATTCCCCTAGGATTTCCCATAGGACTCCTCGGGATTCCCCTAGGATTCCCCGGGGATTCCCCCAGGACTCCTCGGGGATTCCCATAGGTTCCCCCCTAGGATTCCTGGTTTTCCACTAAAATTCCCCTTCGATTCACCAGGGATTCCTCGGGAATTCCCTTAGGATTCCCCGGGGACACCCGTAGGATTCCCCGGGGATTCCCCTAGGATTCCCCGGGGTTCCCCAGGATACCACGGGGATTCCCGTAGGATTCCACTGGGATTCACCGGGGATTCCACTAGGATTCCTTGCGGATTCCCTTAGGTTTCCCCGGGGATTACCCTAGGACTCCCCGGGGATTCCCCTGGGATTCCCATAGGTTTCCCCTATGATAACCCGGGGATTCCCCTGGTACTCCGCGGGGATTCCCCGGGAATTCCCCTAGGATTCCACGCGAATTCCCGTAGGTTTCCCATAGGGTTCCCCGGGGATTCCACTAGGATTCCCCGGAGAATCCTAGGGGTATCCCGAGGAATCCCGGAGGAATTCTAGGGGAATCGCGGAGTAATCCTACGAGAATACTTGGAAAATCCTATGAGAATACTTGGGGTCTCCTCGGGGATTCCCTGGGGAATCCCCAGGGAATCCTACGGGAAATCTAGGGGAATCCCCAGGGAATCCTAGGGGATTTCTAGGGGAATCCTAGGGAAATTCCCGGGGAATCCCCTGGGAATCGCAGGAGAATCCTAGGGGAATCCTAGGGGATTTATCAAGCCACAAGGATGTCTACAAAGAGCCAATTAGCAATTAACCATCCAGCTAGAGATGACAAGTCTTTGATGTTATAGAGTGGAGACCGACCCACTTGACATCAGCAAGTTGCAACGATGCCCTTGTCCACCATACGTGTGTTATATTTAGTTAGATTTTTGTCTGCTTATCATCATCAGGCATTTAACCATAACCAACTGTAATGGTATATTTGTCATTTTCTTAAAGATGGAATTCCAAGTACGACATGCTGCAGTCGATGTAGGATGCAGAGGTGACCGAGGTCCTGGCTAAGCACTATTTATGAAAGAACGTTATAAACTACTTTTATTGTGACATCCTTTGTTAATGTGAGAAGTTATTGTAAACTGAAGTTTGCTGGTTAAACAAAATAGATAATGATGAAAAAGTTTATGACTTTGATATATTAAAAAGTAATATAAAATGAAAATCAAGTGGAAATATTCGGCAGAATGTTTTGATAATTCCTAAGTCACATTTTATTATGTATTTATATTATAGGGACATATTGTACTTATATATAATACATTATATGTATACACTATATATATATTATATATATATATATATATATATACATATATATATATATATATATATATACTGCTGAACTGGAGGCCAGCAAGTACCCCACCCTGCATCTTGTACCCTGGGTCGAGGCTCAAGTCTCACTGTATGCAACTATGCATGGTACATCTGACAGGGAGTAGCTGAATGTCACCAAGGACTCCTGTCTGCAGTATCTTGAGGTATAGAACTTATCATAAAGCTTTAATATGATAACTACAATTAACATTACAATGCAACAAAATAAATTTGGTTGCACCCAACTGTTTCTGTAAACCTAAGGGACTGATAAGTAAATGTAATATAGTTCAAGTCCATGATAGCATAGTGTTAGCATTATTTTGCTGTGCCCCTTAATGTAAATGTAATTGTTCCTTGACAAGTACAGGCCTCATGTTCTACATCAGATGGCTGTGTTTTTTTATGTGAGAAAACGCAGCCTGAAGGTGCTATAAGCAGGCCAGAAGGAGACTTTGGCACACATCAGAGTTCTTCTGACAACCCTGTCAGAGGATGTCACTCAAGGTACGTACAACTTAACTTATGTGATTAATATGATTTGATGTCTTCAATGTCAATGTAATTTCACAATATAAAAATGTTTTAAAAGTACCTAACAAGTACTACCTAAAAGTATCTATACAATCTTGTTACGTATTCAAATTAAGATTGCACTGCATAATGTATGTGGCTAATTACTGGCTAGTAGCTATGTGCTTAATTTGCTTATTATGCGGTAGTGGCGTGCGATATGCAGTTTTGCACACTGTGCAGTGCAGGGTGATAATCTGCATCAGTTTAGTCATATCACTATTCAGTAATAACTAGTTATTAACTACCTACGATTTTTATAGAAGTGTTATGTTCAATTGTTTCAGACCCCTTGCCCTCGTTGCAAGGCCAACAGCGGCAAACTCCCCAAGGTGGCCAGGCTCACCAGAGACAACCTGTGTGTCATGGCCACAAGTGCTCCATCGGAGCGAAATTTCAGTGTGACAAGCCAGGTTGTTTCACAGTGCTGTGCTGCTTTGAGCACATCAAGTGTCAACGACCTTCTACTCATCAACAGCAACCGCCACTGAATGGACAATGTGTGCGCGACATTGCTTGTCTAGTTTTTCTGTCTACATGTCATGTAGTAAGCTGTCACATCAATAAAGATTAACTGTGTTTAATTATTCCATGGTATCTGTTATGGGCTGCGGGCTGAATTGTGATCAATTACTGTGGGCCAAATTGCGGGCCAAGTTTCTACAGGGCGGGCTGGGCTGAGGGCCAAGTTACTGCAGGGTGGGCTCTGGGCCAGGGTGTGCCAAAATTAGTGGGGCAGGCTGGTTGCAGGCCAAGTTACTGTGGGGCAGGCTGTGGGCCAGGAGATGCACAATATGCAGGGCAGGCTGAATTGTAATGTGCGGGGTGGGCTGCGGGCTCAGATTTCCAGCCCGCACAGGGGTTTAGTGGTTACAACTCGCTGGAGGACTAACATCTGTCTGAAACAGTCTCATGTATTGACAGATCATGAATCATTCAAACATTACAAGTAAGCGAATTTCAATAAAATTGCATCACATTTTATACTAGATAGGCCATATAATGTGATCATTTACCTTCATCCTTAGTCTCTAACAAATGCACCCTATGTCAAACAACAAAGTCTATCACAACCATGTGTTGTAATTTTTTTTTCTGTTTATTCTATAAAAAATATTGAACATTTAAAAATTAGGCTATAAACTATGCATCTATACCAAAATCACATGTGCAGGACATGCATCTGTGAATGACACTCTTGTTCTCGCTCAATGTCCCTTCTAAAGCAGTGCATTAATAAATGATATATGATACTGTATAATTTCACACATTTGTACAACTGCCTATCAAACCTGTTCATCTCCAGCAGCCAAGTACAGACAGCTAAGGCCAGTTACTTCTAAATGTACTGATTTTTCTCCACAGTTACGACAAATGTAGAACATACGATTTCACTTCCTGTTAGTGTTAAATTAGCAGAAAACAGAATTTCATTTCCCCATCAACCAGAAATCTGTTTTTGTAATTCGGTCTACCCTCCTTAGCCTTGTAGCAATTCCATCCTCTGGCATCTTTCACCAATGATTATGAGAAAGCTTAATACTTTGAGGTTGTTGTGCCACTCAGTTAAATTTCACAGGATACTGGCACCAAACATGTCTTCTTTACTACAGCCATGACCATGATTTAACAAGGTTGGCTTGTCACACCTGTTTATTCTCCATTCATAAAATGCTACTTCAGTGATGTGTTTCTCACTAGGTGTTGGGTTTACTGTTAATTCAGTAAAACAAAGAGCAAATCAGGTATCATCTGTGTGGTGTTTATTTTGTATGAAGATGAAGTATGGGCTCTGAGTGTCAACGTTTGGCGATCATTCTGAGTTGTTTCTTCTTCGTCTGCTTGATCTTGTATGGGCTCTGAGTGTCAACGTTTGGCAATCATTCTGAGTTGTTTCTTCTTCAACCGCTTGATCTTGTATGGGCTCTGAGTGTCAACGTTTGGCGATCATTCTGAGTTGTTTCTTCTTCGTCTGCTTGATCTTGTATGGGCTCTGAGTGTCAACGTTTGGCAATCATTCTGAGTTGTTTCTTCTTCATTCGCTTGATCTTTGCCGTGTTCTTTATCTAAAAACATCACATCCAGCCTTAGCTCTTTCTGTTGCACCATTTATGAATTAGTATATAATATTGTTCCTAATAATACTTATCCTTACATGGGAACAATTATTATTTATACAATTAATCATTATGTACTGTAATAAATAATTCTACTTGTTTCATAATGTATTTGTAATATCTACCATAATTCTGTATATCTGTATTGACAAGTGATCAAACATTATCATCTCAATAAGACAGGTTAATATTTCTGTTTGATCTGCATCTAGCCATCTACAACTGACATAAATGTACTGCAGACATAAGATAACAACACAAGTGTAATAGCTGCATGCATAGTCTTGGATCTGTCAACAAGGTGTTCTTGGCATATGATCTCAATTTATTTGGTACTGTTAAGCCTAACCACTCTCTGACTGTTCTGGAAATGTGGAAATATCAATGATTTACATAATATAATATATTTGAATTGGAACCATGGTCGTAGAGAATTACACATTGTTATTATGTTAAACGTTTTGATGAAACAAGTTGTGATCGTACTATTTTTTTTAAACTGAGCCAATACGCTGTGTACTACAATTCCTGACATTGTGGTCATGGTGTCATAAAGCAAGTTCCTCTACATCATTACCCTGGATCAGCCTAGGGTGGTAATTATTAGCAGAAAGTTAATGGAATCGGTTGCACTTGGTGCAATTTTGAGGTCAGGAACATAGCAACCAGCTACCCTCAAAGGTGCATTCAGAGGTACCTTTAGTGCGTACCTTGGCAATAAATGCCAGTAACAGCTGCTATTTACAATTTCTAAGTTTCAGTGTACACTTTTAATCTTTTCTTTACTTTTTGAAAATGAATGCAGCATTTAGCTTAATAAAAAAACAACCGGGCAGGCAGTGTACATCAACATACTTAATCTAGTAAAATATAGGAACAAACTGCATTGATGAAAGTTACAATCTTGTTTTGTTGCATGGACTACTGACACTTTCACAGAATTCTGACATTTCCAACTACCTGCACATCAGGATCCTACAACAACAATGCTTTTGTATATTCTACTCAAAAAATTACTCACGGGTTGCACAATTTCTGCCTTTCGTTGGTTCTCTTCTCTTCGTTTCTTGTTGAGTTCTCTCCGGGCGTGCTTCATCTACAAGAACGCAGGACATAACACAGTCAGTTTACAACTAAACATCTATGCCTGGTACACGTGAATGATGCCTGTGAATTGTGACTGTTTACAAGCATTGTGTGAATCAGGTCTAACCCCTTGTAGTCGTACCAAAGACGTGCTACAAATACGTTTCTCTGTCCTGGCCACTGAGCGCATCTCTTAGTGATTGGATTGTCGCAGATAGAGGAAAGCGATCGATTCATAACGACAATGATTTTTGTGCCATACACCATTTCCTGGTGTACAAACAACTATCTATAGGGAGAATCTATGTATCCTTTATTTTTGTTTCCCAACAAAAAACCTGACACATCATTTGTATGAAATTGGCATAATATAGGAATTAAATTCATTCTATTTAATAAACCATAATAAATCTGAAGAAATGTTGGGGTTGGGACCCACAGTGCATATACATTACAGAGCTGGTTACCCTGAATAAATCAGTTTTGATTCCCCTGAATTAATCGGATAATGCTGAAACAGAAAAATAAACTAAAAAACCATTATGCTTTATGTATTTTAGGATTTTGTGCAAATTTGCATGACCCTCTTTATGGACAATATCCACTCCGAAAAGCAAAACTTGGCACCTGCAACTCTTTAGACCGTGCTTCCTGTAGCTCCCTTTCTCGTGCCTTTACTGCTTTTGCTTCCGTGCGAATCTTCATCTTCTGGCCCCATGATGTCTTCAGTGTGTTCATACGCAAACTGTCATTGTGGCTGCAACAGAACAAGAGATTGTGAATCTTAAATTCTTAATTGATGATATTGTAAGACTTACCCGGGGTAGTGCAGGGTATACAATTTCATGGCTGACTGGACAGCATTCGTCATGCATCATGTCATCTTCAAGGGCTACTAATCTGCTTGAAGAGACAAGTAATGCATACTTCCCTTCTAGCAATGACATATGCTGTGGAAACATGGACCCTCACCATAGCTTTATCTAGAGACCCGTCCACCCGTCATTTGGACGGGTAAAAACGAATATGGACGGGTAGAAAAATGAAGGAGCCAAAAAAAAAAAGGTCTTCCAAAACAATAGATATTGTTAGTTATGCCTTGAAAGTGAGTGTAAATGGTGTCAAATGTGTGTTTGTAGCCCATTTTAGGTCATCAGGCACAATTTGAAATATAAACTAGCTTAACAGTTAACATCAACGTGTCCACCAAAACATGTGACTGGCAAACCAAAACATGTGACTGGCAATAATTTGATCCTGCATAAAGCCCTGACCCTCACCATTGTCATCAACCAGGCAAAGTACAAGCTACAGTCACACAAACAAAGGACAGAACTATGTTAATCATCACAAATGGGGACAGAAAAACAAACATCTGGATAAGAGAGAAGACATTGGTCAGACACCTGATTCAGGCTGGCTGTGTAGCTAGACAAAATATATCGATTGATTATGAGATAACCGATGGACAGTGATTCAAACACAGTTATAACATTCTTTAAAACACCACTTGACTGCCCTGTAATTGTTTAGTTCAGTAGAATAATTCCCTTGTAATTACTGTAATAGACTGATGGTAATCCTTACATGGGTGATTACACATTGTAATTTTCTACCAGGCAGAAACAGCAACAACAGAAAATATATGCCATTGATTTGTCTGTTTTATAGAATATGTTGTCAGTCTCTTTCTATACCTGTCTACATAACCAGTTGTCCTCAAATGTTTGCACATTGATGACATTACTGCCACAAAAACTTCCCCTGAAGGGGGATACTTTCCCAGTCACAACCCTCTATCCTCAGTTAAGGTACATGTCACAATCTGTTGTTTGCTAAATTAAGCCAGGAAGTCCATAATAAAATGCCTGTGTAGCCCTCAAAAGAGACATGCTAGTGACTGCTATGATCTTGTGAAGAAGTGTGACAACTCAAGCCAGTCTGGAGATCAGCATAGCATGGGGTCTGCTTGGAGCCGAGAACAAAAGGGATATTGACCTATCACTGTCAGGTGCTAATCCATCCCAGCCAGGACCCAGCTGCAATTTTTTTAATCAGTAGTTAGCACTGTTGGAAGACACATTGAAGTTGGGAATGGGATCAATGGGTATTTTGAAGGTTGACAAGAACTGTTGTGGTGAAAAGCGATTTGCTGTGAAGTCAAGGTAACTAGTTTTAGAGGGCATTACACGTGATCGTGTAACAAGGATGTTGATATTGGCTAGAATTGTTTTTGGAGTTTCTACGGCTGATTCAGCCCAGGCGAGTAGCAAACGCAAGCAGGTCAAAAGACAACGCTTGGAGAAACAGACAATTAGGGCCAAATCCGTTTTGGGGCAAATCATCCGACTCCCCTTAGTTTACTTGGAATTGAATGATAAACAGTTTGTTTATGTCAAGCACACTAGCTTTTCAGCATCAAAAGTACTCAAAGAAAATTAGGAAACGTTTTCTAAAATATAAACATTTGTGGGATGATGTTGAATGAATGAATCAATGCAATGGAGTATCAAATGTATGCAAAGAAAGATAGTTATAACGGCAAAACTGAAGTGGGTCCCTCCATCTGGATTCTACACACCAAGCCAAGACAGAAGTATACAATTAGTTCTAGTACAAGTGGCAAGCAAGCTGATGACGATGACAATGTGCATGTCTTTATTCCATTGATTAATTACTTTGATTAATGACTAATTGAAATATATTTAAAGTATAATTTTAAGTATCATATAGTGTAGCAATTTTGGGAATATATCAGAGGCTTCACGGTGATCTCGGCCTGTTTCGGTGATCTCGGCCAGTGGGCAGCAGTGATCTCGGCCTGTGGGGAAGTGATCTCGGCCTGTGCGACAGTGATCTCGGCCTGTGCGACAGTGATCTCGGCCTGTATAGGGAGTGATGCTCACCATACCCTCACCAATATAATGAAGTGATATGATGGTACAGCATATGTATCATGTTGCAAAAATATGCAATGCATAAAGAATCTGTGGCGATCAGTCGTTATTTCGTTCTTACTTATTGACTATTGATAAATCTCCAAGTGTTATCATTGAACTTTTTGAGCCTGCAATGCAATAAAAATGTTGTGACGATCCGCTAAGTTTTGAGCAATGAACCAATCTGTTTGAATGGATTCTGTTTGATAGTCTTCTTCTAAGAACCCCGTTACACGTAGTTAAATTTTTGGCATTATAACTACGCAACTGAGTTATTAATGCAATACACATTAATAAAAAGGGTAGAATGCGTGGCAATTTAATTTTTTCGCAATAGTCCTTTTCTTATTGTTTCTATTTGATTTGTGTCCGTTGGGAAGGTGCGAGCATAATCGACTCCCAATTGTTGCTGAGCTATATTGAGCACATCTTTTCGTTTGTCTTTGATTTATGGGCTGTGTGAACGTGTTTTGAGGCACGCCATAGTAATCGGCTGTCTACTCGTGTATTGCGTTATTGAGCAGATTCCTCCTTTCATGTTTTTCTTTGATTTGTTAAGACACATGGAAACAATGTACGGCAATTGACTTAACACCCTTAATGTTGTTTATTGTTTCACAGAGCCGTTACTTTAAAAGGTGTAATAATTGCATGCAGCGTAGATTTTAAAGCATTCCAGGGCTCTGAGGCATCTCAAGTACAACATAAATTATATTCGGAAGCAGAAAACATGTATGACATCTTCCTCGTTTTAAACACATACGCACGCGCGCATACACAGGCATGCTCGCACATAAGCACACAAGCGACTTGCAAGCAGGAAAATAGCATCGATCATGCACAAGTTTAAACTATTAGAACAATCGACACTTAAAATTATATAATCAACAGTAAGCCAATCTAACTACAAACGCAAAGGCATAAAATTAATGCTATAAAGACGCTGTGACAATCATTTGTGATCTAATTTTTATTTATTTCCTAATAATAAAGTTATTAATGCAATACACAACAATGATAATGTGTAGACGGCGTGGTAAGTTGATTCACAATAGTTTATATTAAATTTGATTTGTATCCTTTGGGAGTGGCGAACATAATCGACTTGCTTTGCTATATTGGGCACATCTTTCTTTGATGTATGAACGTTTTAAGGCAGGCCATATAGTAATCGGCTGTCTACTCGTGCACTGCGGTATTGAGCAGATTCTTTCTTTCATGATTTTTCTTTGATTTGTTAAGACGCATGGAAACCATGTAGAGCAATTGAGTTAACAGTATTGTTGTTGTTGCGTTGTTTATGGTTTTACAGCTGTGACTTTAAACGATGTAATCACGTCATGAGCACATATGAAATAAGTCGTTGGGCTCGACCGCAGAAAGCTTTCATTTACTCAAAGCTCTACACTTGGGTGAGAAATGCCTCCATTTGATGTTGGCGAGTAACAACAAAAGAAATCCGTTATGCCTAATCCCTTTCTTCCGATGCCATCATTAAAGAGGAGCTGAGCAAATCTGGCGTGTCAAATTTGATATACACAGTTACTATTTTTTAAACACAGAACTCCTACAAGAGACAGCAAATTGGCATGCATTTTCTCAAAATAAATGGTTTTGGACAAACGTCTTTCCGTTATACAGTCATAAGCCACAGGAACAACTTGTAATCAATAATTTGCACACAATGACCTCAACGTCATAACCCTCACACATATTTAGAAACACGTACGCAAGAACAACGACGCCGAAGGATGGCATCACGGGTTCAATGCAAGAGCGAAACCGTTGATGCCATTCTATCAACAATAAATTGCACAGGCATGCATGCATATGCATTGGGAACAAGTTGTGATCAATCAATGATTTTACACACCATGTATACCTTTATCCACACACATAATATTATTTACATATACATCTTAGATAAGAATACAAACGAGTAAAACAATTGTGTAATGGTAAAATAATTTGTACGTACAATTCGCTTGTGTTAAACGTCAAAAATAAAGACGACGGCATGTACTTCGATACACGCAAGAGCTAGCGAGAGAGACTGCACACCCTAGACGCTTGATGATTACCCGTGAGATTATGATCCTTCTGAGAGAAAATCTTTAAAATATACACTCATGCAACCAGCAACAAAAGGTAAAGCCACTACAAGCCTCCGTCTACTCCACTTGAAAGACCTTTATTTATGCTATACGCTGTATTTAAAAAGGACAAAACAAAGGAAAGATGGAAATAGACAGAGATCGCTGTTGTACTGTTGTACAAAATAAAAAAACAGACCGCTGATGAAAACAATTCTTATCAACCATGCAACGTTAGGTATACTTAACACAAAAACACTGGCCGAGTTCACCGAAAACAGGCCGAGATCACTTCCCCACAGGCCGAGATCACTGCCGTATATGCCGAGGTCACTTGCCGATTTAACCGAAAACAGGCCGAGATCAATTCCCCACAGGCCGAGATCACTGCCGTACAGGCCGAGGTCACTTGCCGATTTAACCGAAAACAGGCCGAGATCAATTCACCACAGGCCGAGATCACTGCCGCACATTGGCCGAGTTCACCGAAAAAGGCCGAGATCACTTAGGCCGAGATCGCGAAAGGCCGAGATCACCGGGTACCTATCAGAGTACGGGTCAAAATTGCTGCATAATGTTATTTTTTGTAAAGTAGTAACAGATTACACTGACTGAGGTCGCAAAATTTCCCGAATATTAATTATTATCTACTAAAATTTTTAATATAAATATATAGGAAAGTATACGCAAAAAAAGGTACCCAATATGTAAGTCGAAGCAGAATGGATAAATATTATTAGTTTTACACATTGATATTATATATGAAACTTGAAAGATTGTTACACAGCAAAAGTAAGTTTGAAAATGTTTCCAAAAAATACTCAATAAGTATTGTGTACTAAAAAGAATACTATATTTCCCAACATATTCATAAGTCTAAGACTAAGTCCCTAAGGCTAAGAAAAATCATGAGATTACAGGTCGCCCGCACCCGTTGCAGATACGGTTGATTTGAGCCCGTGCGAACGCAAGTTGGCAGAACTTCGACGATTGCAGAAACAGACGATTCGGTTAAAGAGGGGCCGAATCTGTTTTGGGCCGAATCACCCGAATCCCGCGGCGCTGGGCATGGACGGATGGTGGCCACGCGCTGAAACACATGTACAGTTTATTGGATGCCCTATTATCGCCCAAGAAGCACTGCTTCGAATACCTTTGCGTTCGTGTTGTTTTCCATACTCTTCCAGACTTTGGTTTTCCTCTTGGTACGACTGTTGAACTCTCATTTGTGCGTGGTAATTGCAGTGATGTTTTATATACTACGCCGCCACTTTCATTCGGCGTCGAGTGCGTACTTACAATTACATCGCCATCGGTTTTAGTATTTGTTCTGTTGTCACAGTCTTTGCTATCAAGTTTATTCGTTTTGACTTTGTGCCCTTTCAGTTTCGTCATTCCTTTGGATTTTGTCATGTTTCTATAGCGTTTACATTCACACTAATCCAACGGCAAAAAATAAACAACTGCATCAACACGTGCCTACGACCGAGTAGCCGCGACTACCCAAGTTCCGTAAGATGGCAGCACTTTCTAGCACCTCAAATCCACCTGGTAGCGTTTTGCTCAGCCGATGTTGTCACCAGGGCGGCCTTACGCCAGATCGATGGATTTGAGACGCTCGAGATCATTTGTTTTTCAAGCCGAATTTGAAATAAATTTAGTAAGGATACCCTTTCTATCAGACAATACTAAAAAAAAAGTATTGAAAATATGAGTTATATTCACACAATAATAAACAGAACTAGAAATGTGCCGTCGTTTATGAAGCAGGAATTATGGCAGGACAAGCCTCGTTTATCCAACCCCAGGTTCCGTGAGGTAACATCACTTTATACGAAAAACATTCAAAAGCCAGCTAATTTACCAGACTATCTTCTCGGCAAAGTTACCAGCCGATCGAGCGACAGGTAAGTGAATGCTCGTAGATCGTTCGCGCTACATCCATGTTTCAATAAAGAACAACTCCCTCGCCATCACCACAGTCAAAAACACGCAGGCTGGGCCTGGGAAGATGTCAATGCTGAATAATTCTTCTCACGTGCAGCAGATATATAGGGCACACGAAGACCAGGGGCCCACGAAAATATCTGAGCATAATTTTGTATAGCCTGAATTATCCCTCACTTGCTTGGTAATACATGATTCGCCACTTTTGTACATTTTAATCTGCTGTGGACTCACGTGGATTTCAACGATATAATTAAGTTTGCCTAAATGTGTGTGTGTGTGTGTGTGTGTGTGTGTGTGTGTGTGTGTGTGTGTGTGTGTGTGCGCGTGTGCGCGTGTGCGCGTGTGCGTGCGTGCGTGCGCGTGCGTCCGATGTGCGTGCGGTGTGCGTGCGGTGTGCGTGCGGTGTGCGTGCGGTGTGCGTGCGGTGCGCGTGCGGTGTGCGCGTGCGGTGTGCGCGTGCGGTGTGCGCGTGCGGTGTGCGCGTGCGGTGTGCGGTGTGCGCGTGCGGTGTGCGCGTGCGGTGTGCGGTGTGCGGTGTGCGGTGTGCGGTGTGCGCGTGCGGTGTGTGCGTGCGGTGCGCGTGCGGTGTGTGCGTGCGGTGTGCGCGTGCGGTGTGCGGTGTGCGCGTGCGGTGTGCGCGTGCGGTGTGCGTGCGGCGTTCGCGCGTGCGCGCGTGCGTGTGTGTGACTATGGCCTGTTTGACCGGATACGGTCGAATAGGCCATATGAATAGGTTAATAAAGAATCCGTAAATGTACATCAGAGTGTTAGTTAATCATTCAGCGTTACCCCCGACATATTCCCAGATAGCATGCCAATCTGCTAACGTTAATGTAACGTTAGCAGAAACGACGATTTAACGTTTAGAAGAACGTTTTTAACGTTATTTTGCTCATTTTAATCTAATGCTTCAATGATAACCAAACAAAAAAACTAACGTTTCGGGAATGTTAGCGATTTAACCGTAGCTAAAAAACAAACGGTCATACAAATTATAACCAAATGCAAACGTTACTGTAACGTTTGCAAGCTAATGAGCTATCTCGGTTTATATTTTAAAAAAATATTATGAAAAAAAATAGTAGTGAGTCTTAGCATATACTCGTGAAGCCCCGAAACCGACCCGGCATAGATATAATGATTTTTTTACACAACTTTTTATTCCACACCAATATTTTCAGTAGATGCAACATTTTACTCTATAATATACTCAAACACAGTCTTCCAGCTTCCTGGTCACAAGAAATGGGCTAAATTCAATACCAAGAAGTGCTCTCTTTCTGATAAAAAGTGGTATTATATACATCGGAAATAATAAAGATATATAAAAATTTAAAATAATATTTTGTGAACTTTATAATAATCTTGTGGAATAATTTAAATGAGATTGCATGGAAGTATCTGATTTTGTATGTGCTGCCTAGTGCCTACATCGTTCACGGCGGTAACGCACGCCTGCATCGGCGCATGTTGTCTCTAGCTGTTTTTGGTCGAAGGTCATTTAAATTTTAAATTTTTATATTATTACACAATCATTTGATGGCGCATTCGATATAGGTATAGTCTACTTGGCGATTAACAATAGCAAATGTCGGGTATTCAATAGTGACTGTGTCATATTAGTTCGCTAAGGGGCTTTGCAATGGGAAAGGTTGGGAGTCTTGATTAATCCTTAATTTTTGGCAACTTTATTAGGAACCTGTGAACCTTTCTTGTACGATTCGGTTACCCGTTATTATGTGCCGTGAGGTGGCAGCACTTTCGAGCCTCACTTCTCGGTGAAGTAACGCAGCCAAGCGAGAGTCAGATTAGGCGAGACTAGCGCGTAATCCGCGAAAACGAGGCTGTGCAATCTTCATCCGGGTATTTCGTCAACTCCGTAAAAATGGAGACGTTGGTGGGTTATGCCAGTGAAGAAAGCGAAAATTCACCGCAGATAAAACGTGATTCAGAGGTATAAGCTTTTATCAGCAGTAGAATAAAGAACGTAATCATTGCACTTTTTTTTTCGGTGAATTTCTTCCGATTGTGTAGGAAATGTACACGTTTATAGGTATTTTTACTATGTTCGCACCAGAATAGTAAAATGGCCAACTGAGCTGGTGATACTGATAGTCATACTTACGATAGTGAATACTGGTACTTGGAATGGTATGGGAACTCTGAATAGATCAGTAGGATCAGCCTGCAATCGGCCTCTGGGCACTTTCGCAGAATTCGGACCCACCTCAGTTTTGCTAAACTACTTCTTTGCCAACATTTGATACTTTATTTTCTTAATTCAATCATTTAACATAAATCTTGCGCATATTTATGTTTTATGAACAGCGCGTCTTACTCTTAGCAGACTTTTGAGGTCGAAAAGAAACTGGGCACTTATGTACAAGTCGGACCCACCTCAATTTGTCATAACTGTATTTTTGCCAACATTTGATACTTGATTTTGTTAATTCAATCAATTATAATCATCTTGCACATATTTATGTTTTATAAACAGCGCGTCTTAGGCTCTTAGCAGACTTTTGAGGTCGAAAAGACACAGCGGTCGGCATAAACAAACTGTTTATCGCTCATTCCATGTGCACAGTGCAGTAATATGCACCGCTGCGCTTGCGACTGGCACAAATCACGCTGTCTTTTCGACCTCAAAAGTATGCCAAGACGCGCTGTTTATAAAACATAAATATGCGCAAGATGGTTATAATTGGTTGAATTAACAAAATCAGATGTTGGCAAAAATACAGAACTTTATAATGGCAAAATTTAAGTGGGTCCGACTTGTACATAAGTGCCAGAAACTGTTTATTGCTCATTTCATGTGCATGGCACTGTAACATGCACCGCTGCGCTTGTGACAAATCGCGCTGTCTTTTTTGACCTCAAAAGTATGCTAAGGTTATAAAACATAAATATGCGCAAGATGATTTTAATTGTGTGAATTAACTAAATCAAGTATCAAATGTTGGCAAAGATACAGTTATAATGGCAAAATTATGATGGGTCCGAATTCTGCATAAGTGCCGGCATCTGCCCATCAGCTTCAATTCTTCATTACTTTGGTGTAGTAATCAGGAAGTTTCCCAGTGGTGACTGAGTTAGTGAGTAAATAAAATTGTAAACCCTTATCATGGGTAGAACTACCCACTAGTCCGCTAGTCTGTACACTAGTAACGATAAGGGCGGACTAGTAAACCTGCCTAATAACTAGTCCGGTTGTCTAGTAAAGGTCAATGTGTCATCCAACCCACCCTACATCAATCAATCAAGTCTTTGTAGTCACAGTGACCCTAACCCCAACCCATCCACAGGCTGGGGGGTGTAGTAACTAAATCCCAAGTCATTAAAACGTTGATAAATTGTTGCCAGTGAGCAACTGGCTATGTACAGCAGCTTCCTTTTCTGATAAATGATAACAGCCACCAGCTATGAACTTGTCTGGGCACTATTTGTAAGATTAACTGTTCTTTGATGTCTATAATTTTCTCGTGTGATATTTTTATTTTCCAGGATTACAGTCCAGTAGATAATTTTTTCATAACACTGTAATGTGAGCTAAATTCCCAAAATGATTAGAAATATAGAAATATATGATATAGAAAATTAATAATGGTAGGGTGATACTGCTGGTCAATGTGTGCAATTGGCATTCTTTTTCAATTGCGCAGTTTTTAATACAGATCATATCTTCACTTTTTAATTAATTACTTTTGTTATTTCTGTATTATTTCTTTGGTACCTTTATAAAAAGTGCATTGTTATTTAACTGGGGGTTGCAATATGTACTATTTTTTTAGTTTAACCCTGCGACCGGCCAGCGAAAATTCAGTTTTGCATGCTGTTACAATAAAAATCATAACTCTGCAAATACTTATCGTAAAAATGTGAATTATATATCATTTTACTGCCAAATGAATTCTTTATTATAATAAAATTATATTATCTCTATTATGACAGACAATCACGGTGATATTATTAGCTGAACATCATCCAAAAAAATATGAAAAAAAGTAACGCACTATCCCGTTCCTAAATAATTACTGAAGGGACACATTTCCTACTTCCAGTGAGACAAACGTAGCCATACATATTAGCTCCGAAATAAAACAAAAATGAATCAAATCCGTTGAGAACTTTTATTTTTATGAATTTTTTTCTACATCGCGCTAGGCCATTTTAGGCCGGCCGATTGCTGCTACATTCGCTGCCGGCGCAAACCCGCGGCGTGGCCGGTGAGATGTTGCGCTGACAAATGGTCGAATTTTCACACCAAAAAGCATCCAAAGTTGTTCTAACTATTTGAACTAGTATAATAGACACATTCTTGAATACTGTCAGTTGTCTTGTCGAAACATAGACGCGGTAACTTGAGATATTCCGAAGTAAACGTTTGGATCTGGAAACTCCTTCGACAAGACTGGCCGCCATCTTGTTGTTTACGTCTGGGCCGGCTGGAAGATGACGCGGTGTTTGAAAGCTTGCTTCTGATTCGCTGGACCGGTTTCATTCACATGTTTATTTTTCCCTGATTGGGCAAGAACAGAGCTTTCTATTGGTACCACGCATGTGGGGGTCGGGCCTTTATGAATGGGTGCGTAAATTCGTCACGGCAGGCGTAGTAAACCACCCAAATTTGGGCATAAAATGTATCACGTGTTTTGTCCGGCCGCGTGTAACTCGCTGTCATTCAAACTGCTCATGAATAAATATACACCATTTTGAAAAATCTGTCAGCTATCCGATGATGCCAAATGTGCGGGGGTCGGTTTCTGATTACGCAAACGAAAAATGTGTTTGTGCGGGAAGGTGTCTAGGGCCGATTAATCGGCTAGGGCCGATTAATCGGCCCTGGCCGGTCCCAGGGTTAAAAACAAATTGGAACGACTTAAGTTTGGATTGTTTATTTATATTTTTGCGGACTAGTAAACCTTTTGACGGACTAGTAAACTTTTGACTTTACTAGTCCCGCTGTCTAGTAAAATAAAAGCTGAAGTTCTACCCCTGCTTATAATAGAAATTATGGTTTAGGCCCATACCTTGAAAAAAGAATGAGAAGGTCGCATGGAAAGGATGCCAGAAGAAAAAATTGCAAAGATAAGATGTTTGTTTGACTCCTCGTGTAAATTCATGGGTGTGTTGTAGGAGGACAAAACAGACACTAAGCAAGCCCCAGGTGCCAGTTTAGCTGCTGAATGGGAGGCTTTTGAAAGTCTCCTTGGTGGTTCAGCATTCGCACCTGAGGCATCATCATCGGGCTTGCCAATGGCCATACCTCAACCTGTCGCTGCACCTAGTTGCTCTGTGTCAGGAATACCAGCCCCTGTCAGCTATCCAATTTGTACGCTGAAGAAAGACAAGTCACATGACAAAGATGCATCAGAGTCATCAAGTGAGGAGTCAGATTCATCGTCAGGTAGCAGCAAGAGAGGAAGTGAGCGACGGCGCAAAAGTAGTTTGAAAAAACGTGTTTCTAGATCCTTGTCATCGGATTCTGACTCGTCGAACTCTTCGTATTCACCGTCACGTGCAACTACAGATGTCGGTACCACAAAGAAACAGCAATCAGACAGTTCTAGTGATGACAGCGACTCGGAACGACAACACACACACAGTACAAACTCTTCGGAAAGTTCTGAGAACTCTCCACAGAGGCCACGGGACAGATATAAATCAAGTGACTCAGATGCACCAGTGAGCGGTGACGAACATAAAGATTTGGCTTCTATGAAATCTGTATCTGAGCAGCAAAGTAAACATACAGCTGAAGAGCCAGTAGGAGGCTGTGCAGGGGATGTTAGTGAACAACAACAACCAGATGCCTCCAGTTCACCAAGCAAGGAAGTGACCCTGAGGGACAGACTTCTAAAGATAGCAGCAGAGAACTGTTCAGGTAAATATCTGTCATGTAAATTGGTGTCATTAATTTGGTTTTATGGTTATGTGTTGTAAATTTATGGTTATGTGTAATTTTTGTACTTGCCACCAATGATTGATATTATATAACCAGGTAGTTTTGTTGTTTTGCCACATAAAAACTGAAGCACGTTTATGATATTGTTACAATACATTACAATGTTTGGTTGGTTTTCTTTCACTTTTTTCTATGAATTTAAAAAAAAATTGACTCTGGTGTAATGGATCTCATTTTTTTCCAGTGACATTGCCATAATTGGTCTACTCTTCCATTCTAGTAAGGAAGTTATCTTGGATCAGATATAAATTCATATGAGCAAGTATCAACTAAGGGGTTGTTTCAAACAGTGTGTGACCAGTTTTGAAGGGTAACTGTGTGTTTCTTCAGAAGAAGCATCAAAAGCAGATCACGTTCGTCGGACAAGGGATGTGAGCAGCAGTCGCAGTCCTAGCCCGCACAAGGTGAGTTGTGTGTCCATTTATTTCACGCAGTAAAACCCTTATCTTCTTCAATTTAGTATGTGTCCATCATTATTCCCCCCTGTTGATAACAAATGAAGCTGCTGTTTCGAAATCTATTCACCAGTGTCATGAAAGTGAACTGTTGATGTTAAATGGTGTGTTATATGATATCAGTGTAGATTGTATTTCACAGAAGGTAAGTTTGGGAAATGTAAGGAAATAGGACACTTTGAAATTGCTAGGGATGTATTTAGATTGCCTAGACCTTGTGTTGGTCATGCTTTGAGATTCTACACTTTGCATAGGCTTACCTATACGCTATGTATACGAAAGGAAACTCAATTCATGAACATTACCCATGGTGGACCTGAGATTTTCTGGGTCTTAGACATGTGTTTTCTGTGCGGTGTATGCCCCCCTTTCACCTAAAAATAAACCTGAGGAAAAACCCTGCTGCAATCTGGCCAATTCCTGTCGATATTAACACGTTTGTCTATAAACGATACTCAGAGTCAGAATGTGAGCTTGATAAGCGGGGACCACGTTCTGACACCCGCCGCAAGACAGAAGACACGCCCTCATGGCAGTTAGGGGGCAGCGCTCTCACCAGATGTCACCACATTGCGACCGCTGTCAAAGTATGTTGGAGGGTCAGGCACGTTCGTAAGCCGTGTCGTTTTTTAAATTCGTTAAATGACCAATGCCATCTGAATGGTGAGGCATTGAGTTGACCAGTTGTATCGCCTGTCCCAGTTCACTTATTTTTATAACTCACTTATTAGTGTTAGACTTTACATATTGGTGTCTGTATCAGATAGAACAGCAATTGCAAAATGTCATAAGAAATCTGCCGAAAGCTGAATTTAATTAAGCATGTTTTTTGTGGCATGCCTAACAATGCTTGTTTTGATTACATTTCAAAAAAGAAAAACTATTCATTGAATTTCTTCATGGATAACAGTGATAAACTGTATTTATTAAATAACAATGACTGCTCTTTTTGAACATTTTATTTAGCTGAATGATTGTTTTTTTCTTTGCAAACTTATTCTTCATCAGCCCAGTTGTTGAATTTATTTCTCCATTTTGTTCAGGAGACACCGCACCAGTATCTAAGGGTTAGAACAGATAAAGGCATACTGTTAGATTTGTTGACCTAGCATAATGACTCATCTACAGAAATGCTCTTGCAGTATCATTAGATATTCACAGTATACACAGTAGTGCGAATATCAGTATATGGTAAAAGAAAATTATGTATGCTACACATTACACCCCTTATATTTGCATTAGGATTTGTCCGGTTGGGCAGTGTTGGGTTGATGGTTTGTGTATGTGTTGGCACTTGATGTTGCTCATGTTCATGGCAGGTTTGAGATTAATTTGAGTTTGGTCTTATCACCTGATTCTCACCAACAGCACAGGGAGTTAAAGGGAAGGCCTCGTCATGGTAGCCGGTCACGGTCGCGAGAGAAAGGTCGTCGGCGGGGTAGCCGTAGAAGGAGGTCAAGGTCGCAGGAACACTCACGGAGAGGTCGGAGTCATCGGTCAAGGTCCAGTTCACGCCACAGGCGGTCAAGGGAAAGGAAAACATCGACATCAAGTGTGACAAAATCACCGTCAAAGGAGAGCAGGGGGAGGCTTAGTAGTGTACGTATAATACTTTTGTATTAGCAGAAATGTCTGAAATGCCCTTATCGTCGTCTTATTGGGATAATTTGGTACATGGTAAACACCTCTCAATGAGATTGCGTAGCCAAGTGATTTGTCTGAGTGATTGGGATGGAAACCATTCAGTCAGTGAGTTTGATATTACTTGCCATAGAGTGTTACGTAAGACCCATGTGACATGTTCACAAAACATACATATTTGATGTTTGACGAGGATTATATATCTCTGTAGGCAACATTATGAGTGTTTTCTATGATTGTGCGAAGCCATGTAAACCACACAGGAATCTGATGTTGATAGATACAGCACTTCAAACAAAATCTTTGAAAAGTACTGAGGATACAGTGAATAGACAACCAGGATGACCTCATGACCCACCTGGATTCTAGTGGTGACTACTATATATATAGCATAGAGTGGTGGTCATGGGAGAGTGCTGGAATGTTGATCAAGGAGGTGGTGGTTTGATTTCACCAGCGCTGTTTCAAAACATGGCAGTTTTGTTCACCTTATGTTGCCCGAGTCTATCAGAAGACGCAGGCAACATAAGGTTGAATCTGGTGCCTCTGACAGAGGAAGTAAAAGATCCCATGACGGGGGTGACTGTAGTGGACACGAGTCACAGAGTAGTGGTCACTATCTCTAACCCTCTGGAGTTGCTTCCCGGTCTGGCATGTGACAGCTGCAGAGAAGGCAATGTGTACAGTACCCTGAGTGTACACTACACACCTGGGTCCTGTTCAATATACAGCCATGCTGTATGTGTGCATTGACTGTTCAAACTGTAAACTAAGACACTGTCCACAAGCCAACTACCTGACTTTCACGTACTGTTTTAGACAGCTGATGACAAAGACATGACAAAGAGTGACCAAAAGAAATCACCACGGCAACGCTCCAGAAGCAGGTCACACCATCGTCGCAGCAAGTCACGTGGTCACCGCAGCAGGTCACGGAGTCATCGGAGTAGATCACGAGGTCGTCGGAGCAGGTCGCGACACCGCCGGAGCAGGTCACGGGGTCGTCGGAGCAGGTCACGTGAAGGTCGCAGTAGGAAACGAGGAGGTCGCGGCCGTCATTTCAGTCCCCCAGCACATGGTCACACATTCGAAGGGCATTCCAGGTTTGTCACCTTTAATTATAAGTTACACCTTATTTATGGATAGATCCTATTTAACTCTTGGTAACTAGCATTTGTTAAATGTGGTCTACGTGCTATAACCCACCGCATCTGTGGTTGATATTGTAACACAACACACTGTTTTCGTGGTTGTTTTCTCAAAGAACCATTATAAACTTAATAAAAAAAAGACAAATTACAGTCTTCTACAAAAAGTTAAAAATAAATGTTATTTCTATAGGCATATGTGACTTGTTGTAACGAAATGAGTGGTATGCCAAAAAAGAGTTACACTTTTGGGAAGACAATATATTAAACTTTCCAATGGCGAAGAGCTCATGGATCTACCTCACACATGGCTAAAATTATTCAACACTGAACATGCCTGAGGTAGAAAAGTTCAAACTGAGAAAAACAGTTCAAGGTCACATAGCTATAAAAGAAATAACATTATTGTCACTTTTTCGAGGAAGAATGAAGAAAGTTCACGGTTACGTAAGCACATGTTGTTCCAAATGCAGTCGTTCTGTCTTTATTTCACAATTGAAATAAAAAGTTGCAAGGCCAGATAAATTGAATTCCTCCGAGAAAGGAAGGGAGGGAGCAGGAGAGGGAGGGAGGGAGTGTGAGTTGGTGGGAAAGAAGGGAGGGGGAAAGGGGAGAGATAGAGAGAAAGGAGACAACCAGTGTGGTTTGTGCACAGGGTGTGGAAGAAGAAGCGGCCGCTGGAGAAGGGAAGGAACTGCATGATGAGGAGTCCCAGTCGGTCTCCGTCGCGACAGAAGGCGCGACTCTACAAGCTGCTCAAGCAGACAGCCCCGCCCGACAAGAGACTCACCTTCAAGGAGAGTCTCCTCAAGCAACTGATGCAGTTACAGAAGGACGCCAATGCTGGCACCCTCACCCTCGACCCCAGCACACTAGAGGCACTGGGTAAGTCACAGCTAGGTTCACTGTAGAGCACTTACACAGTCACCCTCACCCTCGACACCAGCACACTGGAGGCACTGGGAAAGTCACAGCTAGGTTCACTATAGAGCACTGACACAGTCACCCTCACCCTCGACCCCAGCACACTAGAGGCACTGGGTAAGTCACAGCTAGGTTCACTATAGACACTGACACAGTCACCCTCACCCTCGACCCCAGCACACTAGAGGCACAAATTTCAGATATATGTAACCTGAAAACAGGCAAATGTAACAGGTGTGATTTTTTTGTATTTGCCTCCATTCACATGAGAGGTTATAAAATATTAATGAAATTATGAGACACAAACTTTGTTCTGGAAATCATTTGATTTGACACAGAATGACATTAGTGACATGCAGAAGGCAGTAAAGTGTTGTGTGTCGACAGAGGCAGCCCACGAGAAGCCGAGTAGTCTGCCTCTCAACAGCAACAACCCTCTGCTGGCGATGATGATGGCAGCGGGAGACAAGGTGACTCCACAGCAGGCCCTGCTCCAGACCATGGCCGCCATGCACCAGAAGGTCAGTGACTTATCAAGTGTACTGTGTGCTTAAGAAAGGTTTTTAATTAAACATGCTTCTTTGACGACGGTGTAGTTTACTGTTTTTACCAAATGTCATCCACTGCATGGAGACACTAAATTTGCTGTTTCCTTTGTAAACTAACATGACGCCACAGGCCTACTTGGGTGAGACGCATACTCCGAATGTAGTACCCCCTTAATGGTAATTTACTCCGGGCAATCCTACATAAGTAAACTGAACAGCGACGATTTAACTTGAATTTCTATTATATAATTATGTGGTGTAAATCAAGTGCAATTTCCATTTTTCAATGCTAGACATTTTGAACACTTCTAGGTATTATAAGATACAAGATAAATATAAGTTTACAGCAAAGATAAATTGTGGGTTGCTAGGCTAGCGCTGTGCCTAAAATCTGTTTAGCCAATTTGGCTAAAGGTCAGAAATTTGTTTAGCCAAATGAGATTCTCTTTAGCCATTTTTTTAGATCAATTAAATTACCCAGTTTAAAAGTGACAAGACATAATATAATAACAAATTCTATACAATATCCACAAGAAAAATATGTCCTATTTTAATTAACTAAACATTTATATATTTAGCTAAACATATATAACGCAAACAAACATCCAGTATAATTTAACAGAACATTGTTTAACAATAAAATGAAACCTGAACAACTGTTGGGAATTTTGCAAAATATAAAGAAACAGATCCTAACACATACTATTAATGTAATAAAATTTACATTACAGGTGTGTATAACATAAACTGAAAGATACACTTTTATAACAAGGTAAAATAATTAAGAACCACCTACTCTACTCTTGCTGCCCCGCAGTGATTCAAACAGTGTATTGATAATAATTATTACCTGTCTTAAAACTTCATTTGACTGCTCAGTAATTGAATACAGTAATTCACAAAAATAGTTAACTGTGGCTGACTGTAATCCTGGCCTGGGTGACGCAGGCTATATTTAATAAAACACGTTTTTGACATGCATCTTTCTATCTGTAATGTTTCTGGTGGTGAAACTTGTCAAACATACATGAATTACAATCTATATTGGCATTTTATTGAATAGTTACCAGATGGCACATTGATTAATCATTGACAATGCCATGTGACTGCGCCGGCGATACTGAGCGATAATATGGAACCTGTCGGGTACATCATTGTACTTGCCTCAAACTTGTAATTAGTGCCATCAGGCAGGTCCCCATTGTCTAGTAAACACAATTCTTGATTGATTTAAGCTACCCTATTGTCTGTGAGCATGGCTAAGTGGAGGGATTAGCAACCTATTGTTTACCCAGCGGGTCACGTTACACCGACTGGTTATTTGGGTCAGTTGAATGTGCGTTCGTTTAGGCAACTTTAACAGAGCTGGGTGTTGAATAATGCAGTCATGTATTGCTGATAACATCAATAATAATGACAGATATAACGTTTCGCTAATTTGGCGAAGAGGTTTAATTTATTTTCACCAAATAGAAAACCGTTTCGCCTATGGCGCAAATGGCGATCGACAGCGCTAGCATAGGGTTGACAGAATGACATGTGTTGTAGGCTCAAGAGATGACAGGTGTGGCAGTCCCCAAATATTACAACCCTGCCGCTGTGAATCCTCTCAAGTATGCCGAACAAATGCAGAAACGCAAACTCCTGTGGTCGAAAGCAAAAACTGACAACAAGGAGGTGGGTGGTGGTTGTCTTACTCCCTCTCTTAATCCGAGATAACTCATTTTAAAAGAAGTCAATGTAACTGTGTTGATAAGAAGCATAGCATCAATGCCAGGTGAGCCCACGGCCACTTGGTTCTATGTTGAACGCTGTGTTCTGTTCTAGAATTGTGTTATTTGTTGTGGAATTTGCAGTCTTTTGGAGGTAATGTTGATGAGCATGATATGACGATTGTATGTGGTTGCAGGAGGGCGTGGCAACGTGGGGTGGCACATCATTCTCACAGGACCAGGATGGCCATATCGCACACAAGTTCCGCAAGCTGATGGGGATGAAAGAGGGCGAGGATGACGACGATGAGGAACACCCCGCCAATGAGGAACAGCAGCTAAAGCAGCAGCAGCTGTTTGACCAGCTCGATAAAGAGTACGAGTTCGCACGTATGACAACACATACTCACCGCGGCATTGGTCTTGGCTTCCAGTCACTCGGTCTCCCGGACAACTAGTGACCACTTCCAGTGCTGTGGCTTATTCACTGCTTCTTCAACCAGGATACAGTGGTACCACATCAAACTGAAACATTTGTACATTTGTGACACTATTGTGGAATTAATTAGCCAACCGGTTTTGCATTGTCGTCAGCCGGTAAACACGGGATTGCTGTTTGAAAATAAATGACAGTTTGTAGGGCAAAGTACAGATGGATGCACATGCACTTGTTACATGGAGTATATATCTTAGCTAGTGTAGTGCCATGACCTCTCCTGGGTCAGAAACAAAGGTCAAGGTTACTGATGTGACATGCTGTAACACGTATTCCATGAATTGTATTTTACAGTCTGTTATTCAAACAGACCACCAAACAAGGGAATTTCTTCAAATTGTTGGCTGCAGATTACCATATGATAATTGGTACGCACTTAATCTTCCCGTTGCTGTTGCTAGGCAACTGTTCTTTTTATCGTATATCTTTATTAATGTTGTTGTTATTTGTGCGGGACAACAATATTTGCTGGTTGCTGTTTGGTTGTTGTAAATAGGGGTGATGAAGGTGCATGTCGACAGCTTTATTCACTTGCATTTTGTAATTAATGTAAAGGTGTGACTCTTGGCTACTTGCTGGGACTGCAGTTGTAGATCTGCCATATTGAAGTACAACTTGTCAACATTTTACACCCGTCGTTATCTTGGCTTAACAAGGGCTGTGTTGTATGAATAAAATTATTATCTTGCGAGTGAAATGTGTTTCAAGTTTTTATCATTAACTGTAAGATTTTATATATAACCTTTGAGATTTCCATTTGACACCACTGCATATAAACACATCATAAATGTCTCGTGATTCGCTCCCAAAATAAGGGGATATATCTACTCCATATTAACATTTGCACTGTATTTAAGGCTGCATTTAATTGGTTGCCGAGACATTTTTATTTAATAATTTATTATCCACTGATGTTTACATAACGTTTTAATTTTATTTAAATACATTTTTATAATTTAAATTTGTACTATTTATATTGTAATATCAATCAAGTAACATGTGAAAGCTATGGATATGTGCTATATTATATATATAAAATAAATGTTCTTTCCGTGTTAAAAAAAATAGGCACTGAATTATGGTATTTATAGCATATCTAAAATGGAAATACTCAAAAGTAGAAATCACTGACCTGGCTTGGGTTGTAACATTCTTCACAATGTGTAAACAATTTATTTTTATTTATGCAACATTTTGTACATTACTCCAAAGGATAAAATGAGTATTTTTATACAAACAACCATATCTATCTTTGTCATAATATGTGACCATAGCCAAAACAACAAGATGCACATTTGAAGTAGTATGTTTATTAATAAGCAGATTTTATGTACACAATACTATCTGTTTTTATACATATTTATACACAGATGTGCTAGATAACCATTATCATTGTAGTATTAGAATATATTACATCACATCATCTTCTATACATCACCATCACAGGCCTATAGGAGTGTCACATTTAAGAAATGTACCATTTAGCTTTTGCTAATACATCATGACATGGCATGGCGACACTTCCAAATGAGATGACACGTCACCAATCAACTATTTCACTCCAGCATGCAGGATAAACATAAATAAAAGTTCTCAAAAACAGAACCCACAGCAATGTGGTCTAAAGTAGAAAGCTGAGAGTACACATGGACCATGGACCGGAAAAAAACAACGATGTCATCCTTCAGACAGCCTAATCGAAACAGACCAAGCATGATTTACAGGCTATATGACGAGAAAGAAAACAGAACATATATCAACAACAGGAAAGAATTTATGAGAAAAGGTAGAGGATGCCAGAGAATAAGTAAGGCTGGAGCATGACAGAACTGCTACAAATGACTGTGGTTTTCCACCATGCCATGATCACCAATGCATATGACAGCCAGAAAAAGATCTACATTGGCCATGTCCATAAACCGTTAAAAAATTATTATTACTTTAAAGCAGTGAATGATGCAATTTCAGAGCATCCGTCTGCCCAAAGTTTGACATAGCACAAGCATTCCTCTGCTACTTTAGCACATCTTCAGCAGTGTGCCAGTTACATAACATCCGAGATGGCCTGAAATTACAAGTTACCAGCTGGCACTCTCAACAGATAGTTTTTGAGAGAAATACAAAAAATAAAAAGACATCACTTATGCTGTAAAACACGCCCTGAAAATAAATATCACAACTTTGTTTTTCAATAAGAAAGCACAATCAAACCTTGCTTTATGGTCACCTCTGTAATACAACCTCACAATTCAGGTCAGTCTAGGATAGTCCCAGAGTTGTTCTAAATGCAATGACATATAGGTAATTAGTCCTGTTAATGCGGCCACTCCCTCCATTTAATCAGGTCTCTTGGCCAGTCCCCACTGTCACCTTAATAGGGAGCTTCTGCTATTTTTCTTATCAAATTCATGAGACTAGCCCTAACACAGAATCTTTGAGACTATCTTACACAGCACCTGTCAAAGTTGACAGGTTCTAGTGACTTCTGTCAAGTAGTAGCTCCACTACTAAGGTCTCTCACAAATGCATTCCTGTAAATGACCATGGTCATGGTCAAGTACACGTGATCATGTACAAGTGTATCAAGTCAAGCACATTTGATTGAGTATATATATGTTAGGTCAAGTACATCTGATTAAGTGCAAGTACAGACACATTTTATCATGTACAAATACATTTGGTCGAGTACAAATACATTGGGTCAAGTACAAGAACATTTGATCAAGTACACAACCCCCGGTAGGTCAATTATAATTGTACAAGTACATTAGGTCAAGAACATTGCGAAGTAAATTGGATGAAATACAAGTACTAGGTATAGCAAGTACATTTGACAAAGTACAAGCAAATTAGGTCAACTATATTTCAGTCATAACGATCAACTTATTATCTCTAATAAATGATACACTAGTTGCAGGTGCAATCAGAAACAACACGAACAAAACCAGAGAAACTTATTATTCTTTGTTCTAAATACATTGAAGCTATGTACTTGAAATGTCCTTCATATTTCTGCAAGTGCAATTTATTCACAAGTCATACTGAATGAAGTACAATGTGACTTTGCTTTTACAGTCACCTTGATAATCCACCCACCTCACAATTAAGGTCACATGTAACATGTAGGAAATATGCTCTATTCACCTTGCTAATCAGGCCACTAAATAGCAAGGTTCCGCTGTACAGAAATACTGAAAAAGTACTTACATGAAAGTACTTGACCTTGATAACTAGCCCCAATATGACCTTGAACTTGACCCTGATAACTACCCCTACCCGACCTGACCCCCTGTATCATGACAGTTCGAAGCCTGTGTTACTGTTGATGGCGTATCTCAGTTTTTCTCTCAGTGTACTCTTGCGCTGGTAGTTGGGAAGTTTGAGCAGATTGAAACATGTCGACGATGTCGGAAGTCGACTCACTGGTGCTGTCTTGTGAATGTTGAAGAAACCTTTGAGCACGCTGCCAACCGTGTCACCCGTGTCCTGTGTGACACAGACACTGACACAGTTCATAAGGGACAAGGAAATTTTATGATTTCATCAATTTCCATTCGTTAAAAACCAAGGCCTTTAAAACCTTGAATTTTCTGGATGACATGAAGGAGGCTGGAATTTTTTTCACACATGAAATGATGGGGAGCTGTAATGTGCAATTCTCTGTCCGCGGGAACTACAAGAGGTGAACCTTGACCCCTCTAGAGGGGGTCATTGTGACACCTTCTGGAGGAAGAAATTTTAACAGATAAAATGATGTGGTAATTTTTGCCTTGGATTTGTTCTGTGTATGTAAACCTTTAAGGGTGTGTTATAATGAAACACTCAGGGCAGACACAGAAAGGTCAGCAAAATGACTATTGCACTGATATTTATTAGCTCATGCATCTAGTTTTGTTCTTTAAAGCAATTTCACTCATTAACAGTGACCTTGCATACAAAAGAGCCAATGCCAGGACTTGCGTCTAGACTACTGGCACTGTGTGTCACAGAAATAGTATCCACTGTGAGATACTAAATAAATGGTTGATATTGTTGCGTACCTGGTCGTCGCTCACTTCGACACATCTGATTGAAAATGGCGGCTCGAGATGAGCAAAACCCAAGAGAGGAGACTTGGAGCAGCTCGTGACGAACTGAAACAGACAGTACACAGCTTACACACCAGGGGAGCTACAGTCACTAGGCGGAGACACGGTGACAACATAGTCACGCACTAGAGGGTGACATAGTGATACACTAAAGGGAGGCAAAATCACATTAGAAGGTAGAAAAGGTAAACATAAAGGTACTTTCTTATATAGTGCCATATCCAGTCCCCAGGACTCATCAAGGGACTTTACATTTTTCTCTCTCAGTCTCTGGCAGATATGTTCAATTAAACACCGTCTCAATTTCACAAGGAAACATTACCAAAGGGTGACATAGTCACACACCAGAGGGTGACATAGTTACACACTAGAGGGTGACATAGTTAACACTAGAGGGTGACATAGTTACACACTAGAGGGTGACATAGTTAACACTAGAGGGTGACATAGTTAACACTAGAGGGTGACATAGTTAACACTAGAGGGTGACATAGTTAACACTAGAGGGTGACATAGTTAACACTAGAGGGTGACATAGTTAACACTAGAGGGTGACATAGTTAACACTAGAGGGTGACATAGTTATACACCAGAGGGTGACACAATCACACATCAAAGGGGGACATAGTCACACCCAATAAAGTGATAATAGTCACACAGCAGAGGGTGACGTAATCACACACAAGAAGGTGACATAGTCACACACACAAGAAGGTGACATAGTCACACACACAAGAAGGTGACATAGTCACACACACAAGAAGGTGACATAGTCACACACAAGAGGGTGACATAGTCACACACAAGAAGGTGACATAGTCACACACACAAGAAGGTGACATAGTCACACACACAAGAAGGTGACATAGTCACACACACAAGAAGGTGACATAGTCACACACAAGAGGGTGACATAGTCACACACAAGAAGGTGACATAGTCACACACACAAGAAGGTGACATAGTCACACACAAGAAGGTGACATAGTCACACACAAGAAGGTGACATAGTCACACACAAGAGGGTGACACACTATATAGTGACATAGTCACACACTACATAGTGACATAGTGATACAGCATAGGACAACTAAGGAAACACAAGAGGGCAATGAAGTAACAGAAAAGAGGGTGACAAAGTCACCTGTCAGTTGCATAGACACTCCACAAGAGAAGACACACATTGAGACTATAAGAGAGCAGAATGAGACACTAAGAGCAGCATACTGAGACAGGTAGTCTCTGCAGCAGACAGCTTGTAGAGACTTCACTGACACACTACCTTGAGGAAAGCACCCTTCTCTTCCTGGTTGAAGTCTCGCTTCAGTATGTCCCACAACCAGCTGATCACCCGGTGGTTGTCATGGAAACCACCATAATAATGTGTGTGTCTTCTGCAAGTGACAAAACAAACAAACAAACAAACAAACACGTTATCAGGCTGTAACATTTGTTATTAACATACACTAACGCTGTTACTATAAAAAGGAAATAGTTTATTGACAATGTTGACGTTTTGAAAGTTGAAATGTAGTTCATTTATGTAAAACATAGATCATGATCATGGTAAACACTATTTGTACAATGTTCCAATTCTCTTACCAATTATGTATATATGGCTTAGACTTAGTAACCCACAAGTTGTGGAAATATATATTTATTTATTTATGTTTAATCCGTCTTTGATAAGACAAATTGATTTCTGTTGGTATAAGTAAATGTGATTTAAGACCTGTCTACATCGAGTGTTTTATGGGAGATAACGTAGAGCTGTTATATAGTTAAAAATATATATATAAATGCAACTAAATGACATGACACGTACCTGAGGTCGTCGAGGTCAAGGTCAGTCGTGTCACCTGATATGAGTTTCTGTAGTTCTGGTGCAGAGAACATGGTGAGCCAGTCTGGTGTGATGATGGACTTGAAGCCGTGTAGGAAGGCTGTGGTCTGTTCTCGCGTCTGGATGGCCATCTTGAAGTGGGCCATCAGGTGCACGTAGCTGATCCTGGCAAACGAAACGGTTCACAGTAAGACAGAAAGTCATGCTGACATACTCTGACTACAAACTTACACACTGAAATCATTTGAATAACTGTAAAGAATCATCATAGAATGCTGATGTTTGATATTAAATGAAATGACTTTCATTCAGGCTTAGCCCCTGCATCATTAGATGAGTTTTAAAATTGAGAGTATCAGCATGTTAACAACATAACCACTGATGTTTGTTGCCAGACCAAACTACTCAGTAGCAGTTACCAGTCTGCCCCTTATCAAACTTAACATATTCGGGACTGTCCCAAATATGTTAAGTTTGATAAGTCTGACTTTGGGAACCCTTGGATGTTTTCTAAAAGCAAGACATTGACTAACCTGTTCTCGCTGGTGACCGGCATCATCTGACCACCGGGCACCAGCTCATGTGTCACAATCTTGCCCATCACGTCCTCGTCGTAGGAGAAGGTCAACTCAAGGTCATCGATCCCATCCTCACAATGCTAAAGGTTAAACATGGTATATTGTGAGTCTGATGAGTGATGACAATAGCTGATATTCTAAGGTGAATTTTTTAATGGACTGGTAACAATGAGCAAATGGATATAAATAGAAAATAAGAATATGTATATCTGGATTTTATTTATTATTGTCAATTTGAATTAGCAGCCACCAAGACAAATAACTGAATATAATAACAATAGAGTGATACAAATAATAATACAAGTACTAATTTTCTTTAGACAATTTTCTTTAGATGCTAACTAAAACAATACAAAGAGATGTCTCCACATAACACATTTACTCAGCCTAAAATGACACTGATTGTTACTGTTAGGTAGTGTATCTTCAATATGAAACACCACAGAAAAATTGAAATTTGCAAAGGTACTCAAATATGTTTATTGGGTAAGGTTGTGATCAAACAGTCTACCGGTAGTTTTTTTTTTCATTTAATTCATATCATGCACTGAACGGCGCGTGCAATGATGTGGAGAACTATAATGCAATGAGACCTATTTCATGATAGAGGGTTATATTTTGTTATTTCCACTCTAGTTTCAACTCTGTTGAAGTCGTCTTATGTCTGCTGTATACCTGTGTCATTACAAACAATGTCTACAGGACATACCTTGATGTACGTCAGACTTCGATACAGTTCAGGATCAAGCGAAGGTAGTTCATCAATTGAACTGTAGGTGGCCGAGCGCTGGTGCCCGAGGATTTGTGAGAGGAAGAAAGATGCAAATGGCACCTCAACGACTATGCCCTAGATAACAGAGTCATAAGTGTTCCGTCAACTGCAATATTAAGTGGTAATTATTAGCAGAAATTCACTGAATCACTAGTTACTCCAGCCAGGTTTTATCACAAGAGTGGGAACTTGAAATGTACTTTAATTTTGTATAACATACTAACTAGTATGTGCAATTTTTTAAATAAATTGTATGAATAACCAAACCTACCCAGTATCCACAACATCATTTGCACAATCTAAATATACGATATGAATACTCAAACCTACCCAGTAACCAAGACAACCTACTAACTTGTTTGTGCATTTTTTAGCATCTTTATGCAGTTCAATAAGCTACATAACAGATGCACATGACAGTAAATGACAGTGAATTAATTTGTTTAGATTGCCTGTCGGTTGTTAAACAAATAAATTCCCAGCAATAGTATGTTTATAAAATATGAGACAGTTGTTATCAAGACATGAGGCACAAACCTCGTACACGGCCTTCGCAAGAATTCTCCCTACGAACTCAAAGAGAGCGAGATGATTCTCCTGGATGAAGGACAGTGGTGATGGATACAGCTTGTGTTCACTTGTTGCCTAGAACACAGCCTCCGTATCAATCACAACACATGGCCTACTTATCAATCACTACAACACACAGCCTCTATATCAATCACTACAACACACGGCCTCCATATCAATCACTACAACACACGGCCTCCATATCAATCACTACAACACACGGCCTCCATATCAATAACTACAACACATGGCCTCCGTATCAATCACCACTACACACAGCCTCTGTATCAATCACTACTACACACAGCCTCTGTATCAATCACTACAACACACGACCTCCATATCAATCACTACAACACACTGCCTCCGTATTAATGACTTCAACATACGGCCTCTGTATCAATGACTATAACACACGGGCTCCGTATCAATCACTACAACACATGGCCTCCGTATCAATCACTACAACACACGGCCTCTGTATCAATCACTACAACACACGACCTCCGTATCAGTCACTACAACACACGGCCTCCGTATCAATCACTACAACACACGGCCTCCGTATCAATCACTACAACGCACGGCCTCCGTATCAATCACTACAACGCACGGCCTCCGTATCAATCACTACAACACACGGCCTCCGTATCAATCACTACAACGCACGGCCTCCGTATCAATCACAACACACGGCCTCCATATCAATCACTACAACACACGGGTAAACACAACACATTGGGTAAATTAATTCACTCTACACTGCTTCAGTTCACGTAGCTGTGTGAATGAACACCTGGCTATAGACAGTGGTAAATATGTGTACATGAATAGCCCTTGCATTAACTGCAGTACGGCTAAATGCAGAAGTCAAGTTGGCAACCCATCATCTTTCAACCAGCTGGTGGAGTAGGAGGTGTTATTAAGACTGATGCAGTAAGAGGTGTTACAGCTGTATTAAGACTGATGCAGTAAGAGGTGTTACAGCTGTATTAAGACTGATGCAGTAAGAGGTGTTACAGCTGTATTAAGACTGATGCACCTGACTAACAACAGGACATATAATAGCTTCAACACTGCACAAGAAACTGACAGCACAATGATACAATGTGACACTCACCTTGAACAGATTTAAGGACGGATCAAAGACTCTTTTAATGGTTTCTTCAAGGAATTCTTTAAACACGCCATCCTGGTCTATACCAGCCTCATCCAAACCCTGCAACAGACGTGACGTGACGTTTAGTCTTGATACAGAGCATGACACAATTCAGCATGGAATGTGATGCAGAAATAAATAGATTACCCTCTTCTGTTACAGTATTATGTCTTTGATATCTTACATCTCCCTATTCCCATCTAATACTTACTTCTCCAGGAAGTATTCAGCCCCACAGAAGTTACCAAACAAAAGCTGTGTGTTCATATAGTTCAGCTAGCTTAATCCCCCTTACTTACTCAGTTAGTTATTTCTACAATATTACCATTGTTTATTTAGAACAATGATGTAAAATTAGACTAATATTTTATAAACTTAAAAAAACATTATTTAAATAAAACTAATACCAGAAAATCGCTAAATTAAAGTTTCCAAACCTTTACTTTATATGTGAAAACTCACTATTTTTTCATTCTCAGCGTATAGATGGATAAAATATTACAATAGTAGATTTTAATGATGAAATTTCTCCAAATCATAGATTTCCCCAGGATTGGTATTATTGCATCTGCCCTGAAACCTTTCATAAATTTAATGTAGATTCTGCACTAGCACTGACACAGTGTCTTCCTCTGGTGTCAACGAGTGCTGCAGAAAGAGAAAGTGAAAGTGGTCACTCACCTGTTCATTCACAAACTTCACCCTGATGGTGCCCTTGAGGGCTGTAGGGGGGAGGAGGGCCAGTTGTCTGTAGCCATCCTACAGACAGTCACAGGGTCACCGCCAGGGGGAGCTACTGGTAACAGTTCTGGTACTGTGATATTATTTTGGTAACTTCACTACGGTTGTAATACTATTGTCATTACTACGATACTGTCATACCATTGTGGAACCTCATTGATAACAAAATAATTATAAAACAAAATGGAAGCAGTGCGCTTCTAGCTGTATGTTTGTGAGTCACAAACAGCGGCTGGGATGTTTGTCAACTTTCATTACTGTCAATAGTTTCATGGACCATTATTTAGTTTGTGATCACACCAAATAATCTTTAATGAAGTATGTTATTCAGGAATACGATGTTGATTTTAACATTGTCAAAATATAACTAAACACTAGCTTAGTAAAAAAAATTGATGACCTTATGAGAATGGCCAGAAAGTCAAATTTAGTATTCAGTAAGCAAGCATGTACACACAATGGAGAGCTTAAATGTGTGTACACCATACTGCACAAACACTGAGTAGGCTCCATCCTGAAGCAATCTTAGAAATAGTCTCTTGTTTGTTCCGACTTACCTCAACAATTCTTGACCGGTGAACCGTGATAAGTGTCGACTGAGGCGTGACTGACATCGACTCAGTGAGACCAAGGGCCACTTTCTCTTTCATTACATACGAGCGAAACAAAATCACCCTCTGTGAAACAGGAAAATCATGTACAGATGGTGCTGTCCTCTAATGGTGTAATTATAATGGCAAAGGCAAAATAGTAAAAAGTAGTCAATGAACTTAGAAGTTTATACTACAATTATAATCAGAAGTGCGACATCCACCAGGTTTATCCTTAAAAGGCATGTTTACAAATATAACGTTTGATCTACTGGATGTTTATGCCAATTTTATCTGTCAGATGACCTGCCCAAATCCTGTCTCAACAAAACAACCGTGCTCTTTCCTTTTACTGCAAATAACAAATCTGAGCCAGTATTTTCAATGAAAAATATGACTGAAGAAAAGTGTTCCATTGCTTCCAGTTTGTTATGGCAAATTTTTATGACTTGGAACATAATTTACATTAAAACAGAATATGCCAAATACAAACTGTTTTTTTCTTCTAATTACGTATTGTATAGGGGAATCGGCAAAAAATGACAGTTCTGGTTATAAATGAGTGTTGTATACGACACCTATGTCTCGGTGTGGAATGATGTGACATGTGTGGCTATAAACGAGTGTGTTATATGACACCTACGTCTCGGTGTGGAACAATGTCACATGTCTGGCTATAAATGAGTGTGTTATATGACACCTACGTCTCGGTGTGGAATGATGTGACATGTGTGGCTATAAACGAGTGTGTTATGTGACATGTCTGGTTATAAATGTGTGCGTTACATGACACCTACGTCTCGGTGTGGAATGATGTGACATGTCTGGCTATAAACGAGTGTGTTATGTGACATGTCTGGTTATAAATGTGTGCGTTACACGACACCTACGTCTCGGTGTGGAATGATGTCACATGTCTGGTTATAAATGAGTGTGTTATATGACACCTACGTCTCGGTGTGGAACAATGTCACATGTCTGGTTATAAATGAGTGTGTTATATGACACCTACGTCTCGGTGTGGAATAATGTCACATGTCTGGTTATAAATGAGTGTGTTATATGACACCTACATCGCGGTTTGGAATAATGTCACATGTCTGGTTATAAATGAGTGGGTTATATGACACCTACGTCTCGGTGTGGAATAATGTCACGTCTGGTTATAAATGAGTGTGTTACACGACACCTACGTCTCGGTGTGGAATAATGTCACATGTCTGGTTATAAATGAGTGTGTTATATGACACCTACGTCTCGGTGTGGAATAATGTCACGTCTGGTTATAAATGAGTGTGTTACACGACACCTACGTCTCGGTGTGGAATAATGTCACATGTCTGGTTATAAATGAGTGTGTTATATGACACCTACGTCTCGGTGTGGAATGATATGTGGGACGCGCTGCAGGAGAAACTGGGCCGCTTTCTTGCCTCGGTCCAGTTCTGCAATGAAGAAGCTGGGCTTGACGTCCCTACAAGGAACAAGAGAACGCGTCTGATCAGAGACAGCAGCAACTCACACCAGATGGCACCAGGAGTTGCATACTGTGGCGCCACCAGTGAGGTGACAGCAAAATATTGTGAAACAATTAACTTGTCAACTGCCACACTTGTTAGCCTCAGTTACCCAGGTTCAATAATGTTGTGCCATTATTATTAGGTGCATTTGACCTATCTTTTGAACAAATGAATGACTTGTGAAATGTATTTGACCTGCCAAAAATGACGTGTTAGGTACTTGACCCACCAGTTGACCTCATAAACCTGTGAGGTCTATCTGACTTACTTATCTTGACCTACCATATGAGCCAGTGACCGGTGGGGTGTCTTGACCTACCATATGAGCCAGTGACCAGTGGGGTGTCTTGACCTACCGTATGAGCCAGTGACCGATGGGGTGTCTTGACCTACCGTATGAGCCAGTGACCAGTGGGGTGTCTTGACCTACCATATGAGCCAGTGACCGGTGGGGTGTCTTGACCTACCGTATGAGCCAGTGACCACTGGGTGTGTAGCTGCGCCGACAGTCTCGTTCATACAGAATCATGAGCAGCGAGTGGACAGAGTTGAAGAGAGGGTCAGAGATGGCCACCTTCACATCTGTGACACGGAGACATACATGACAACTTGACACTGGTTGTGACTGCTTGACATGGTGATTATATAACAGCTTGACACTAGACATGACAGATTGACATTATGTAACAACTTGACATTGTACATGACAAATTGACATTATTATAACAATAATTGTGTGTGACTGTGCGTTGGAGACTGCAGTGAGAGAGGTAGGGATTTGATGGATATTTTTAGATATGTTGGAAGTTTTATAATACCCCTGGTAGTAACATGATATATGACGGACTCATACTAGTCAAGTTTGCTGCATAACAGTACTATTGCAATTTTTAATGCATACATTACATATATAGAAGAATATGGCAAAGATCACAAATATGATAAAAACAGCAGTGACACATTTGAGCTAAGGTTGTGAGAAACAGAAGTAGCCCCCAAAGTCTGCCCCAGAAGGCGCCTGCTGCCGTACCAAGGTGATGCAGCCAGAGGATGCGGAAGACAAAGTGATTCAGCAGGTTGCTGATGGCCTGTAAGTTGTCTGCCGAGAATGGTTTGTGTTGTTCATACATCTCAATGTCATCTATGATCCTGCAAGTGACAGCAAAGATGTGAACCTGAGACCCACTTCAAAGTCATATTTCAGAATTATCAAACAAAGCACTGCACTGCTACTTCGTAACTTATAACTGGTTTACCCCAGAGCAAAAGCACCGACATGGTCATCTGTACAGTAATTTGAATTTAAATTAATTGGGTTAAATTTGTAGGTGAGAGATGACTGGTCCAGGTGAGAGGGACGTGAATGAACATAAACGAGGTGAGTGGACAGAGTCTGAGAGGAGATGCACTTACAATGATCCACAGTCTGATGAATGTTAAAGTTGTCCACTGCTGCTGTTTCTAACTGCTCTAGACTCATCACAGAACTATGACACAAGTAACACACTAAACACAGTCATGAACTGTTGACATAACTGTTAAATTGGCAACATAAACCATGATAACGGTGACTTAACTATATGACTAGTTATATAGTCATGACAATGGTGACAACATAGCAATACTTATAATGACATAACCACAAGTCACTATTAGGATGGTTTGATAATGATGAAATAACCGTGACATTGGTGACACGTCTATGACATAGGTAAGTTAACATAGTCATAATGATGACAACTTTGAATCAACACAACCATCACATCAAATAATGACAGTACAATCAAGACACAAGTAACAAAACCATGACATAGACGACACTACAACTTGCGACATTCTGTAAAATATTAGTGACATGCAAAACACTGGTGACACAGTGGTGACACTGACGTGATGACGTGACTGGCAATGTCACAGCTGAGACGCAGCATGCAGAAGACAGGGTGACTTGTGTCATTTGGTGTCATAGCGATGACGTCAAGGAAGACCCGCAGTCCACAGTCGGTGACCCCGAGGTCAGTGAGCAGCTTCCAGAGTCGTGGCAGGACGATGTCTTGACAGCTGAGACCTGGGGGGACGTCACGACAACACTGCACTTCACAGTCATCAACACAGGACCATGTACAGTGTACTTGTGTACTTGTTGACATAACTAACGTGGCTGCTTTGATAGTGACATTTTATGTTGTAATGGGGATCACCTGACCCACCTTATATGGGATATTAATAACAAAATGGGCAAATATAAATGTGTATATGTCCTTATGTTATACACTGTATATGTAATTGCCATATTTACATGTCATATATGCCTGTATAGATGGAGTCAAATAAACGTTCTGCCCTGCCCTGCCCTGCCCTGCCCTGCCCTGCCCTGCCCTGCCCTGCCCTGCCCTGCCCTGCCCTGCCCTGCCCTGCCCTGCCCTGCCCTGCCCTGCCCTGCCCTGCCCTGCCCTGCCCTGCCCTGCCCTGCCCTGCCCTGCCCTGCCCTGCCCTGCCCTGCCCTGCCCTGCCCTGCCCTGCCATCAATTTGACCTTGACCAACCTGCCAAAATGTCTGTCTTCAGTTGGGCAAGTGTCTGGATGGAGGTGAGATACATGTCACATGCCACGCAAGTGGACATCACAACTGGACTGGTCAGTTTCACATGGGCTGTACTCTGTTTTGAGGTAGTTGCTTTCTCCAGGACCTTCTTGAAGATACCTGCAGGCAAGAAACAGCTTCTGGAAGTTAGCTAGAAATTGCATTCTAAGAACTGCTAATTGCACTATACCATGTAATGCAAGTTCAAATATAGCCAAAGTGTGCGAAGGCAGCACCAGGCCTGGTCACTACTGGGCTCTTCTTTTTCTCTTCCCTCAGATACTGGACGGGGCCCTTTGCAGGGCGTTTAAAGTCCAACGACAATTTGTGAGTCCACTACAGGTTACACATTTACTCCCTGTGTAGGATCTTTTACTTCCCCTGGCATAGACACCAGACAGAAGGGACCACAGGCTTTTAGTGTCTCTTCCAAAAGACACAGGCAAATGTGGGGTGAACGAAATTGCCAAAGTTTCGAAACGGTGTTAGTTAGGGTTGAACCACCGTCCCCTCGATTGACAGTTCGGTGCTCTACCGCACAACCACCGCTCCCCACTTGGTCTCAGTCAAGATGGTCTTATGTACTTCCACTCAGCCAGCCCCGTTTGCAGAATGCAGTGGAGACCAACAGTGTATGATATTTCACTAATTGTCCAGAATATTAATTTTCTATGTTTCTCACCTACAGGTAGCAATATATCTTTAACCCACAGTGTCTCTTCCACAGGCAAATGTGGGGTCAATTGTATTGTCATAAAATTTTAAACATAATTAAATGAACATGAAAATGAACACACAATATGCACAGAAAACCAACAGTCTGGAGTATACTATTAAAAACCTGCAGGCAACTTTCTAGTTTTACACGGGTCTAATGTGTTGTTTACGCACTTTTACGTTCTGTACTGTGTTCAGACTTTGCCATCTGAGATGCCACCTGCTGGTCATTGTAGGCGAACAGATCCTCGAAGAGAAGGTGGATCATCTTCACGTTCCACAGCAGTCGAAGTTGCTTCACCACAAATGGCATGGCTTCGTGTAACCTACATTTTGACAAAAACAGGAGTAAGTGAAGAAGTTCATCAGATCAAAAAATTTAACGGTGAAAATCTTCATTTTAAAGTTCTTTGCAGACAATCCATTATTCAAGTGACTTTCATTTTCAGACAACCGTGGCAATCCAATTTCCCAGAGCCACTTAGGCCATCTAGGATTACTCATCTGCAGATGTTCACTAAAATTAACAGAACATTACAACAAAATGTTAAACCACGTATGACAGCAGCGGAACCCATTACCAAAAGTGAAAGTGATAACCGTTTGACATATCAAATATGTAAACATAAAAATGAAAGCCATATCTTATTATCAAAAGCAAAAGTAACTGACACTTCTCTAAGTGACTGCTCAGTCAGTGACTCATCATCACAAGTGAAAGCTCTGCAATCCACTGTCAAAACTGTTACTAACAATGATGGCAGTGGGATCAATTGTACAAAGTGAAAGTATTGACTGCCAGGAATAAGAATGAAGGTCGTGACCCTGACCTCTGGTCGGCGCGCTGTGAGAACCAGCCCAGGACGGGGTGCCAGTGGGTGAGACTTGACTTGTTGCTCTTCACATACGTCTGACATCGATTCAGCAGCCGTGTGACAACTCTCTGCAACAACAGGTCATACTCTATCACACCGGCCACATTTCTGGGCTTAAATTCTGTAATTTTACTTTAAATTACAGTACATTGAAAATTCTACAAGACAGTTCTGTCCACATTCTGTTTTTTAATATCTTTCTACAAGCCTGTCTGGTTTATTTTCCTTATGCATTCTATGTTCGTGCTAAGTGAAATTGTGAGACCATCTGACCTACTTGTTTATAAATGTTGTTGTTTTCTTACTGTCTCCATGACAACTTAAAACAACAACAAAGTCTTCTGTGTGACCTAGAGCAAAACAAACCAACATGACTCGATCATGACTTACCATGAAGTCTTCTGTGTGCTCCACTAGACCCTAGAGCAAAACAAACAATATGACTCAATCAAATTATCACCTAAATCAATATATTTTACAATAATCTATCATAGTAATTACTTCACACACATTACACATGCTGAATTAATATAAAAACTATTTTGTTGCATTAGATGCAGTTATTGCATTACATTTTAAATTGCTTTATATGCCATTCAGATGGTAACTGTTAGTTTGAACTGGACAAATTCAACATTAGGACGGTGAAATCAATATAAAATAGCATCTCTGTAATATGGAATCTGCTATCAACCAACATGGCATGCAGCAACAGTAACCAGAGCTGATTCATCCGAGCTGGGGTTCTTTAGCACACAGCACCCTCACATAGATGGTATAAAAACTTAAAACAGATACTGTACTAAACATAGAGACATCCAAGATTGAGCAAGATCTGTGTGCATTTGGTTCCATCGGAAGAGTCTCCTACCTAACAGCTCTGATGTGGCCTTGTCAGAAGTGATATTATGGCATCATTTCACAAAATTACATCTGCAGACATTTCGCAAAGCAAAATTACAATATGGGATAAATATTTGAGACATGATTTATTTCAACATATATTTGCAGAAAGGATGACCTACCTCCATTTCTGAGTTTCCTAGCTGGATCAAATTTGCTGAAATCCAAATATAATTGTAGTTAGAATAAAGATTCATGGTTTTGTTTGTTACAGAAATACTGCACAATGTATCGGTGTGTGTTGGTATCGGTGTGTGTGTGTGTGTGTGTGTGTGTGTGTGTGTGTGTGTGTGTGTGTGTGTGTGTGTGTGTCTGTGTGTGTGTCTGTCTGTCTATGTGTGTGTGTGTGTGTGTGTGTGTGTGTGTGTGTGTGTGTGTGTCTGTGTGTGTGTGTGTGTGTGTGTGTGTGTGTGTGTGTGTGTGTCTGTGTGTGTGTCTGTCTATGTGTGTGTGTGTGTGTGCGTCTGTGCGTCTGTGCGTCTGTGCGTCTGTGCGTCTGTGCGTCTGTGCGTCTGTGCGTCTGTGCGTCTGTGTGTGTGGACAACCAAAGACAAAATGGCAGAAGATAGTAATAGCGGAACTGCAAGAACTGTATGTACCTGCAAAGTACCAAAAAGATGATTTTGGTACTTTGCTCATTATCAGACATTTGACAGTTGATGGGGCGAGGCTGAGACCACAGTGAAGGAACAAGGTGATAGCCTTATGTGCCACTGGGGATGAAGAAGATAAGTAAGTATTAACACTAATGTGCACAAGTGTTTCACAAGAACAACTGGATCTGACATGAAACAATTACCTTAACATAGACTCACAAGGTAAATCAACTGGGACAATACGTACATTCACTCAAAAAATCCTGTTAACTGACATAACAAATTGTGATTTAGTTCCTACCTAGCAGACAGAGGGCGTAGTTTCCCTCGAGGGTGTTGAAGATTATCTTAGTACTTTGCTCATTTGACAGAAGCACGAGGGACTGGGAGAAGATGCGATACTTCATCAGCTCCACCAGACACTGCAAACACAGAGAGACAGGTACAGGCACTGCTGGAAGGTTAGTTTCACTTTCACTTTATCTACCCACAGGACTGCTCTAAACACTTACCCTTCACCACTAGGCAGACCTGTTCAATGACACACTATGTTGATTTCTCTTGGTAGTATTCAGCCACGCTGGCAACAACAGTATTGTTATCTATGTCTCTCGCCTGTGATTCCAATGTATGACCCACAGCACTGACCCACCCCAAAGATGCTCACATAGAATCACGCGTGATTTACCCTAGACAGAGAACAATTTTAAATGAGCTATTTTGTTGTCTTTCACCTGTGTCAATTTAAAATATTATACGAGTAAATGTGGATGATGTTTGCATAGAAATACCTAGGTGCTTGTGATGTGTGATGTTGGCATAGAAAGACCTAGGTGCTTGTGATCTGTGATGTTGGCATAGAAAGACCTACGTGCTTGTGATCTGTGATGTTTGCATATAAAGACCTACGTGCTTGTGATCTGTAATGTTTGCATATAAAGACCTAGGTGCTTGTGATCTGTGATGTTTGCATATAAAGACCTACGTGCTTGTGATCTGTAATGTTGGCATAGAAAGACCTAGGTGCTTGTGATCTGTGATGTTTGCATAGAAAGACCTACGTGCTTGTGATCTGTGATGTTTGCATATAAAGACCTACGTGCTTGTGATCTGTAATGTTTGCATATAAAGACCTAGGTGCTTGTGATCTGTGATGTTTGCATAGAAAGACCTACGTGCTTGTGATCTGTAATGTTTGCATAGAAAGACCTAGGTGCTTGTGATCTGTGATGTTTGCATAGAAAGACCTAGGTACTTGTGATCTGTGATTTTTGCGTAGAAAGACCTAGGTACTTGTGATCTGTGATGTTTGCGTAGAAAGACCTAGGTGCTTGTGATCTGTGATGTTTGCATAGAAAGACCTAGGTGCTTGTGATCTGTGATGTTTGCATAGAAAGACCTAGGTGCTTGTGATCTGTGATGTTTGCATAGAAAGACCTAGGTGCTTGTGATCTGTGATGTTTGCATAGAAAGACCTAGGTGCTTGTGGTGTATGCAGTGAACTAGTGTGTACCTCTGGTGCGACGGCAGAGAGGTGGAAGATGACAGCGGGCACAGAGAGGATATGGAGGAGGAAGACACTCGTCAGGTTGGTGGAGAACTCAGCCGCAACCAGAGGCCTGAAACACATGGCAGATCATTTTAGAAACACACGGCAGATCACTTTAGAAACACACGGCAGATCCCTTTACAAACACATGGCAGATCACTTTACAAACACACGGCAGATCCCTTTACAAACACATGGCAGATCCCTTTACAAACACACGGCAGATCCCTTTACAAACACATGGCAGATCCCTTTACAAACACATGGCAGATCACTTTACAAACACACAGCAGATCCCTTTACAAACACACGGCAGATAACTTTACAAACACACGGCAGATCCCTTTACAAACACATGGCAGATCCCTTTACAAACACATGGCAGATCACTTTACAAACACACTGCAGATCGCTTTACAAAAACATTTAGGGCTATGACTGGTGTATGTACACTTGGCTTTCAGAGACCAGAGTTCTTGGGGAGAGACGTGGATGTGTGACAACAACATTACTGTGTGGTTGTGTGACAACAACATTACTGTGTGGTCGTGTGACAACAACATTACTGTGTGTGTGTATGACAATAACATTACTGGCTGGTTGTGTGACAACAACATTACTGGGTGATTGTGTGACAACATTACTGTGTGGATGTGTGACAACAACATTACTGTGTGGATGTGTGACAACAACATTACTGTGTGGTTGTGTAACAACAACATTACCCTGTGGTCGTGTGACAACAACATTACTGTGTGGTTGTGTAACAACAACATTACCCCGTGGTTGTGTGACAACAACATTACTGTGTGGTTGTGTAACAACAACATTACCCTGTGGTCGTGTGACAACATTACTGTGTGTGTGTTTGACAATAACATTACTGGCTGGTTGTGTGACAACAACATTACTGGATGGATGTGTGACAACAACATTACTACCCTCAATAGCAGAATTTGTTAACAGTACCTCTACACTTTACACTGTCATAAATCTCCAACATTACCCCCTCAAGGCTCTAGCTTAAGTGATGATAGAAAAAAAGCCAAAAAACTACCCCCAAAATCAAATATACAACAGGCCTGTAGCAGGTCCCACAAATAACACTAAATATATTATATGTATAAAACTTTACAATTATGATAAAACGTATGAAAATTGAAATAAATCAAAATTATTAATAATTTATTTATTTAAAAATTACTCCAATCTGACAAATGGAACCCACATAGGACTTTTTAATTTTTTGTGTGCTATTTTTGTCCCCAGAAGTTAGAATTGGTCTTATTGAAACTGAAAGTAAGGATATATGTCAAGGCTGGTGATTATTGCAAAAGGTTTTTCATCGTGATAATACCACAAAATATCTACTACAATAATAGCGCACATCTGCAACAGTTCCTTGTGTATCATCAGAGTACCTACCAGTATTGTGAGGTAGCAATAGTCCTGACAAAACAGCCCAAAAATTTACCTGAACCGGAGGTGCCAGTTTAATGAAGTCAATAAGAATGTTCTTAATGCTAAGATGACTGTCTCAGTAAATGATGACATTTTATTTCAATAAGCAAGCATAGGAGTTTACACAAACACACCCCACTAAGTAACTGTGCAACTTTAAGTACCCTCCATTAGACAGGCCCAGTGCTGCCCAGACCAGAGAAGAGAGGGTGGGGTAGTAAGAGTTCTCACCGCAGGGCCAGGGTCATGACGGCCGCCAGAGAGGCCGGCTTGAAACACGGCTTTGACCTCGCCAGACCTTTGGTGAGTAACACCTGACGACAGGCAAACATCACACCACCTTCAATATGATTCAACTCAATAACTAATTCTGTACTTGGTATATAACTATACAAGTAAAAATTAAGTATCAAAATATAATATTTCTAATAATTAAATATCATTGAGTGAGTGAGTGGGTAAACTGGAAATGAATCAGTATTACCACTTTCTTTAAATATAGTACAGTAGGAATTACTAAATGTGTCTATGCAGCATTGTAATAAAAATTTGCAATTTATTTGTTGTACAAATATAATGTTCAAGGTAATGGCATGATGTCTAGTCAGCCCGAGTGATTAGATTAATCTATTTTTATACAGACATATCTCATCACAATGGTCAGATCTGTTTTCACCTGACAATAAATTAATAATAGATTTGTAATAAGACATTCAATGGACAGGAACTAAGACCTACATGTATAATTCCTCTACAGGCAAGTATCTTTATGAATATAATTTCTACATGATGTTTTGTACAATGACTCATACTGACCAAGCCCCACTTTACCCTACCCCCAACTCACCTGGAGAGCGGGGTAAAAGCCTTGTGAGTTGAGAAACCCCATCACATTATTGCACAGTTGATTCAGGCCTGGCTTCAACACTTCACCTGGAAATAAAACGTCACAGTCAGTGACAGCTGTAGTTACATTCTCTCTCTCTCTCTCTCTCTCTCTCTCTCTCTCTCTCTCTCTCTCTCTCTCTCTCTCTCTCTCTCTCTCTCTCTCTCTCTCTCTCTCTCTCTCTCTCTCTCTCTCTCTCTCTCTCTCTCTCTCTCTCTCTCTCTCTCTCTCTCTCTCTCTCTCTCTCTCTCTCTCTCTCTCTCTCTCTCTCTCTCTTTATTTTTGCATTCCTACCTCAATAATTCTTCACCTATGTGTACAATTTCAAAAACCCACAAACATTGTTAGTATTCCAAATTGCCATAAAGGATTATTTTCAACAATATTGATAGCATTTTGCAAACATGCAGTTCGGAGTGCTGTTTGTACTGCTAAAAGTGCCTAAGACATCATAATATGTGGACTACGCCTTGTCGTGAATGGAGTTTACACAGACTGCTGCATTGCAAAGAAATAAACACAAATGATAATTAACAAGGTAAAGATGTCAGTGGCATGACGAATCCACTTTTACAATTTTATTTTAGGCATCTTTAAATGATAATTTTGTGAAACTGAAGAATTCTGCAGAGAGCCATATTTTTATGACACCTTATAAATCTTCTTAATCTTGTGCAAGAAGTAAATCCAGAGCAATCAGACAACAGTACAAATGCTTTGTAGTTCATTCTGTATAAACACTTTGTGAAACTAGTCCCAGATGTATGAACACATGCAGCGTAATATATACATGCACAAATAAACACCCACACCCACGCACCCACACCCGTCCACACAAACACCCACACCCACCCACGCACCCACACCCGTCCACACAAACACCCACCCACGCACCCACACCCGTCCACACAAACACCCACACCCACCCACGCACCCACATCCGTCCACACAAACACCCACCCACGCACCCACACCCGTCCACACAAACACCCACACCCACCCACGCACCCACACCCGTCCACACAAACACCCACCCACGCACCCACACCCGTCCACACAAACACCCACACCCACCCACGCACCCACACCCGTCCACACAAACACCCACCCACGCACCCACACCCGTCCACACAAACACCCACACCCACCCACGCCCGTCCACACAAACACCCACACCCACCCACGCACACACACACAACATATACGCCACCTGCTTTTCCTGCCACAATCTTCCACTTGGCGGCGCTAGTGAACATGATGAGCATGTGCAGACACACTGTAATCATCTTCATCTCCCGTGGCAACTCCGGCTAAATCAAGTAAAGGCATTAAAATTCGTGCAAAAATCACAATCACAAGGCTACTTATGAACATGTAAATGTACATTATCTTGTAGCGCTGTATCCAGTGACTAGGGCTGCTCAAAGCACCTTCCCTCTCCCCCTGTGGCAAACTTGTTCTTAAAAAAATATAAATATCATCTCAACAGCATCAAGATCCAAACTCAGAACAAGCAGTTTAAACCTTGTCCTTTGTAAAAAAAAAATGTTGGCTGTTTCTGTTAAATATCTAAAAAGGCTTCTACAATTTTACTTATTTTTATTTGTTTCCACAAAAACTAACCTCTGTAGCAATGACAGACGGAAGGTTTACTGCTGTTGTTTGTCCACAGTGAGTTAGGCTCAACACTTGCCACTGTTCTAGCACTGTCTCCACTTCCCACTGTCTCTGCACTGTCTCCACTTCCCACTGTCTCTGCACTGTCTCCACTTCCCACTGTCTCTGCACTGTCTCCACTTCCCACTGTCTCTGCACTGTCTCCACTTCCCACTGTCTCTGCACTGTCTCCACTTCCCACTGTCACTGCACTGTCTCCACTTCCCACTGTCACTGCACTGTCTCCACTTCCCACTGTCTCTTACAGTGGAGCGCAGTGGCTCAGGGGTAGAGCTTTGGACTCTCGACTACGAGAACCCTGGTTCGAATCCTGGCTGCGGTGTTAAAACCGTGGGCAAGTTTTTTCACTCTAAATTGCTCCAGTTCACTCAGCTGAATAAAATGAGTACCTGGCTATAGACAGTGGTGGATATGTGTACGATCAGCCTTTGTGCATTATTTGTAGCATATGGCTGGATGCTTCCCAGAGAAGCCGAGATGGTGTCTGAGTGAACAGGTCTGTCAGGGAAGTAAAGTGTAAAAGTGCTTTGAGCGGTCCTGAGGACTGGATACTGCGCTATATAAGAGCTTGCCTTTACTTTTTTTTTTACTGTCACTCCTTTCCCAACCCTTTTAAATCTCCCACCATAGTCTATGTCATCCTTCCCTCCTCTTCCCTCCCACTTTTTAGGCATCTACTTTCTTTCCAAGCTGGTCTTCTCCCAGTCTCATCTACATGACAAACTCTTAACTAAATGTGTGTTTGGCTAAACTGAAATTACTCATGTGTAACTCACTTTTGTTTACGACAGCAGGAGACAGACGAGTCACAACTTTGTCGTCTCGTACTCACTGCACGGATCAGACAAACGTAGACATTGTTGTGTAAAACTACTATTGAAAGAGAAACTAAAGTGTCTTTTACTTACTTTGAGGATCTTGAAGTAGGAGCAGCATTGCCACAGGACGGCCTTCAGCTGTTGGATCCAGGCCAGGACGTGATCCTTTGACAGTGCCAGTGACACGTACGAGTTCTACAAAGTGACACATTCAGTCAAGGACACATACAAGTCTAGTGAAACATCTAATGATATCAAGATTGACACACAATGTCTAATATGATTGTCACTTAATTCACTCTGGTTCCTTTCTTTCACTGATCAGGTGTAGTAGTAATTATCACTCCCCCACTTCCTCACCCCCACTCCCTTTCCTTCAACCACTCCCCCCACAACATCTGCAATATTTGAGAAGTATTTGTGACAACAACAGAAGTCACCACAACACCCACCTTCACACTGTCTGCATTCATGCTCAGCAGAATGTATTTACACATGTATTCATAGCGCTGAAACAATAAGAACCTCTTTTAACATTTACACAGGAACAGTTTTTATTCATAGATGACCTACAGACATGTCTACAGATAGTAAATATATTGTTCATGGCTCCAAGAATGGTTTATTGTATGATTTACTAACTTTGGAGCTTTATTTGTCGAAGCGAGTACGACGTTTCGGTCCGTCAGCTACGGACCTTGTTAACATACTGGTGTCACGTGTGTTGCCTCAGATTTCAGCGGGATAAAAGTGAAGGAGACAATATACATCAGACAGAGAGCCCTTACCATGAATAGAGATCAGAGATACCATCTGCCTGCCATCTACAACCAAATTATCCTGCCAAAATCTGAGGCAACACACGTGACACCAGTACGTGAACAAGGTCCGTAGCTGACGGACTAAAACATTGTACTCACTCGCTTCGACAAATAAAGCTCCAAAGTAAGTAAATCATACTACAATGTCTATAGATGTGTGTTTACTGTAGGTCAGTGTATCCATATTAAACAAGCCAAAGTTACTGAGAGAATGTTTCACAAAGACACACCTTGTAATACAGAGTTCCCCTGCTATATGATGACTAAGGTGGTCACCTCACTGTTTTTTCTAAGCCCGAAATATTCAGAAATTGCCATCTCATCGCTAGTTCTTGGGTTCCTGTTGACAATTCAGAGGTAATGCTACACATGTGTTTACATGCGGACTTGTAATGTCTTTCCCCACTATATAGTGGTTCTGTTCCCAGACCCCCCTTAGCATCACTTCATGCCTTGACAACTTGGTCGTCTCACCCTACCACCTCGACCAACCACGGCAAACACTGATAGTTTTAATTTTATTAAAAAAAGACATTTTGCACACAAAATATGTTAAGTTGGTAAGCTTGTTTCTGGAGGAAATGTTGAAACATGCGACATTCGACTCATCTACAGTGAATCCTGTACACACAGTGATGTCATGTGACACTCACGTCATGTGACACTGATGTCATGTGACACTCACGTCATGTGACACTGATGTCATGTGACACTGATGTCATGTGACACTGTTGTCATGTGACACTGTTGTCATGTGACACTGTTGTCATGTGACACTCACGTCATGTGACACTGATGTCATGTGACACTGATGTCATGTGACACTGATGTCATGAGTTAAAATGTCACATTTCAACATATGCTCCAAAGTAAGTTTACTTCTTGTTGTCTAATGGAATCATAACGAACAATATATTTCACACATTAAGTACCTGTTAGCCAGTAATGTAGCGAAACATACAGAGTGAGTGTGATCATAAAACATAGTCTTGTGGTTCATGTGATGCTACAAGGATGTTTGACGAAGATCTATGGAGCTGAGTAAAGATAATTGTTGAAGACAACTAGAATACTGCAGACTACAAATTTTGGGACTTGGCCCCAAAATTCAGAAATGTCCAAAAGTTCAAGAACTTATATTTTCTTAACTCTTCTTTCATAAAAGTCATGTTATAAGGCAAAACAACTGCAGATGTTTAAGCGAAATAATGATCTAAAATCCACTTTGATAAATGTGACCAATGGTGAAATGTGACATTAGGAAGATACAGTTTCAGTGGTAATTACAAACCACAAATTGGCAACCAAAGATGAAAGTGATAACTAACCTTGGGATCATTCTTTGCTCGGAGCAGAAAGAGGAATTTGTTGATGACTGGGAACACTTCAGTGGCTGAAAGAGTAATAAGATCATCAAAGTAACAACTGATTAAAACGTTTTATAGATATGCAAATTTTTGTGAAAAATATTCATAACTGAATAACAAATTATTTGCTAGATTGATTGGTTTATTTTTACTAATAGGCAATTTTTTTTAAATGCTATGCTATTTAATACTGTATTAATTTTAGTTATTTATAACATACATACATATTTTTATTTTTTAATATTTATATTTGTTGAATAGTAATATGTTGTGAAGTGCCACAAACAATTATTATTGATATGCGGCTAAAATAAAATATATTATTAATAATACTAATTAAATTTCAAATCCAGAAATGTGAAGTACATGTACAAAAGACAGTTTTAAATTACACTTTACATAAAAATATTGAAGAAAGTTAAATTACAGAATACCTTTATTAATGTGCAAATAAATAAATAAACTATAGCTGTTAATACCATCCCCCGACTTAAAGTCAGCCTGGCATGGTGATTATGAGCAGGAAGCTCAATGAATAACACTGCTTTTGTGGGAACAAACAAACCAAAAATGCTCACCATCAAAAGATAACAACAAAATAATGGTTGGAAATAGAGCAATGATTAACTTTTCAAAAGTGTACCTTTTATGATCATCTGATGAGACATTGACGTATTACAGAGTACTACCCCCGGGGTACTACAAAACTAACCTGGTCTCAGAGTAGGTTTATATTCCATCTCCGGGTCTTTGGGAATTTGTAACATTGCATCAACTTCAGCCCTGACAAAATCATTCATAGAAGTTAGAGAACACAAGGTAACTCAATACCCAGGATCTAGTTGGGCAAAGAGATATCAATTAAAACAACACAAACGTGGAGCTACATTAAGGCCTAGCTTCTATGAACTTTTCTTCAAACTGACATTAGTGCCTGTTAGTAAAACTAACAGGCACAAACCAGCATTAACAAAATTCTAAAAGGACAGTGCAGTGTTGATATGAGAAACTACTCATTCTAACATAGGACAATATACAAATGCCTTTGTTTCTTTTGAGATAAAAAAAGAAATTTGATGCTAGATGCAAACATGCGTTTAGGTTTAAAAATAATATGAGAATCAGTTGGGGCCTGAAGCTCTTCACAGATGATGGCTAACCACAACAATGATACATTTTTTTTAAGTAACAAGTAAGGAAAAAGCATGGTAATAATACTGAAATTAATTATATACCATTTAAATAAAAACACGGACTAAGTGGATACACAATTTTCATTACAAAAGCCATCTGGACCTACCATATTTGTCTGTGCAGTCGACAGCGGACGAGGTAGCGGCGAATTAGAGCCTACAGGAGCAACAAATGGACAACTTTAACAAGCATGTTGTTGGACAAGGACAATTGTAATTATTATAATAGTTGGTGTAACAATTCTATAGTGCCTCTATCCTTGAAAATTCAAGCTCAGGGGCACAACAAACAAAATTAAGTAAGTTGATTGTTCAGTAGAAAGAGTAAGGTATGTAAGTGTTAACAGTAGCCAATTTGAATAAATAAAATTATACAAAGTGTAAATAATGGTTGTTTAGTAATGTTTACAAATTAAAATTTAACTTACAATCTGAACTTCTGCAAATACAATATTCAACACAGTGCAAAAATATATGACGTTAATAGAAACTTTGTTGTAAAAAGTGAAAACACAAGGGATGTCTTCAGATCAGGAACACCTCCTAGGAGATATTTCCATTCTGACGAAGTAATGCTTGGCTTTTAATTTTTTACACCTGAAACACTTTTTTATAGATGATTAATGCACAATAATTGACAACACTTAGGCCACACATATATATTATCATGTTTACATCACTTTGAAATAGGGCATAATATGACGTTTAGTATCCAACTGGCCAAACCTGTATTCTGACAATTCCCTGTTCTTTGGACTTCACTTGGGCTCTCTGTTCTCTGGCGGCTTTTGCCTGATTCAGGAACTCTTCCTTCTTCGCTCCGGCCTGGCCAAACATCCTGACTCACTACAACCAGACAGGTATGTATATACACCAACACTTATATCAGTGTAATATGAGTACAGCCTATCCACATGGTGCATAGGTGTGATGCCAAATATTTTGCACTGCAAAATTTCTTCCCACTTGTCACTGTGCACATGTCATGTGTCACAATCTCATCTGTTGATCATGTGAGGAATATAACATAGAAACAGAGGCAAGTTACACCAGGAGATGAATTTAACTATTGCAAGTAATAGAGCAGATGTGAGTAATATGACATGGAGAGTTGGAGACTCTGCCTGATTACTCTCACCTCTTTGCCAGAATCCCCCAATATGAACACAAATAAATCTGCAGAATAAAAATGAATGACGTAGCCTTAGGCTTGGGGACATATCTGCAAATCGCAAGACATTGTCTTTGCGGTCCTGATGCTTCTGTGACATCCTAACCGCTCACACCCTGTGATATCGCCTTGTTTGAGTAGACTCTACAGCATTAAATTGGTCAAAAATACAATTAAAAAAATTAATATCCTATTTCTTTGTAGCGGAAGTGGTGTAGAATAACATTCCGAACATATATACATAAAAAAGTGGTAAAACTGTTTTGAAAAACACCTAATAATTCAGGTCAGTTATCTAGATGTTTACCCAATTTAAATAAAAGATGAAACTGATTCCGTATTTAGTATTTTTACAATTTGGTTATCTAACAGTTAGCTTGTAAGCTGTCACCATTTGACATAACTTATATATGTTGTACCTACTTGTGCATGGTTCGGTTACTTCCTGCACCATACCACAAACAAATTATATTAGCTTTATAATTGAATTTGACAAGCGATCAGATTCAGAGGAGACGAGGAAGACGGAGCGATAATAGGTGGGTTGTTGTTTAATTGTTATATAGAGCTCCCATTTTTTATTCTATACTCACATAACGTTCACAGCGACATAATACTGCACAATGTTATGTATATGTCATGCAAGATTCAACAGTTCATGCAAACATTTCATGCAGCGCATGAAATGTTGCTAAGGATTCCGAATTTTCATTTTTCTAAATATTAGGTCCGCAGCAATTTACATTGATACCGCCCGAACCACCCTGACAACGAGATACCGAGCAAATATGCAACAAACCGAACCGATGAGGCGCACAAGGGCAGTGCTGCCACTAATATGTCTTGCACACGATCGACAACAGTGGACGCAGCCCATTCACAAAGGAAAGAGCCATATTGAAGAAAATTAAGATATAAAAATACCAACATGGTCACAATCACCGCCATGGCCTTCCAGCTGCTTCTGTATCAACTGCGGCAGCTAGAGGCTCTGCAGGTCAGGTTGGACTATTATTAATTCCCACCAACGAGCAAAACACATGGACGAAACCTTACACTAATGTCATCATCGGACACGATTGACAGCAGAGCAGAGAGAGAGAGAGAGAGAGAGAGAGAGAGAGAGAGAGAGAGAGAGATAGAGAGAGAGAGAGATAGAGAGAGATAGAGAGAGAGAGAGAGAGAGAGAGAGAGAGAGAGAGAGAGAGAGAGAGAGAGAGAGAGAGATAGATAGATAGATAGATAGATAGATAGATAGATAGATAGATAGATAGATAGATAGATAGATAGATAGATAGATAGATAGATAGATAGATAGATAGATAGATAGATAGATAGATAGATAGATAGATAGATAGAGATGTCATAAGAAGTACAGTTCATGACGAAGTACACGTGTGCAATGCCTGACTCCTGCGACGACTAGCTCTCCATCCATCATTGGCCCTTATGTCTTATGGTCAGCTTCCACGATATCGAAAGGAAGACCTCCGAAGAAGGGATTACTAGAGAATAGCATTACAATTACTGCAGCCACGGGCCACCTGCTTGTGACCGACTCTCCGTATAGCTACATTGGGGATGCAGAGTACATAAAATATATGATTATGTCAGACAGCGCTCATATTATGGTTCACATTGTCCAGAATGACCGCCACTGCACCATGCCCACACTCTTCAAAACATCGACGAATGTACACGTGATCAGGGGCGTCGATCCGGTTTTAAAAGTGGGGGGGGGGGACGGGGGACAATTATATATATACATATATGTATGTATATATATATATATATATATATATATATATATATATATATATATATATATATATATATATATATATATATATATATATATGACTGAAATACACATAACTATTTTTTGTAAATATAAAACATAATTAATTGTTGGTCTGGTACTAATTGTAAACTAAAAAAAGCCTTTTTGTTATGCTATTTACAATAGTTATGTTGGCAACATATATTTGAAGAGGGGTCATGGCCCACCCCAATCACTGAAGATTTCGGGGGAGACTTATTTGGATCCAACACTGCTTGCCTGATTCATAGAGTGACAAGATGCAGAGCTTACAGGGGTGCCTGTGTAGGACTTCCCAATCCCACCTTTTGGCAAACAAATTTGTCATCACTAAAATGAGATCCAATTACACAAAGTGCCTAAATCTGCTTGTTCCGCCGTAGGCAATATAAATATCCACCAGGACGACCAGGCTGCAATCAAAGGGCTGACAGGGCAAACGAAAATGAATAATCTATTATGTGCTTGATGGTTAATGCCTATTAATATACCAACACAAGGGTGCAAAATAACAGAGCCCGGCATGACGAATATTTACTGGACTAAGATCAAGTTGCGGGCTGCGGCCCACCAAGCAATTTATCTAGTCATTGTCCACTAGGTAGTCGGAAGTTTAGTTCTTATTATTAATTTTACTACTAGAACGATGTAGGGTTTTTAAGAGAGGGGAGTGATCAGTCTCGCTATATATGCCTATAAATTTGTTTTATGAACATAAAAGTATGAGGACATTTCCTTTGCTGACCCCCTCAGGCCGCGGGGTGGTCAGCGTCCCCCTCGTCCCCCAGTGATCGACACCCATGGTGTGCCTGTGTAGAACTTCCCAATCCAACATTTTGGCAAATACATTTTTTATCACTCATATGGGAATAAGTTGCACAAAGTGCAGGAATCCGCCGCTTCTGCGGTCGGCGATAAGCACAAATTTCATCATTTAAAATGTGCTTGATGGCTAGAGCCTTTTAATAATATCAACACAATGTTGCAAACTGATAGAGCCCGGCAGCGGCTTACATTTTTCCGATAGTTATAAACTTTCCGATTGGCCTTTCTGCGTATGCACGATAAATTTAAAATCATCAATGTGCAGCGAAATAACAAAGCATTTTTCGTATAAATGCCACGGGCTGTTCGATAACTCTCCTGTGATGACTACTGTGAAGAGTTGTCTAAAATTTCGTTCAATACATTAAAATATTACGTTTGTTTAAATAACTACCACGGATTATGGCGCAAAAATGCCTCAAAACCTGTTTGCCTCGTGTTAATTTGAGATAAATAACTTTGCTGAAGTTCATATCGCGAGTTTATTGTCTAGGTAGTCCTATGTGGCGGCTTTTAAGAGAGAGGCGTGTTGAGTCAGGCTATATGCCTCGCCATTTTTCTGAAATAAAACATGGGGGGGACAATTCCTATGCTGTCCCCCACCCTGAAAAGTGGGGGGGGGGGGGGGACGCGTCCCCCCCGTCCCCCACCGATCGACGCCCGTGCACGTGATATTATATTGTAAGACGCTCCATAACTCGCAACCCACTCCTGCTGAGTGCGACAGAACATAAATATAATATGTAGTTTTTTGTTGTTCTTCTGTCGTCCGTTTTCATTCTGCAAAGTCCACTTCATGTCGACCCTAGTCAAGCTTAATTATAAAATCACCCTTCCTCCCTGTTGACATTGGTACGTTGCACCTCTCCTTTCGTCCTCCGACCGTCCTCCTTTTGCCTAACCTTCCTTTATCATTCCGTCCATTATTCCTTCCTCATGCTCATCCTTAGATCATCTTTCCATTCCTTCCTTCTTTCATTCAATCAAGGCTGGAGTAAATTCAAAAATAATTGGAATTGATCAATTCAATTCCAATTCAATTCTGGAATTGGAGCTGGAATTGAAAGATTTGGAACACAATGAATTGGAAATGAAAAAAAAGGAATTGAGCATTTGATATTTTTGTGACGGTGCGAAGGATATTTGACAGACTGTTGGAAGTATTGCTGTGCAGGCTATGGTGTTTAATGACTAAGAAAAGTTGGACAATGAACTGAATGAAGCTGCTGGTCAAACATTACCCAGCAATTAATCAGTGAATGAAACTGGTGAATGGGAAATCAATTACACCTGTCCTACTGCCTTGTGTGAATGAGTGTTGGCTGGGGATTGCATCAAAGAACCATTGAAATTCCAATACTGTGTGTGTGTGTGTGCGTGCGTGCGTGTGTGTATGAGCGTGTGTGTGTGTGTGTGTGTGTGTGTGTGTGTGTGTGTGTGTGTTGTGGTGTGTGTGTGTGTGTGTGTGTGTGTGTGTGTGTGTGTGTTGTGGTGTGTGTGTGTGTGTGTGTGTGTGTGTGTGTGTTTGTGTGTGTGTGTGTGTGTGTGTGTGTGTGTGTGTGTGTGTGTGTGTGTTGTGGTGTGTGTGTGTGGTGTGGTGTGGTGGTGGTGATGGTGGTGATGGTGGTGGTGGTGATGGTGGTGGTGGCGGTGTGGCGGTGTGGCGGTATGGCGGTGTGTGTTGTGATAACGTGTGCGACGTGGAGACCATAGCACCAGCAGAATACCACAGAGCGTTTATTTGTGCACCAGAAGCAATTAACCTTTTAACATATCATGTTTATTCGGTGCAAAGATAATTAATAATATATGCTGAGCTCATATAGGATGCCAATGAAATACGCTGTCAAACAAACGTGTTTGAAACAGTCTCCCATTGTTTATAGTTGACTCTCCGTCGGTCCAATGGTTTGAGAAAAAATAGACAATTATAAAAATCATGGGGAAACCACTTTTAAAATGTATTACAGTGCCTCACCGACATCGTGTTCAAAAATATGTCAAAAGAGGCACAACAAGAGGTATATAGGAATGCCTAGTAAATCCTAGTAAGATAAACCTGTTACATAATTATTTCATCATGTTGACAGATAGGTGGCGAAACCAGTGGCGAACCTAGTCTAGGGACGGACTATCGCTGCGTAACTTCGCCGAGAAGACGCGTTGAGGGGCTAAAAAGTGCTGCCACCTCACGGAGTCTGGTGAATCGAGACTACTGGCGAATCTGGCTTTTCAATTGGGTCTTCTTGGGTTCGAGCGGTAAGTAAATACACATGTAAACATGATTTATCCAGTTATCAAACAGTATAATAAAATATACAATATGCTTAATTTTAGGTGTATGATTCACTGATACAAATGTTATACTTAATTGTCAAAAGTAAAATTTAAATAAGAAATTAATAGTCCCGCACAAATTGCGGAATCGTGGCGTGCCCGGGAAGCAAGCGACTTCTTGGCTACCGGTGCGAAACACGTTGGAAGGTGAGTTGCGAAAAAACGAGTTAAAACGTTAATTAATGAAACATGGCGCGAATTATTATCAAAATTTTTCCAAGTTGTTTTTACATTGTTTTTATAACTCATATATACAATAGTCTCTTCTACTCCTACGTATCGAATCAGCATAGTCCAAGTCTGTATTTTGGCGCTCATGAGACGAATGTAGGGTGGTCGGAGCAAAATTGTCTTATTCAATTCAGTATGATTTATTCACAAAACATTCAACAAACATTACAATTTAAGGCCATGTCAACATGCTATACACAAAATGTTGCTTGAATTGAATACACAAGAAGTTAAACAAAGTGTAGTCGGTTCAGTAACAAGTTCTCCAGAAAAATAACTACTTTAAACTAGGAAGCTATTAAAGTGACCTCTAAAAACTACTTACGCAAAAGTACCTTGGTAAAAGTAACTTTTCAAAAACCTACTTAAATAGAAAATAGCTGGCCGGCTCCTCAATTTATGAAGTGAATTCCACTATTCTAGATGACAACTCCTTGCATTAGCCCAAGTTTGGGCTGTTTGGAGGAAACCACCTGAGACCATAATCGAATGACGTGCGCGTACTTGCATTCAACACGTAGTTTTTTACATACTATGTAGATGGAAGATAAAAAGTACAAATCCAAAGCAAGAATATAAAATGTAGATGAGTTAAAGGATTTATTCCCAAATTGTCATTTTGGGATTAGTAGCGTTATTTCAAGCTTGCACTGAGCGCAGCTTAGAAATACTGCCAAAATATTTGTGCACGTTTTCATTCAAAACTGAACGCTTTAGATAATATGTCGATGTCAGAAACAAAGCAACAATTGGAAATAAGGTCAAGTTAGAGCATTTATTCCCTCATATTCCATTGGTTCTACATCATCATTCAAAGTGAATGATTTCGCTTCGACCATCTTTCAAGGGTAGAATGTGCCTGGAGACTTTTGCGGCAGCATATTGGCTACGTGGATCACCTGCAGCCGACATTGATAGTGATTGACATAGGCACCAATGATCTTGCGTTGCCGATGTGCTGTCCGCTAGGCTTAGCGGAAGCTGTTGTCACCGTGGCAAGAGTTTGCCGCGGTGGCATCAGTATGACATGTCGTCGTACTGGAAGTGATGCCGCATATTACAAAAAGAAGAAGTCTCACAAACTTAAATGACGCCTGTGACGTCTACAATCGACGTCTCTGACAACTTGGGACTGGAGACTGTCCATTCGTGGAGGCACCGGGGCATGGTCCGCGAATGGAAGAAATACCTCCTGCCAGATAGCATACATCTGAACGATGCAGGCATGGAGAAGTATGCAAGACATATATGAGGAGTTGCACTTCGGTATAGGCTCAACCGATAGCAGTTGCTGGCAGGGAAGGATGACATTGTACTGTTGCGAAGACACTGGATGAAATGTGGTCGGAGATCTTCGAATGCCAGCTGCCATGGATCCTTCAGCAAGTGCAGTCGCAGATGCAATGATGTACACACCGCAACTGTTCCCATCTGACTGTTTGTCCACATTTATCACATTCAAAGTGACCTTATCTCTGGTTGTGTGTGTGAAGTTGCTATGTCTCGGATGGTCTTGGAGGATGGCTTGCCCAGCATAGAATCAAAAATGTTCACCATTCCATCACATTCACCAATGCTGGATATTGTCACCTAATGACAACTGTCGACATGGAGGAACTGGATGAACTCACTGGTTGGCACCACCCATTAGTGGTTCTGCTGGACAACTGTGTTTTGCAGACCATCAATCTGTGGATGTTAACTTAGCAGAAGCTCAGATCCTATTGTCATGTGGGCATCTGATACCACATCGAGCAATCTGCCACTGAATCGATATCAAGTCGAATTGTGACATCTTGTAGCTTCATGCAATGTGACTGTTCTGTGTTCGCGGTGAATGTCAGCTTTGTAGGCGCTGGCCATCATCAAGTGGTGGAAAATTTGTCTCCACCACTTCTTGGATCGGTGTTGGATGATATACTATCTGACCATCTGATCCAACAGATCGACGCCCTTCACGTATTTCTGGTAGCCTGTGACGGCTGCAGGGACTAACACCTGCTGGGGTCCACCACGCACACGTCACGACACAGCACCCACTGCTGCTGGATCGTGGAAGTTCGACAGGACACACACTGCCTTTGTGTCCTGCCAAACAACAAACGACAGCTCATCCTTCCGCGCCACCTTGTAGTCGTGTCGCTGCAGGCGGACGTTCTTCGGCAGCAAGGCAGTCGGCAGGTTTTTCCTGTTGGCACGCACAATGCCACCCGCATACACCTGCCATGCATGCAGGTATGTCAGCAGGTCTGTACCGGTGTAAAAGTTATCAAAGTACACCTGCGTGTACTGCCAGTACAGGTGGTCTACAAGGTTGGTCACCACATGGTGTGACAACCCACGCTCTTTTCCTCCAGGTGTCCTACCGGTGTACACTTGGAACTTTGAGAGATAACTGGGGTCAATCTCTGCCAGCACCCACACCTTGGTTGGCTTGGCAGGCAGAAACTGGCGAAATTCAAGTCTCCCCTTGAATTTCACCATGCTTTCGTCCACAATGTATCTTCCATAGGGCACGTATACTGACTGGAACTGTTCATTCAAGAAGTCAACAAACCGTCGAATCTTGCTGAGTTTGTCGCCTTCAGCAGCTGGGCGTGTCGTTGTCAGCCAGGTGGAGGTAGCGCCAGATCAAGTTAAACTTGTCTCTGGCCATCACGCTGCCGAAGTTCGTCTTTGAGCAGCCAGTTGCTCACCCACCAGTAGTCATTACGGCATGGCAGTCTAAGGACAACCATTGTGAAGCATAGTCCTATGAATGCCCTCATCACGGTGGTGGTGACTGGTGTCCAAATCGGGGCTGACGGCAGTGAGTGGGGGATTTCGTCGCCTCTCTTGATCGGCGTACCGATTCGTTTCGTCGGTCAGATGGGCCCACATCTCGCCGGTCCAGAACTGGTCGAAGTACATGCCGGGGTTAGCTTCTGGTGGATGCACAACAGACGCTCCACCGACTCCACGAAAACCCATCGTCACACGCTGGTCGAAGTTGTCTTCCTTCCAGGCACCCTGGAAGCTGCCGAAGTCCGAGTCGTCTTCGGCAAACAGATTTCGAACTCATTGTTCGCCAACAGCTTGTTGTTCGTCACTATCAGCCGACAAACTGCCCGAAATATTGCTAGTACTGCTCCCAACATTGCTATCTTCTATGTCGATATCGCTCCCGTTACTAACTGCGCCATCATCCGCCATTTTTAAATGCCACAAAACTTCAAAAATCTATAGCTTGACTTCACGCAAATATGCTCATACACATGTGGTTGCAAAATTGCAAATGGCTGTGTCCTGTTCTGGTCCGCCATGTCAACACCATTCATGTGGAGGTTGTACCAAGAGAGCGCAGCAGGACACTCAGACTCCAGCATTGTGCCATCATTGGCACATGCTGCCGTCAACATCTGGGATTCCACAAACAATTATGTAACAATAAAGTTATTATTATTATCCTTCTGCTTGTGCTGCACAACCGAGTGTAGTTCGTTCAGCCTTTGGGATTGCAACTGTGACATATTCACAGAGTTGGAAGTTCCTGATGTTTACACCAAGCTTTCTGTTGTACATGGCAGCCATCTGGTTGGCACTTTGCAACGTTCCAGCCCTTGCATGCTTGCTCCATCCCGTCACATTAGGAGCTCTTGCTGCCGCAAATGATGCGGCAGTAGGAGCAGTTACTCTCACAGGACCAGCTCCAGTCACACTGTTTGTACATCTTTCCCATTCAACAACCCGGTTCTTGCACCTGGGAAGAAGTTCCCACGAGCTTCCTGTCCGTAACCAAGTTCGTGCGGAACCTGCTTAGTGGTTTCTGACACCTGTGTGTTCAGAACATACATAATCCGAGACAACAGACTAGCCCATGGGAAAATAGCTCCCCTGGGGTGACTGCTAGGGTCGTGCTCCCCCTTCATCTTCACAAGCTTCTCCTCTATTGTCCTGTTGCCTATTTCAACGAGTCACTGCGAGTGTCGTAGTCGACCATTCACAAAAAACAGTGTCATCACCCTAGTTCTCAAAAACCAACAAAAAGACATGGTTTACAAATTCGCGACCATTGTCCGGATGGTTGTGTGTGTGTGTGTGAAATTGCAGATGGTCTTAGAGGATGGCTTGCCCAGCATAGAATCAAAAAATGTTCACTGTTCCATCACATTCACCTATGCTGGATATTGTCACCCAATAACAACTGTCGACATGGAGGAACTGGATGAACTCACTGGTTGGCACCACCCATGACTCAGGCCATGAGTGGTTCTGCTGGACAACTGTGTTTTGCAGACCATAAATCTGTGGATGGGAGCTGAGCAGAAGCTCAGATGCTGCCGTCATGTGGGCATCAGTCAACCACGTGGAACAGTCTGCCACTGAATTGATATCACGATGTGGCAAACACAGTTTGCTACTAGAAGGAGCAGCGACTGCTGTGTCCTTGTTGTGGCAGTTGCGTGACCCATGACAGTAGGTCCTGCACTTGATGCTATTCGTCCAACACACATCTCTTAGTGATGCACTTGCCAGTGCAGTTGCACTTGCTGATCAAAAATGCAGTTGTTGGATTGTGGTATCTTGCAGCTTCATGCAATATGATTGTTCTAGCTGTGTTCGCGGTGAATATCTAGATGACCTTAGGTCGCTACTACGATATTGGCCGTACGCGGATGCTAAGCGATACGTCAACGATACAATCCCACAGACCTCAGTTACCTGACATGGTAGTTGCTTCAACTCGCATGTAGTTCATTCATCCTTTGGGATTGCAACTGTGACATATTCACCAAGTTGGAAGTTCCTGATGGAACAGCTACTGTCACACTAGGAACTCTTACTGTCACAGAACAGCTACAGACTCATTAGGAATTCATACTTTCACAGGAACAGCATCAGTCACACTAGGAACTCTTACTGTCACAAAACAGCTACAGTCACATTAGGAACTCATACTTTCATAGGAACAGCATCAGTCACACTAGGAACTCTTACTGTCACAGAACAGCTACAGTCACATTAGGAACTCTTACTGTCACAGAACAGCTACAGTCACAGCATGAGCAGCAGCAGCAGAGGAAGCACTGCTGCTGTTGGCGATGTTTTGTAAATCTTTCTCATTCAACAACTCAGTTCTTGCACCCGGGAAAAAGTTCCCATGAGCTTCCTGTCTGTCAACATGTTCGTGGGGAACCTGCTTAGTGGTTTCTGACACCTGTGTGTTCAGAACATACATAATCCGTGGCAAAAAACTAGCCCATGGGAAAATAGCTCCCCTGGGGTGACTGCTAGGGTCGTGCTCCCCCTTCATCTTCACAAGCTTCTCCTCTATTGTCCTGTTGCCTCTTTCAACGAGTCGAGTGTCGTGGTCGGCCATTCACAAAAACTCACCACCCCATTTATCAAAAAGCGACTTTAACACCTGACTTACAAATTCGCGACCATTTTCCGAATGGAAGAATCGCAGAGTACCCATATAGGCCAACACACGTTCCTTCAAACTAAACACTACTTCCTGGGTACGCTTGCTTTTGAGAGGGTAAAATATATGGAACTTGGTGTAGTGATCTATGACATGACATTTAAGTGTACTCACAACCTGAGGACTGGTGCATATCTATCAAATCAACCTGAATCTGGTTCAGGAATTCAGTCTCTTGAATGTTGAGTGGGGCAAAGATGTCCGGCATGATGAACCCCTTGTCAGACATGATTGAATCACCAGGATCGCATTTCTCTGGCAAGTCTCCTCGCTCCACAAGAATGCGATCACTGGCAGACCCTCCATATGCTGGGGTGATGTAGGAGGTTGGTCAGGTGTTACCGCGGGACGAAACGCTGAGAAAACGTTTCAAACGTGACAATTTCATCAGGTGTGAAGCTGATGACTTCACTGTTGTCACCTTCCTCGGAGCTGGCTGTGTCAGTACAGTTGTCCAAGATCTGACGGAGACTCATACTGTGGTGCTCAATCTCCAATTTCTTGATAGCATTGAACAGACGTTCGGTGTCAGGAGTAGCTACCTTGTCGATAGGACGGTAATCCTTGTAGTCCTCAAAGGGCCTCTTCCTCACCACAGTTCGAGCGAACAGGTGCTTCCACACCTGTTGACCAACAACGAGTGGTTTTGTGGCCCGCTTTGTTGCTCGTTTTGGCCAATGCCACACCTGCGTCTTGTTTGTACAGCAATCGGGATTTCGCATCTCAGTGACAAAGTGAAGCCTGGAAACAGAAGTGCTGCCACATGGTTGCACTTGCACTGTGGACCAGGCCCGACTCCCCATCGAGAATGCACTTGACGTTGTAGCGTGTGTCACGCATCGACGCAAGTACTCCGCACCGAACATGCACGGCACCACATGAAGTACGGTTCAGCAAAACCTCGCCAACATTCCCAGAAGCTAAGAAGTTGTGTCCTTTCACGAGAGGCTTGTCAGTAGTTGGCAGCATGATAGGAACACCTAATGCTTCACCACTTGCCTTTTCAGAAGGTACTCCACAATTGACCGGTATGAATACCTCAGTGGAATTACATCCATGGTCTCTGTCCAGTCTGCAACCTGCGGTTCGGCAATATTCTTTTTGTTGCCTAAGTGCTCCTGAAGGATCCGCATTGCTGTCTCACGATCAGGGTCAAAAACAAATTTTGACATCCCATTGCTTTTCAGCTCCTTCACTCTGAAAATGTAACCATCAGCTTACACATAATGACATATGAACAATTTTAATTAAAATATAGTAGGTAGGCCTAATGAAGGATGACAAGCTAATAATATAATAGTTGGTCTTACATGTCAAGATACATCACTTTTGTGTACATTTCCAGCACTCAGCAATACAGGTATTCGTCGCATGATTCTGCTAATGTATTAGCCAACTTACTAGTACTATTTAGAACAAATTGCATATAATACTTAAAATTTACAACTTATCCATACCCTACAATTGCTTGCATACGGTGCTCTATGCAGGAAGGGTAGTGGCTGGATTGTGTACACATGTTGTCTTTGTGTTTGCCCCGCCTAACTTCTCCTGTTAGCTGGTACACGGATTCGGCAATGGGCTCTAGCTGGCGAACGCGGTGAGAGTTTATTCCCCGACTCGCCACTTCCTCATTACAAAAAACTACATCTCTATGTTTCGTTTTTTCTGTGGCGCACTTGCCATAGGCCCTATTGCCTATTAGTGTCATTGTGTCTGCAATAATAGTTTTGTCTGGATGCACGTCACCTTCGCGACGTGCATCCAAGACGGTGTCAGCAAAACACGTGAAACACGGACTGGGTTCGTGCTGTATAATTTGGTAAATGTGAGACACGACCAGTCCATGTTTCAGATATCATTGTAAAAGGGGCATTGCCAGTACCATTTTTTCACCGTAAAACAAAGCTATTAGTGCACGGCGAGGGTGTTTTTAAATGTTGTGTTTTATAGCATACGAACTCACCAATGTCATCTCTGGAAATGTTTGCGTTTTTAAAAATAGGTTGCATTTCTGCGAAATAAGTCCTTAAATGCTCCGGAACTGAAATATCACACTCTACTATTCCAAATAAATTTCCTTCAACAATATTTAATTCAACTTAATTCAAAGTACATCAAAGAAAGGTTTAGTGCAATTTTCAATTTGTATTGATATTGAAGAATAAGGTTTAGTAATGAAAACAAATCATGACAAAATACTTTTTCTTTTATCAAACAGTTACATTTAAAAACATGTTACCATATCTGTGGCTAGCGCTGACATGTTGTCTTTACACACCTTCGAAGGCCCCGCTGATGTTGCGTGCCAGAATATCTGGCATGTTGTCACTGCCATACAAGTGCATGACATCTTGTATCACAGCATTCCTCCGGACATTCAGTTGTGTCTCCCGATAGGCTGGAGTGCAGGTTGCCTGATATTGCAGGTATTATGATATCAAGTATTGTATCTACATGCTACAAGGAGGGATGTAAACAAAAATTCTGTTTCTTTATTTCTGTATAAGTTATAACTGTATCTTAGCAAGAGCAATGAGCAGTGGAGTGTGTACACATGTTGTCTTTGTGTTTGCCCCTCCTAACTTCTCCTGTCACACTCCAGTTCTTCAGATCATGTGCTCTTCGTGGCTCCAGTCGTATGGCACTGAGGTGGTGATTGAGCAGCATCTTGTCTAAGGTGTAGGCTTTGTCCTAGAGCCAAGGGAAAAGTGTAAGCAGCCGTTCCCTCACCTGGAGTGGGGTCTCTGGCAGTAGTGACAACCTCTTTGCTATATAGAGCATGTTTTTTCCTGCAAAATATTTCTGTTGGAACATACAGTATCATATTACATTAACATAATTTACATATATGTGTTTAGAAAATTCACTTTGTCATTGTTTCGAGACAAACACATCTTTTATTCGCCAACCGAAGCCCTCCTGCCAGATGGTCTTTATGTCTTTGCACAAACGAGTGTCTGATTATAAACAATTTAACCATAATACAAAAATCTAGATACGTTTTGCAATTTTTATTTGTAAAGGATTTTTTGAAAGAAAGTCATCACTACAACTTTGACTGAGATAAGTGTCTTACCTCTAAACAAATGCGATCTGTTCTGTTCAGTCGTGGTGCCGGTTCCGGTAGGAGTGAAAATTCTAATGTTATGTTTCTTCTGTTACGAATTGGTGTGTAGTTAAATCGTGCCTGTCTGAAGTGTGCAGAAAACATTAGAATTTGCAGAAAATGGTTTCTCTGCATGGTGTCGTTTAAGCCAGGAGTCTGGGTTAGCCAGTGTGTGGACCAGTATACCCCAAATGTCCCTTCTTCTGGACAATCCCCATCACCAACAACAGACCCAACCAAGTCTTCAGCACATTCCCCGGGAAACCAGTCTGCCCTGTGTTAATAATAATGGGCTCTCTTCTCGGGAGAAATACACTCATCCAAGGATGAGCGAGTTAGAGCCAAGTATGCTGAATCTGTGTCCATTTCACAATATTGAAAAAGAGGGTGCTCAATGTAAAAATCTAAAAAGTTGTAATAAAACTGAAGCATCTGGAGCTTTGCGTACTGATAAACCATAAACGCAATTTGAAGAGGGAGGTCGGACTTAATAGATTTTGTTGTTGAGTGTTAGCTGGTACATGGATTCAGTAATCGGATCTAGCTGGCGAAAGCGGTGGGCGTTTACTCCCCGACTCGCCGTTTTAATATCACCAAAAACAACATCTTTATGTTTTGCTTTGTCTGTGGCGCACTTTCCATAAGCACTGTTTCCTATTAATTACAAATGTAGTTCTTTAAGAAATTCTTTAAATGAAACAATTAATTTGTAAATATCTTTAGATGTTATTATTGAAATATCGACATCATCATCATCATTATTAATTACGTCGCATGATTCACCATTCGTTAACTCACTAGCCTTAACCGTCTCTATGGTCTCTTCCAAACTGTCAAAAACATCTTTGTAAACTTTTTTCAAAATGGAGTAAGCGGCATCACTTATTTCATTTAGATAAGTCAAACCACTCCACCAGTTGGCTCGGGTCACCCTTGTTAATAAAACAGTACGGTAAACTAAATCCGGGTACATTTGAACAAATACTAACACTAAGATTTTCGTGCCGAGCCAACCAGTCGACCTTTGGGGTATTTGGCGGCAAATGGGAGTTATCAAAATAACATTCAAAGTCGAAAGTTGCCCGAAATGGATAAAAACGGAATTCTTCCAACGAGTTATCCCGCGTTCATGTCATGGCATCAGTCGGCATCATTGACCTCTGTTCTTCAACAAACACAATGTCTGGCTGATCAAGAAGACATGCTCCATTGTTGCTTCAAAACATTGGCAGTTTCTTCGAAGTCGGAACTGGCGATGTCGCTATCATCAAAGTCAGATATATCGACTTCATCATCACTCACCCGACCGAATGTGGGTCTTTTGCTTACTTTGCTTCTTCCGTGATTTTGATGTTGTCGGTGTCAGATGCATGCCACAAGATAACTTGGCCAAGGTTGCGACATTGAGCTCTTCACGACATAATTCAAGGAATCCGGGTTGAAGCTCTGCAGTCTTCTGCCTTGAAGTATGTGCTGCACGGTGCACCACTGTTGTATTTGCAGCTGTACCAAACAGTCGCATCACCTAAGCTTTCATCTAACTCCACCCCGAGGCTGTTAACAAGGGCCTCAATGATGGGTAGCACATCATCATCTTCACTACCCAAGGTACTCTCAGACCAATCTGAAATATTTTAAGGTACATTTATTTTAAAACGCTCTTATAAAATCAACTGGTTAGATAAATAATGGATAGTTGCCAAGACAATTTGAATAGCAATGTCCCATCTCTGACTGATATTTTGTACAGACCTTTTTTTGGATTGTGACATGAGATCAAATCGTTTTTCACCTGCGCAATGAAAATTTCAGTGATTTCACGAAATCACTGGTTTCGCAATATCACTGTAACATATATATATACATCAAATCTGAAATATCATATGTCCATCGATCTAACTTTTTCATGACAGTTTTTTCACATTTGATAGCTTTGTCCTACATAGAATGTTGAAGGTTACCTCAAAGCCTTTCTTCTGGTCTCGGCCCATAATTGGGAATACTTCTCGAACATATTCTATGGAAAAATTATTTATTAATCACCGCAGCGCTTTACTGTGTTACTGCTGACTTGTACATTGATTTGCCTGATCCTGCCCACAACATACACTGGCCTTGTTGTTTACACACAAGATGCTGCATCTGCCAGATCTTACACTACCCATGGATGGTCGCTTTCTCATTTCTTTGCAAACTGTCACTGTCAAATTGGTGTCGTTATGGAGTAGTGGATCAACAGATGTCGAAGGCAAGTCATTGGGGGTGTCCACTTCCTTGTAAGGTGACACATTTTTTAGACTCAATTACAATAAAATTAACTAAAGAAACTTACAAAATGGCTGTGTTCTGGTGGAGAAAGGTACATAGCACTCCCTACGCCCGTAGTTAGTTGCTGGGCTCTCACCAGCCACTGTGGAGAGAGAGCACTCTCTACAGACACGTCGCTTCACAATCTCTCCAGTGTGTGTGTTTGCAGTGGGCGTTCTGGGAGTCGAGGGCTCTGTCCGATCTTGTGTCTCCAACAAGATCACTTGCCAGGTCCTCCAGAAAGTCAAGGAAGGTCGGCCACTGCTGTTGGTGATAACATGGCCCTGGTCCTTCGCCACAACATACGCATTGTGGGCAGACACCATCATGCCGTAGAAGAACTCTCTTCACCACCATTTCTTTGAACGGTGGTTGAGAGTGTGGTAGCTGATCGCCAAGTCCATGAGGTCGACTCCACGCATGTGCTGCTGGTAATCTTCCAGCACCTTCGGCACGGGCACCTGAGTGCGAACCTGTTCACGACAACGTAGCACTGTACCTTCCTGAGCTGGGTTGTGGAAGTTGGACAATGTGAGCACAGGCTTGGTGTCCATCCAGATGGCATACGGCAGGTTGTCTTTCTGGGCTTGCTTCAACTCCTTTCAGCTTCACGCATTTGGGCAGAAGTGTAGCAGGTAGCCCTTTCGATTTGCATGCATAGTTCCTCATGCCATGATGCCACGAACACACAGATCAGTGAGCAAGCTGACAGATGTGTATAAGTTGTCCATGTAGACACACAAGTGAGTGCCCAGTACAGGAGCCAGCAGGTCTTGGTGCTTGGGTGTTGTCGTTCTTTGTGGAGGATGCAATGATGTTTCTCTCCTGTTTGTCTCAATGGTAACTCTTAATGCTTTTGGTAGTCTATTGCTGCTAGTAGGTTCCATGCTCGGTTACACTGGGAAGCTGCAGATATGAATATTATCTGCTACATTTAACAAGGTGAATCATTTTGTTTGCCAACGTTTTTTAATTGCTATTAGCCAATGACAAAACAAATATAAAAATTTACAAAAGCAGTTATAAAATAATCCTTTGAATGTTATGTGTTACGTCTTGTAACAAAACTAATCATGTTCTGATTAAACTTACAAAACAACCAACAAAGTCCAAACAGTTTGATAACTTGACAAGATACTTAGTCTACAGTACACTGACACAAACACAAGTCATGTTTAAAATACTGAACAGTGTCAGACACAACACACAGTATCTAACACTTCCCCTTTTCAAATGTTTAGCTTCACCTGCCGTCAGACAAGTCTGTTGTCCATTGCAAATGTCAATTTGGGAATAAACCATCAATGACGTAATACTGAGTCCAATCATCATTCATTTTGGTGTGCATCTGTGTTAACACACCAACTAACACATGTATGTGTTAAAGACGTCATCTTCCACTGTATCCTCTATCATCAGTCGCGGTCAACGATACAGCAGTGTCGTCATACTCGAGTCCAACCATCGTTGTGTCCATTGAGTCTCTAACATGACATTATTTTGTTTAGCAGGAGCTTGTCACACTCTTCCTGAACAAGTTGTCACGACCACAGGATTTGTACTACGCTCATTTACTGTAGGTGATACAACCACATCTTGTTCATGTGCTTCAGTTGGTTACATTGGTATAGTCAGTCTAGGTGGAACTGCTGTTTCACTCGATGCTTGTGTCTAAACTAGTTGATGAGTAGACCGTCTCAATAGCCTTCAACCTCGGATCCAGCTCGCATCTGGTCAACGTTGCGTTTCCATGTGGCACTGTTTACAAGAACCTGCCCACTTCATTCTAGTACTTTTCCATGTAGCCCGTTCGACCCCCTGGGGTAGTGTCGTAGTACGACCTTTTCACCCCTCTGGAAAGACTTGAGACTCAACTCACTCGAGTAAAACAAAATCTTAACCAAAATACTTACAAAATGGATGTGTTATAATAATAACCTAATTTTATTTTTATAGCACTGTTTCTAACTATAGGTCGGGTGGATAGTGCATAAAATTCAACTTTGTTAAATATGTAATCATATATATTTTTTTTTACAAATAATAAAATACAAAATAAAAAGGTGGAGTCTTACCTTGCCAATGTTGCTGTATTCTTCGGCGGGAAGCATGTGATTATCGGCAGCGGTCTTGTTGCGGGTCGTGATCACCAGGCCACATGTTGGTGTCGAGGGTGGAGGTCATTGAACTGCATCGTTGAGGCAGAATCTGTGTGTGTAGCACTTGGCTACCTTGGCGATGTGCTGACACAGTGACTTGCAAAGATTGCAGCGTCCTGCTTGACTTGTGAGAGCAGGGCGCCATGGTAACAAGTTCAGCCACGCCACCAGGCAACTCATCAACAGCAGTGACATCGCACTCTTTGTTTTTGGGTGTATTTCATTCATGTGCACACCTTCCTGTGTAATGTTTGCAAGTATCAGAGAAACAAATTCAAACTTTGACAAAACCCAACTTAATTATAAATGTAAAAGCATGACACACCAATTATGAACATACCAGCTAAATGCTCTTGTCGTCCCTTCAAGCTGAATGTGATATAGCTCTCTTTCAAATTTGAAGTCCCGTTAAAAAGGGACATTTCTTAACTGTATACTTACTAAACTTTCAATATTATGTGCAGATTTATAAATAGCTTAAAATAATGATCCATTAAAATAACAGACAAATTTTCCACTGACTGGAAGTTCTTTGCAGCGCAAACCCACTCCCACACCTGAAGAGTCCAGTTGTGTGGTACTGATAGAACCCACCAAAAACACACCCTCCACCGCAAACACCAAAAAAGGACCTACAAAATTTCATTTACCACCCATGTAACATAATTGTTTTGCTCAAGACCTGACCCGTGCATATAGTTAAGGAGAGCTAGAACTCTCCTCTGTGCAGACTCACACTCCATGGTAGCAGGTTCGCCGGCAGACTTCTGCGGTTGGCTGGTGCAGTCCCACAGGCCAGTAGGCCACGGGCACGCAGTGCTTCCACCAGCTCAACCCCGGTGTACAAGTTGTCCATCATCACCTTCATGTGGCTGCCCTGGAGACCCTCTGTCAACTGTGTGACATCACAGTACGACAGACCATGCTCTTGCTGGCCAGCACCACGGCCTGGGTACACCTGGAAGTTCCCGGTGTACCCAGTGCTGCTCACACCTTGGTGGGCCTCGGTGGCAGGTATTGTCTAAAGGCTAGTCTCCCTTTGAACTTTAGCATTGACTCATGTTCCAAAGCATTGATCAGCGGTTCCCATTTTGTGTCAAGGACTGAGGTGCCTCCAGCCTTGCCCAGATCCCAAGGGGTGAAGAAACCGTCCAACATTTTCGGCACCACAAGCTTGGGTTCTTTGCTGCGAAGTCTGGCAAGAATGGTGGCTAACCAATCAGTTGGTAAAACCACCTTAGCCTCTGGGACCAGACGCTGGTAGTTCTGAGGCACATCCTCTCCAGACTCCACCAGGACCTGGCACAACACAAAACTTATAATATATATCTCTGCATGAACAATCAGTATTTAGAAATGATGACATCTTGCATTGTAACAATGAGCATACGTGCATACCATATTCATTCTATTTATTCCATATTCAAAAGCCAGCGGCACTTCATCACTTTTTGCACTTTCTTCTGGGGTGAATCTAGGATTTGATGATCACGAAAGGTGGAATGGGATTTCCCATACTCGTTCCCCTTGCCTTACAGCCCCAGTACTGATTCCTAGAGTGGTCTATGAAATCCTTCCCCCCTGAATGTTATGCTTTCTGTGTGAAGGTTGGGACATTGTTCATTTGCCAGTGGAAGATTTGCAATAGAAGGCCATGGGTGTGAGTGTTCCAAGTGGTGAGGTTTGTTGGCAATTAGTTATGGAGTGAACTTTGTTTGCGCATTTTGCTGTGAAAATAGCATCTGCTTGGGGCTGAGATCTAGGAAGATGGCTTGGGAGTAGGCAAGAGCATGTGTGCCAGATGCAAAAGTCGCATTGGAATCAGGCAAACAGACTTCACATAGATAGTCATTGCTGGCCGGATCTAAGTTGATGGTAATGTTACTTAAAAAGAATGGAATTGTCGCTGGGCTTTGTCTGAAAAGGATTTTGGTTGATCTGGGGATATCGGCTGTGGAAGAGATGTTATGGGTATACCACGGGGCCGGATAAGATCCATTCTTTCCCCAGGTATACTCTTATTAGAAGTACTTTTATGAATACTAATAATAAAAGCACTTCTAATTATAGTTCAAAGTACTGAAATAACTGAACAGTCAGCGTCTTTGGCATTTGTGTTTCATCGAAACTAATAAAGTTCAAAGTTGAGCTTCTTGCCAACATGTATGGTATGCTAACTACTTGAAATACATGTCAAGTTATAATGACTGTAGGATGGAAGGTGCAATATTCAGCGTGTATCGTGTATACATATACAGGTTCCACTAGGATCACACTTACAAAACCTAGCATGGCAAAAGGGTGGGTCAACTCAATGGACGAATGACCCATCCCAGCAGCTGCAGAAAACATCATAACTTAAGTGCACTTTACGATATGTTAGTATCACGACCAGTAGAACCACCGCTATCCACCTCGTGATAACGCAGTCCTTGTGGTTAAGTTCGTCCGGCCTTTAATGTAACAGTTTCCGCCGCCATTACACATTAAAAGAATGTTATATAAAACAAAAATTGTATGTACTCTTCCTCAAGATGGCAGTGTGGTAACTCATACATTTATTGACGGCTTACCACTAGTTGTGTATTCATGCGCGGTAGTATTCACGATACACGCTGAATATTACATCTCTCTTTCTTTCAAAGAAATATTCTCTTTACTATCAAACCAAACAAACATGTACCGGTAGGTCTACAGATTCGCAAAGTGTTAATAAAAACGTGAACGTAATTATACTCATTCAACATCGGTTAACGTTGCTCTAACCACAGATTATCCAGTTGTACAAATTTTAAAGTAAGTACTCATAAAAGTAAATGTTCAATGTCTGCCTCCGTCTTCTTGTGCCATTATTCACACTTCTAATTACAACTCAAAGTACTGAAAAAACTGAACAGTCAGTGTCTTTGGCTTTTGTGTTTCATCGAAACTAACAAAGTTCAGGTTCTTCTTGCCAACGTGCATGGTATGCTAACTACTTGAAATACATGTAAAGTTATAATGACTCGTTATCCCTAAGGCTGTAACACGCAACAGTAACATAATTAAACAGTGTAACAATGTTACAACATTCTCCTCGCTGTTAATATATCATTGATAGATCGCGTTCAAGTCGACTCGTGACCATTGTCCTAAGTCAGGCCTTGGTACAAGTAACAATAACATAATTAAACAGTGTAACTGGAGTGGGTGACGTATGCTAGGGTGTGAGACTTGACATCAGGTGTGTCTACCTGTGTGCGTGTAGGACACCAGTCACTGTATTTGTGCTTCATCGTATTCTTCCTGCACGTTCAGTTGTTTCAGGTCCCGTATCCAGTCTCCGAGGCAGGTCTGTAGGTCTCGTGTCCAGTCTCTGAGGCAGGTCTGTAGGTCTCGTGTCCAGTCTCTGAGGCACGTCTGTAGGTCTTGTGTCCAGTCTCCGAGGCAGGTCTGTAGGTCCTGTGTCCAGTCTCCGAGGCAGGTCTGTAGGTCTTGTGTCCAGTCTCCGAGGCAGGTCTCCGAGGCAATATTAACATTCAGGTGCACAGGTTAATATAATGTCCTCCATGAATTACCTGCAACAGTCAGCACTTTTCCAGCATGTGAAGCAATGGCTGATCCCTGAATCACATTCCAAAACGACTTAAAGGTTGGCACACAATAATTGGCCTGAACCTGGTAAAAGAACGATTGGTTCAGTGGGGTCATACCCATGAACTTCATCAGCAGGGCGATCTTGCGATAGTTGTTGCCAGACAGAAGAATGTTGGTGGCCAACATGAAGTCCCGTGCATATATCCCTCTGCTGGCAAGGCGAGGTTGACAACACCACCGGTGGCCTACATGGCCCATGGGGCATGTCTGGCAGGTCAACAATACCAGTAATATAAACATTGTCACTTTAATATTCATTTTGTAGCAAAACACACTATAATTAGAACACCACTAGCTTAATTGCCTGAAGTCTAGAAACAAAACTGCTTCAATTAAATAAAACACTCAAATAAAACCCAACAATTAATAATGTAATCTGTACCATGGCAGTACTGCATTATATTATAATGTATACAGTTTTGTAGTGGATATCTGACAATAACATTGATAATTCTGACAAATGCATTATAAATGTATTAAATAAGTTGTTATTGGATTTAGCAGTAATAACATCTTCACTGGTTTTCATGTAAAAAATGTTCTGTGCTTTTTTTTATCAAACAGCAATACCCTATTAGTGAACGTTAAATCATACACATACCCAGGTTAGTATGACAACTGACCCGACATCTTTCACTGTCACATTGTACAGTGCAGTATAACCTGCCACTACACATCTGTCCAGGTGCAAAACAGCCAGTGGAAGGAGGTATGCCTTGTACGCCAGACAGCAGCCATGCTCCAAAATTGCTGCTGTGTCAGACAATGTTGGCAACTCCCAGCCAGTAGCACTCTTGTCATCTGTTTCTGTCATGATGTCATGGATGAGTTCCCCATCGTCAATGACGTCTAACTCATCCGCATTACCACAGTGATAGTCTCTGAAACATTTATATCAGATCAAAAATACTTTATTGCATGTCATAAAACGGCACTATTGTCGTGGATCTCTGTTGCAATATCGTGCACAATTGTTATTGATAATTCGAAAGATTTTCACAGAAAGAATCTATGCTAGATGCTGGTTTACGATACAAGCAACTTGCTTTTATGTTATTTTGTGTTTCATTATTAATTCTACTTACACATTCAAGAATATCATTTATTGATGAAGATTTACTTTCATCTTGTGAACAGTTTATGTTTTTTGGACATTATGGCCCCCTACCTCTTCTTGAATGTTCTCTATACACCTGGAAGACATTATTCGCAGGCAGGTTATACTGCTGCATTGTTTTTGGCTCACTGCATGCTTCTGAGCTAGTGATTTCTTCAAATACTGTATTCAGTGTGTGAATGTAACTTTCAATTTGTTTGAAGTTTGCATTTGAGCTTCTAGCATTGAAGATGCTCTTTAGCATTTATGGAAGGACTTATTTGTGAATAATATTTACAAGAGGAATCATTATTAAAAATATGCTATCAGAATGAATTCCTTTGTCATTTTCTATCATGTTAATGTCTGTGATTAAACTGTCATTGAGCTGTGAATTTATCTCCACTGTTGTGACTCATGTTTGTGTAGGTATTTTCCGCCATTTATTTTTTGAGTTTGCACAAACTGAATGTTTTTGTGGTTGACTTGAGGCATATCTGGAAAACATGACAGACAAGACAGACAAATGATCTGATTTCCATGATTTGCTTAGTTAATTAACTGGGTCAGTGGCAGGTCAATGACCTTCTTCGTTGGCTCCCCAACAAGTGTATATGTTCCACACTTGGCCGAGTGTCCCAGACTGTCATTTCTGCTGTCTCCTGCAGGCCACCTTCCATCTCCCTCAACCCAGCCATGATGGCTGCTTGCTCCTTCCAGCCGTTGATGACAGTGGGGATAACGTAATCTTTCTGGTGGCATTGGTATGTTGATCGGCTGAACCACTCAATGTTCATTATACTGAAGAGGCAAAGGATCTAGCTAACTTGACAGCTATGGCACTGACAACATTGCCAAGTGGCACTTGGCAAGTGGATGGCCAACTGTCCCATGTCCTGGTGTAGGCGCAGTTCTTGCAGGTTTGTACCACCATTGTGCCATTCACGGTTGACCACTTGGCCACGACTGGGACCAGCACAAATGGGGCAACACTGGAACGAGTTTGTTATGGAAAACAATGTACTTCTTCGAAGTAATGTCTCCATAAAAAGGTTTATAGTTGGGGTCCTCAATTTCTAAACAGGACCTGATGGGACTGATGACATCTGGGTGGCAGGTCACTTTCATGATTGTATTTATCACTTTCATGATTGTATTTATACCTGTATGAGAATCACGTTGTAAACATTTGAGGTTGGCCCACAGAAATAAATGACATGAATGATGATCAAAGTTTAGCCAATTGTCAATGGCAGTAATGCATGAACAAGTCAACTCCTTCACAATCACCACTGACTGCACATGACACCGTCAATCCATGCAAAATACATCTGTCACCACACCGAGAACAGATGTCAGTGTAATTTTAAATATATATTAACAAATCATTATTGATTGAATTTTAGCATAATGTCTATGATGTCATGACACGGGCAAGAATCCACTGCCACCAAGACACAGTGTCACTCCTGTCGTCACCGGGTGTATACTGCAGGTCAAGGTTAAAACAATACTGTCACTCCTGTCGTCACCGGGTGTATACTGCAGGTCAAGGTTAAAACAACACTGTCACTCCCGTCCTCACTGGGTGTATACTGCAGGTCAAGGCTAAAACAACACTGTCACTCCTGTCCTCACCGGGTGGGTACTGCAGGTCAAGGCTAAAACAACACTGTCACTCCCGTCCTCACCGGGTGGGTACTGCAGGTCAAGGCTAAAACAACACTGTCACTCCTGTCCTCACCGGGTGGGTACTGCAGGTCAAGGCTAAAACAACACTGTCACTCCTGTCCTCACCGGGTGGGTACTGCAGGTCAAGGCTAAAACAACACTGTCACTCCTGTCCTCACCGGGTGTATACTGCAGGTCAAGGCTAAAACAACACTGTCACTCCTGTCCTCACCGGGTGGGTACTGCAGGTCAAGGCTAAAACAACACTGTCACTCCTGTCCTCACCGGGTGGGTACTGCAGGTCAAGGCTAAAACAACACTGTCACTCCTGTCCTCACCGGGTGGGTACTGCAGGTCAAGGCTAAAACAACACTGTCACTCCTGTCCTCACCGGGTGGGTACTGCAGGTCAAGGCTAAAACAACACTGTCACTCCTGTCCTCACCGGGTGGGTACTGCAGGTCAAGGCTAAAACAACACTGTCACTCCTGTCCTCACCGGGTGTATACTGCAGGTCAAGGCTAAAACAACACTGTCACTCCTGTCCTCACCGGGTGGGTACTGCAGGTCAAGGCTAAAACAACACTGTCACTCCTGTCCTCACCGGGTGGGTACTGCAGGTCAAGGCTAAAACAACACTGTCACTCCTGTCCTCACCGGGTGTATACTGCAGGTCAAGGCTAAAACAACACTGTCACTCCCGTCGTCACCGGGTGTATACTGCAGGTCAAGGCTAAAACAACACTGTCACTCCCATCCTCACCGGGTGTATACTGCAGGTCAAGGCTAAAACAACACTGTCACTCCTGTCGTCACCGGGTGGGTACTGCAGGTCAAGGCTAAAACAACACTGTCACTCCTGTCGTCACCGGGTGGGTACTGCAGGTCAAGGCTAAAACAACACTGTCACTCCTGTCCTCACCGGGTGGGTACTGCAGGTCAAGGCTAAAACAACACTGTCACTCCTGTCGTCACCGGGTGTATACTGCAGGTCAAGGCTAAAACAACACTGTCACTCCTGTCCTCACCGGATGGGTACTGCAGGTCAAGGCTAAAACAACACTGTCACTCCTGTCCTCACCGGGTGGGTACTGCAGGTCAAGGCTAAAACAACACTGTCACTCCTGTCCTCACCGGGTGTATACTGCAGGTCAAGGCTAAAACAACACTGTCACTCCTGTCCTCACCGGGTGTATACTGCAGGTCAAGGCTAAAACAACACTGTCACTCCTGTCCTCACCGGGTGTATACTGCAGGTCAAGGCTAAAACAACACTGTCACTCCTGTCCTCACCGGGTGGGTACTGCAGGTCAAGGCTAAAACAACACTGTCACTCCTGTCCTCACCGGATGGGTACTGCAGGTCAAGGCTAAAACAACACTGTCACTCCTGTCCTCACCGGGTGGGTACTGCAGGTCAAGGCTAAAACAACACTGTCACTCCTGTCCTCACCGGGTGTATACTGCAGGTCAAGGCTAAAACAACACTGTCACTCCTGTCCTCACCGGGTGTATACTGCAGGTCAAGGCTAAAACAACACTGTCACTCCTGTCCTCACCGGGTGGGTACTGCAGGTCAAGGCTAAAACAACACTGTCACTCCTGTCCTCACCGGGTGTATACTGCAGGTCAAGGCTAAAACAACACTGTCACTCCTGTCCTCACCGGGTGTATACTGCAGGTCAAGGCTAAAACAACACTGTCACTCCTGTCGTCACCGGGTGTATACTGCAGGTCAAGGCTAAAACAACACTGTCACTCCCGTCCTCACCGGGTGTATACTGCAGGTCAAGGCTAAAACAACACTGTCACTCCTGTCGTCACCGGGTGGGTACTGCAGGTCAAGGCTAAAACAACACTGTCACTCCTGTCGTCACCGGGTGGGTACTGCAGGTCAAGGCTAAAACAACACTGTCACTCCTGTCGTCACCGGGTGAGTACTGCAGGTCAAGGCTAAAACAACACTGTCACTCCTGTCGTCACCGGGTGGGTACTGCAGGTCAAGGCTAAAACAACACTGTCACTCCTGTCCTCACCGAATGGGTACTGCAGGTCAAGGCTAAAATAATACAAGTCATCTGTCACTGTTGTCTGTCACCATCACACGCTGACATACAAGTGACCATTCTAAGTACATCCTTAAGTAAAAGTAACATAATTAAACAGTGCAAGTCATTTTCACTGTTAATACCCCTTGTAGGCGTTTGCCCGAGTTATGAATCTTCCAAAGTCGTACTTTGACTGTTTGCCATACACGAAGCAGTCGACGGTAAGCACATGTGTATGACCTCAAAATACATTTACATCACATCATCTTTAATATATCATTGGTAGATCGAGCCCAGGCGATGGACCTAAGTCGGGTGTAGATCGAGCCCAGGTCGACTCATGGCCTTGGAACTTATACGGGCCACTCCTGCTTTGGTCAGCTCGTTACGGTCAAGGTTGTAACAAGTAACAGTAACACAATTAAACAATGTTACAATGTCATCCTCACTGTTAATATATCACTGGTAGATGAGTTCAAGTCCACTCGTCACCATTGTCCTAATTCGGGCCTATCCTGCATTGGTCAACTCGTTATCGCTAAGGCTGTAAAAAGTAACAGTAACACAATTAAACACTGTATCAAGTTTAGGAGGGAATTTGTTAATTCTCAGCGGTGTCATTCCACCCCCCAGAAGGGTGGTCAGCCGCTGACCGATGACATCATGGTGGTCGGTACAATGACGTGAGTGGGTGTTGTGTGATAGGGTGTGAGACAGGTGACATCAGGTGTTTGGTGCTTAGTTGTGTGACGTGACGCCAGTATCTAGGACAGTCGCTCTATGTTGGCTTCAGCATCTTGTTCAAAGAAACCTTCAGTTGTGTCAGGTCACGTGTCCAGTCTCCGAGGCAGATCTGTAGGTCTCGTGTCTAGTCTCCGAGGCGGATCTGTAGGTCTCGTGTCTTAGTCTCCGAGGCGGATCTGTAGGTCTCGTGTCTTAGTCTCCGAGGCGGATCTGTAGGTCCCTTGTCAGTCACTGTATTTGTGCTTCATCGTATTGTTCCTGCACCTTCAGTTGTTTCAGGTCACGTATCCAGTCTCCGAGGCGGGTCTGTAGGTCTCGTGTCCAGTCTCCGAGGCAGATCTGTAGGTCTCGTGTCTAGTCTCCGAGGCGGATCTGTAGGTCTCGTGTCTAGTCTCCGAGGCGGATCTGTAGGTCTCGTGTCAGTCACTTTATTTGTGCTTCATCGTATTGTTCCTGCACCTTCAGTTGTTTCAGGTCACGTATCCAGTCTCCGAGGCGGGTCTGTAGGTCTCGTGTCCAGTCTCCGAGGCAGGTCTGTAGGTCTCGTGTCCAGTCTCAGAGGCAGATCTGTAGGTCTCGTGTCCAGTCTCCGAGGCAGGTCTGTAGGTCTTGTGTCTAGTCTCCGAGGCGGGTCTGTAGGTCTCGTGTCCAGTCTCCGAGGCAGATCTGTAGGTCTCGTGTCCAGTCTCCGAGGCGGGTCTGTAGGTCTCGTGTCCAGCCTCCGAGGCAGATCTGTAGGTCTTGTGTCCAGTCTCCGAGGCAGGTCTGTAGGTCTCGTGGCCAGCCTCCGAGGCAGATCTGTAGGTCCCTCGTCAGTCCCCAGACACGAGCAAGAGTCCGCTGCCACCAAGCCACAGTGTCACTCCTGTCCTCGCCGAGTAGGTACTGCAGGTCAAGGCTAAAGCAACACAACTCATCTGTCACTGTCACCATGATATACAACTGACCATTCTAAGGACATCCTTAAGTAAAAGTAACATAGTTAAACAGTGTAAGTCATCTTCACTCTTAATACCCCTTGTACGCGTTCACACAAGTTACTTCAAGATCCTAGAATAGAGGCGGCTAACTGATTGTTAGTGTTGGACGTGTATGAACAGTGCAAATCTTCCGAAGTCGTACTTTGACTGTTTGCCATACACGAAGCAGTCGACGGTAAGCACATGTGTATGACCTCAAAATGCATTTACATCACATCATCTTTAATATATCATTGGTAGATCGAGCCCAGGTCAACTTGCGGCCATGGAACTTATTCGGGCCACTCCTGCTTTGGTCAGCTTGTTATTGCTAAGACAGTAACAGTAACATAATTAAACAGTGTAACAATGTTACGTCATCCTCGCTGTTAATATATATCATTGGTACATAGCTCAAGTCGACTCGTGACCATTGTCCTAAGTCGGGCCACTCATGCCTTGGTCAACTTGTTATTGCTAAGGCTGTAACAAATAACAGTAATATAATTAAACATTGTCAGGAGGGAATTTATTAATTCCCAGCGGTGTCATTCCACCCCCAAGAAGGGTGGTCAGCCGCTGACCGATGACATCATGGTGGTCGGTACAATGACGTGAGTGGGTGTTGTGTGATAGGGTGTGAGACAGGTGACATCATGTGTTTGGTGCTTAGCTGTGTGACGTGACGCCAGTATCTAGGACAGTCGCTCTATGTTGGCTTCAGCATCTTGTTCCCGCACCTTCAGTTGTGTCAGGTCACGTGTCCAGTCTCCGAGGCAGATCTGTAGGTCTCGTGTCCAGTCTCCGAGGCAGATCTGTAGGTCTCGTGTCTAGTCTCCGAGGCGGATCTGTAGGTCTCGTGTCTTAGTCTCCGAGGCGGATCTGTAGGTCCCTTGTCAGTCACTGTATTTGTGCTTCATCGTATTGTTCCTGCACCTTCAGTTGTTTCAGGTCACGTATCCAGTCTCCGAGGCGGGTCTGTAGGTCTCGTGTCCAGTCTCCGAGGCAGATCTGTAGGTCTCGTGTCTAGTCTCCGAGGCGGATCTGTAGGTCTCGTGTCTAGTCTCCGAGGCAGGCGGATCTGTAGGTCTCGTGTCAAGTCTCCGAGGCGGATCTGTAGGTCCCTTGTCAGTCACTTTATTTGTGCTTCATCGTATTGTTCCTGCACCTTCAGTTGTTTCAGGTCACGTATCCAGTCTCCGAGGCGGGTCTGTAGGTCTCGTGTCCAGTCTCCGAGGCAGGTCTGTAGGTCTCGTGTCCAGTCTCCGAGGCAGGTCTGTAGGTCTCGTGTCCAGTCTCCAAGGCAGGTCTGTAGGTCCCTCGTCAGTCCCCAGACACAGGCGGGTCTGTAGGTCCCTCGTCAGTCCCAAGACACAGGTGGGTCTGTAGGTCCCTCGTCAGTCCCCAGACACAGGCGGGTCTGTAGGTCCCTCGTCAGTCCCCAGACACAGGCGGGTCTGTAGGTCCCTCGTCAGTCCCAAGACACAGGCGGGTCTGTAGGTCCCTCGTCAGTCCCCAGACACAGGCGGGTCTGTAGGTCCCTCGTCAGTCCCCAGACACAGGCGGGTCTGTAGGTCCCTCGTCAGTCCCCAGACACAGGCGGGTCTGTAGGTCCCTCGTCAGTCCCCAGACATGAGCAAGAGTCCGCTGCCACCAAGACACAGTGTCGCTCCTGTCCTCGCCGAGTGTATACTGCAGGTCACGGCTAAAACAACACAAGTCATCTGTCACTGTTGCCTCTCACCAGTGACGCCAGTATCTAGGACAGTCGCTGTATGTTGGCTTCAGCATCTTGTTCCCGCACCTTCAGTTGTGTCAGGTCCCGTGTCCAGTCTCCGAGGCAGGTCTGTAGGTCTCGTGTCTAGTCTCCGAGGCGGATCTGTAGGTCTCGTGTCCAGTCTCCGAGGCAGATCTGTAGGTCTCGTGTCCAGTCTCCGAGGCGGGTCTGTAGGTCTCGTGTCCAGCCTCCGAGGCAGATCTGTAGGTCTTGTGTCCAGTCTCCGAGGCAGGTCTGTAGGTCTCGTGGCCAGCCTCCGAGGCAGATCTGTAGGTCCCTCGTCAGTCCCCAGACACGAGCAAGAGTCCGCTGCCACCAAGCCACAGTGTCACTCCTGTCCTCGCCGAGTAGGTACTGCAGGTCAAGGCTAAAGCAACACAACTCATCTGTCACTGTCACCATGACATACAACTGACCATTCTAAGGACATCCTTAAGTAAAAGTAACATAGTTAAACAGTGTAAGTCATCTTCACTCTTAATACCCCTTGTACGCGTTCACACAAGTTACTTCAAGATCCTAGAATAGAGGCGGCTAACTGATTGTTAGTGTTGGACGTGTATGAACAGTGCGAATCTTCCGAAGTCGTACTTTGACTGTTTGCCATACACGAAGCAGTCGACGGTAAGCACATGTGTATGACCTCAAAATGCATTTACATCACATCATCTTTAATATATCATTGGTTTAACAAGGTTTAACAAGTTGCCGTCCAGAACCAAGCTCCAGACGCCATGTGAACAAGGAAGCCTATGGCTTATCGAGTGTTCACAAAAAAAATTAATATAGTTATTATAAAATGCACTAAAATGCTGCTAATTAAAATGCGTTGTCTCTAAAAATACATAAGTAAAATAAAATTTATACGTTGTCTCTAAAAAAATATACAAGTAAAATAAATAAATACATAAAATATCCTACAATAACACCATTTTTTATAATAATAAATTAATTAAAATAATTATATGAATAAATAATTTAATCAGTATTAAAATAATTTCTAAAACATTTAAGTGTTCAACCTAGGTATAGCCCGCCCTTGCCAGATAATTGTCAATTTTATTTTTAGACATATTTACACTGCTGGCATTTACACAATCATGACTTAAATTATTCCAATCAGTTATTGTTCTCTGGGAGAAGGAGAATTTTATTTTATTTAATCTAGAGTATGGCTTGACTAACGCTGCCTTATGCCCCCTTGTCACACTATCTTCTTTTAGTTTGAAAAATTTTTTGCTATCAATATCTTCATATCCATTCAATATCTTAAAAACTTCTATTAGGTCTCCTCTTAATCTTCTAGTTTCTAATGTTGTCAATCTACATTCTAACAGGCGTCTTTCATAGGATAAATGTTTAAGTTCTGGAATTAGTTTAGTAGCCCTCCTTTGAATTCTTTCAAGTTTATCAATGTCTTTCTTTTGATATGGCCTCCATGCCTGAATGCAATATTCTAAGTGTGGCCTAACTATTGCCTTGATCGAGCCCAGGTCAACTTGCGGCCATGGAACTTATTCGGGCCACTCCTGCTTTGGTCAGCTTGTTGCTAAGACAGTAACAGCAACATAATTAAACAGTGTAACAATGTTACGTCATCCTCGCTGTTAATATATATCATTGGTACATAGCTCAAGTCGACTCGTGACCATTGTCCTAAGTCGGGCCACTCATGCCTTGGTCAACTTGTTATTGCTAAGGCTGTAACAAATAACAGTAATATAATTAAACATTGTCAGGAGGGAATTTATTAATTCCCAGCGGTGTCATTCCACCCCCCAGAAGGGTGGTGAGCTGCTGACCGATGACATCATGGTGGTCGGTGCAATGACGTGAGTGGGTGTTGTGTGATAGGGTGTGAGACACGTGACATCAGGTGTTTGGTGCTTAGCTGTGTGACGTGACGCCAGTATCTAGGACAGTCGCTCTATGTTGGCTTCAGCATCTTGTTCCAGCACCTTCAGTTGTGTCAGGTCCCGTGTCCAGTCTCCGAGGCGGGTCTGTGGGTCTCGTGTCCAGTCTCAGAGGCAGGTCTGTAGGTCTCGTGTCCAGTCTCAGAGGCAGGTCTGTAGGTCTCGTGTCCAGTCTCAGAGGCAGGTCTGTAGGTCTCGTGTCCAGTCTCAGAGGCAGATCTGTAGGTCTCGTGTCCAGTCTCGGAGGCAGGTCTGTAGGTCTTGTGTCCAGTCTCAGAGGCAGGTCTGTAGGTCTTGTGTCCAGTCTCCGAGGCAGGTCTGTAGGTCCTGTGTCCAGTCTCCGAGGCAGGTCTGTAGGTCTTGTGTCCAGTCTCCGAGGCAGGTATGTAGGTCCTGTGTCCAGTCTCCGAGGCAGGTCTGTAGGTCTTGTGTCCAGTCTCCGAGGCAGATCTGTAGGTCTTGTGTCCAGTCTCCGAGGCAGGTCTGTAGGTCTCGTGGCCAGCCTCCGAGGCAGATCTGTAGGTCCCTCGTCAGTCCCCAGACACGAGCAAGAGTCCGCTGCCACCAAGCCACAGTGTCACTCCTGTCCTCGCCGAGTAGGTACTGCAGGTCAAGGCTAAAGCAACACAACTCATCTGTCACTGTCACCATGACATACAACTGACCATTCTAAGGACATCCTTAAGTAAAAGTAACATAATTAAACAGTGTAAGTCATCTTCACTCTTAATACCCCTTGTACGCGTTCACACAAGTTTCTTCAAGATACTAGAATAGAGGCGGCTAACTGATTGTTAGTGTTGGACGTGTATGAACAGTGCGAATCTTCCAAAGTCGTACTTTGACTGTTTGCCATACACGAAGCAGTCGACGGTAAGCACATGTGTATGACCTCAAAATGCATTTACATCACATCATCTTTAATATATCATTGGTAGATCGAGCCCAGGTCGACTCGTGGCCATGGACCTAAGTCGGGCCACTCCTGCTTTAGTCAGCTTGGTATTGCTAAGACAGTAACAGTAACATAATTAAACAGTGTAACAATGTTACAACGTCATCCTCGCTGTTAATATATATCATTGGTAGATGAGCTCAAGTCGACTCGTGACCATTGTCCTAAGTCGAGCCACTCATGCTTTAGTCAGCTAGTTATTGCTAAGGCTGTAACAAGTAACAGTAATATAATTAAACATTGTAAGGAGCGAATTTGTTAATTCCCAGCGGTGTCATTCCACCCCCCAGAAGGGTGGTGAACTGCTGACCGATGACATCATGGTGGTCGGTGCAATGACGTGAGTGGGTGTTGTGTGATAGGGTGTGAGACACGTGACATCAGGTGTTAGGTGCTTAGCTGTGTGACGTGATGCCAGTATCTAGGACAGTCGCTCTATGTTGGCTTCAGCATCTTGTTCAAAGAAACCTTCAGTTGTGTCAGGTCACGTGTCCAGTCTCCGAGGCGGGTCTGTAGGTCTCGTGTCTAGTCTCCGAGGCGGATCTGTAGGTCTCGTGTCTAGTCTCCGAGGCGGGTCTGTAGGTCTCGTGTCTAGTCTCCGAGGCGGGTCTGTAGGTCTCGTGTCTAGTCTCCGAGGCGAATCTGTAGGTCTCCGAGGCGGGTCTGTAGGTCTCGTGTCTAGTCTCCGAGGCGGGTCTGTAGGTCTCGTGTCTAGTCTCCGAGGCGGATCTGTAGGTCTCGTGTCTAGTCTCCGAGGCGGATCTGTAGGTCTCGTGTCTAGTCTCCGAGGCGGATCTGTAGGTCCCTTGTCAGTCACTGTATTTGTGCTTCATCGTATTGTTCCTGCACCTTCAGTTGTTTCAGGTCTTGTGTCCAGTCTCCGAGGCTGGTCTGTAGGTCATTGACCACTCCCCATACACAGACGGGTCTGTAGACACAGACATAGGCGAGAGTCCGCTGCCACCAAGACACAGTGTCACTCCTGTCCTCGCCGAGTGGGTACTGCAGGTCAAGGCTAAAACAACAAGTCATTTCTCGTCGTTGTTACGTTAAAAATAACACCGCTTCACACAGTAGTAAAATAATATAAATGACAAATTTTAATTTGAACAGAGCACATGTGCTCAATGTTACTGTGGCCAATTTTAAAATCTAAGTAATGGTATGACGTAACTGGTTCTCAAATGATGCTCACCATCAAAGTGAAGACCCCGCAACTGTGGTTGTCCTGCTGCTGGCCACATGTGATTTAATGGTGGCAACGGGCGTCCCAGTGACCGTCGCGAGGGTCACAGCGTTGTGACCGCAGTGTTCTGGCACTGGGCTCACGGTAGCTGACCAATGGGTGCGCTGTCGCTGCGCGGCGGGTTGTAAGGACCGGTCGGCTCTTCGTCCGCGTTAGCATTAGTAAACAACCTAGGGCATGGCTCTAAATCTATCGTGATTTTCCTCTGTACCGCGCTAACATACGACTTTTTACTAGCCTCCGCTTTCTCTGCGCTACAACCCACTGTCGTGTGACCATATGTGCCATGGTGACGACAGTAGGGCATAGCGCAGTCCCTACGCACATGCCCTGTGTGTTTACACTTCAAATATAGGGGGGCCCTGCCCGGTATAGTGACTAGTAAGTCCCATCTTTCGTCCGTGTCCGGGTCGATGACAGGCAAGAAATGGGGGAGTTGATGCCTATCACCCACCATGACGACGGTACGAACCCCCATGGCCACTTCCTCGAAACCTGCGTCAGTCGACATCTCATGTTTTATAGCAGATACCTCAGCGTACTTGCTAAGGGCGTCGCGTACATCTGAGTTTGTTATATATACGGGGGCCCAATGGACCCTGGCAGTGAAATTACGCTTGTCTGCTGACCTTACTTTAAATGTTTTACCTTTAACCTCTAGGGTTCCTTGCATCTTAAGTTTGTCTTTAGCGTCGCTGGAATTCAGCGTTACGATCCAATCGTTATTCTTACTAAGCGGAACCATGGCCAAGATAAAGGGACTTACCGCTTCAAAAATAGATTGCAGGCTTGAATGGAAGTGTTTACGCTCTTATGGGCGGCCGTCGAAAGGGCCGACCAGCAGAACCGACGCATCCTTCAGGCGATCATGGGAGTCTTTGCGCTGTACCGGCATACCTGTAGTGAATGTTGGCAGCGGGGGCGGCTGCAGGCGTCCGTGCCGGGTGTGTGTACGTCACAGTCAGTTGGTTCGCCGCACTCGAGCGGGCTGGCCGCGTGCAGTGATGGCCCGGGCTCGGCCGATGCGATCTGGCGCACACCGTCGTTGTGCAATCCGGTCACGGCTGTTCCGTCTATGTCGTTTGTCTCGTTATCCTCGTCTGTCTCTGTCTGCCCTGACTCTTCCATATCGATCAAGGGAACATTCACTACAGCGGCTACACTCGCATAAGAACGTTTGCTTTTCTTCGCTTTCTCTGCGCTGCACCCCTCTGTCACATGACCATATTGACCATGGTGGCGGCAGAAGGGCGTGTTGCAGTTCTTTTGCACGTAGCCCACTTTCTTACAACGCAGACACATCGGGGGGCGGCCGGGAATAGTCACCAGACAATCCCAGACTTCCCTCGTGTCTGGATCCACAATGTGTACAATGTGCAGCACCTGGTGCCTGTCTCCCACTGACACCAAGTTCCTCACCCCGGTGGCAACCCCTTCTAAGCCTGCATCCGCATATAATTCATGTTTAATGGATCGAACTTCAGCGTACTGGCTGATTACCTTATCAATCTCGTCATTTGTCACGAATACCGGTGCCCAGTGCACACGGTCTACAAAGTGCCTTCTATCGGCAGGTTTTATCTTAAACAACTTACCTTTCACTTCAAGAGTCCCTCAGGAAAGTAGTTGGTCCTTCGCTTCCTGTGTATTCATCATCACGTACCAGTCGTGGTTCCGGTTGAGTGGTCCCAGCGCAAACAAACAATCGCCGAGCGGGCTAAAAATAGCTTCCAGGCTCTCGCTGAAGTCCTTGCGCGTGTAAGGCCTTCCTTCGTACGATCCTTGTAAAACCATTGAAAGTTCCTTCAGCCGGTCACATGAATCCCCCAGAGTACTAGCCATCTTCCTTACAAATCTGATACACCTTAATCAAGAACAGATACTTTTTTTTTGTCTTTAATATGTGTTTATTATGATAAGTCACTCGTATGTACAAAGTAAAAATTCGTAACTATCAAATAAACCACAAAAAACAAAACAAGGTTTTCGATGAGCCTTAGCATATGCTAAATGCCTGTACTAGACCGTGAATATATACCTGGGGTTACAAATGAACCAATACAAAGGAACCCAGAATTTTTTTTTTATGTTTTATATAAAACAAATTAAATAAAAACAAATTCCAAAAAATATTTTTTTCTAAATATTCCTATAAAGGGGGTTGGAGACCAACTCTCTTCCAGGTATATTTTAATCCGTACTCCGCTACGAAGGGGGGCAGACATGCAGGAGTTTATATCCTGATAGGTCCTGACATATGACAATGATAACTATAGATGTAATATAGGTTGCGGGCGTTTGACGGCCTCTCTAGTGGCGTAGTGAGGAGGCCGGAGTGTGAGAGATCTTCCGAGGTCTGCCCACTCCGGTCTCAACACAATGGAATGAGATGAATGATGGGTGACGCGGATTATTGGATATATCCCCATATAGAACCACGGTTGTGACACCGGTGGCCACCTCTTCCAACCCCGCATCCACATACATGTCATGTTTCATAGCTCTAACTTCTGCAAATGGGCGTAATGCCGTATAGATGTCACTGTTTAATAGAAAGACCGGAGCCCAATGCACCCGGGCAACATAATGCCTTCTATCGGCCGGCTTTACTTTAAAGCACTCGCCCTTCACTGTGATAGTCCCTCGGGTGAGTAGCTCGTCCTTTGCCTCGTGGTTGTGCATTGTCACGTACCACTCCTGGTTGCGGTTGAGTGGTCCGATGGCAAGCATGGCTTTGTCCAGAGGGCTAAAAATAGCTCCCAGGCGGTCCTTGCAGTCCTCCCTGCTGTACTGGTGACCTTTGTAGGGCCCTTGCAAGATCAAGGATAATTCCTTAAGGCGTTCCCCTGGATCCTCCAAACTTGCCGACATCTTACTAGTCATCCTGGTGAACCTGTAAACCTTAAAATAAGAACAGATACTACACTTGAAAAGAATGACACAATGACAGATGATACTGTTGGGCCGCTGCAGCGCCATTTCATGTTTCTGAGATTGTTATAACATCAAATGCCAAGTATAATTATAGGTTTCAATTTACTTGAAATGTGTCCTTAGGCTTCTTGCATTAAAGTGAATTATATCTTTTGGGACAGGCAGTAGCAAATAGTATTTAGAACAGGATATGTCATCATTTAAAAATCATCAATTTCCACAGACACATATATATATATATATATATATATATATATATAACGATATTGGCAACAAAATGATCTACATTAACATTGGAACCATTGACATTGTCTTGCAATGGAGTTTATTGGTGCACTGGCATTAGCCACTTTAGTTCAGCGTGTCTTGATTGAAAGAGGTGTGGACTGTTCACAGTTGGCCAAGTGCTGTGGATTTTATTCTTAACATACTTGTCCAGATTACGTGGTCTTCTGAAGACACAGCCGCATCTTCGTGGACTCTTCATCACTGGTAATGTAACGACAGGGCTTGCAGACTCTGCTGTTGTGTCTGACACAGACTCTGCTGTTGTGTCTGACACAGACTCTGCTGTTGTGTCTGACACAGACTCTGCTGTTGTGTCTGACACAGACTCTGCTGTTGTGTCTCACACAGACTCTGCTGTTGTGTCTCACACAGACTCTGCTGTTGTGTCTCACACAGACTCTGATGTTGTGTCTCACACAGACTCTGCTGTTGTGTCTGACACAGACTCTGATGTTGTGTCTCACACATACTCTGCTGTTGTGTCTCACACAGACTCTGCTGTTGTGTCTCACACAGACTCTGCTGTTGTGTCTCACGCAGACTCTGCTGTTGTGTCTCACGCAGACTCTGCTGTTGTGTCTCACATAGACTCTGCTGTTGTGTCTCACGCAGACTCTGCTGTTGTGTCTCACGCAGACTCTGCTGTTGTGTCTCACACAGACTCTGCTGTTGTGTCTCACACAGGCCAGAGCCGTAATGTAACAAAGTAGATTTACTTTGTTACTTTACTTAAGTAGAAAAGTTTACTTTTCATGAGTAGCACAAGTACATTTTTGGAAGTACTTTTACTTGTAATGAAGTACAAATATACATTCTTTTTGGTAAATGTAGTGAAGTACTCATAATTTCTTGGTTACATTTGCAAATGTCCTAAAAGTTCCGCGAATGATCTGCACCAGAAGCATTGCAATGTTTGCCATTGGCATATATTTATTTATGAGTAACTACATTAAATACAGCCCAATGAAGAAAAGCTACACCATGTAGTAAACATACATACTGTATTTGGTTTCAGAAGGAAATATTGATTGTATGAAATCAAATAAGTGTGCAGTATTGCGACGATTCCCGGCGGTTCAGTCGCTAGGCGCATTGACTCAGAAGCTGCAGCTAGTTTTACGACGCCTGTTTAATCCCAGAATGGTGCAATTTAATAAAAAATACTTTTGCACTATTTTCACTTGTATATTCGCAAGTTAATAAACACCAAATAAATTATATACAATGATACAAGTTCTCCCCCATCTCTGTCTCACCAACATCCATTTTCTTTCCAAACTCACCGAAGTAAAGGCCAGTACCGCGTCAATCTTCAACAGTTCCGGCTGTGCAGCAGTTGTTCGTTCAGTGCTTGCTCGTGGCTGTTGTCTTATACTACTGCCGTAATTACATCCATGTTCTTTCCAAACTCACCGACGTAAAGGACAGTTCCGCGTCAATCTTCAACAAATCTGGCTCTGCAGCAGTTTTTCGTTCAGTGCTTGCCCGTGGCTGTCGTCTTATACTACTGCCGTAATTACACATACCAGTATCAGTGCCACGTGAATTTGAATCTATGAGTATGACAAACAGGTCACTTTCAGTCACATGTTGCTTTCAGATCGAGGTGTGTCACATGTCAAGTTACGTCAAACACCGGGTTTAATTACGCTTTGGCTTCGACCCAAAATCTGGATGTAGGCTTTGCTAATTGAGTCATAGCTTATGAAAAAGAAAAAAATACTGTTTGCACCATTATAGTTCATAGTGTTAAATATATATTTTTAATCATAGAACAACAAAAATAGCAAACAGTTTATATCTGCTTGGTGTACACACTAAATTATAATTGTGAATGTATTCACAACAGTTGGCAGCATCGCCAATTGAGAACTAGTTTCAGGAAAGAAAGTACTTTTGTGTTTACTTCAACTACATGTTTTTACTTCAAGTACATTTTTCTAAAAGTACTTTTACTCAAGTACAAAATAAATGTACTTGTTACAGCTCTGGTAGAGGCACACTGACCTGACCAATAGAATCGCACGGCACTAGCAAGAGAGCGAAGTAGCCAGTATTTAAGGAAAGAAAAAAGTCTTCTGCAAATGATTGAGTAATTAGAATCTTTCTCCGTGAATATCTGATTTCAAATAGACAGTGACACTGGCTGAACTTCGTAGGTCATGGCTGTCTAGGAGATCAGTACGGAGGGTGAATATGCATTACATGCCCAAGTTGGAATAATAAAGCTACAACTACAAGATAATGAGACAAAGAAGGGTAAAATAGTAGGTCAAGGTTCACAACACTGGACTCGAAAGTTTCCATATGCATATTGAGTCTGTTGATCCTTTTGTGTTTTGCTTAAGATCTATCAGCAAACGGCTTGATCACACTCATGGTGATGAACTTTACCAGTTTCTGTTGGATATGTGTTTTTATAATAAATATGTAAATAAATAACTAATAAAATGACATATGACAGGTAAGGTGCACATCTTGTGGCCCCTGTCAACTCTCCTAACAAAATGTTTTCAATAATTCTTCCTAGGAAACATGTCGAGGAAGCATAATTCTTTCAATTTGCTGTAGTACGGTTATCCTTTTATTTTCTGGCTCATGTCATGTTACTGGACTTGTGTGATGAGGTCTGAATAATAATAATAAATGTATTCACTTCACTGGCAGCCAAAGCGGCTGAGTAGTATAAGAAGAACATTATGGTTGATAACAAATTCATGTGAGTAAAACTATTTATGAAAGCATAACAATATATGAAAGTGTTACTAATTAGAATGTCTAGTAAAATTAAAGCGATAAAAATGTGGGATAGTAAAACTGTAAATGTTCTCTAATATGAATATATACATTTAGATAAATTAAAGCATACAAATAAAAACAATTGAGCAAAATATATTATTATCAATGGAACATACAAGACTAAAAAAAATTACAACTCGTTAAAATAGTATGAAATAGATCAATTGAATAAATAGCTAAAAAGATTCACAGTTCAAAGCCAGTAATGTTCGTATGTAAATAGGGAAGTCCATTCACTGCCAATTATACAGTCCATATGGCACAAAAGAGTCGTGTTTTCTGGTGAGGGAACCAGAGACAGGGTGATATTGAAGGTGTGCTGTGACCACTGCCTCTACAGCAGAGGGAATACCTCTGGTGATGCTGGAATGTTCTGTTTTTCAAATGAAGGAAGACGAGTTGAAAACGTGTGGAAAGGTTTCAAGTGTGACACGGAAGTGGAGGCTGCTGGGAATGGCTTCAACAAGTTGATCACAAATACACCCAGACTTAGGTACATGTCTGTGTGTCACCCACCTAGTGTCAGTAGTGTGTGTGTGTGTGTGTGTGTGTGTGTGTGTGTGTGTGTGTGTGTGTGTGTGTGTGTGTTTGTGTGTGTGTGTATGACTGAGCATGCATGCATGCATGCATGCATGTATGCACGCGTGCGCACACGCACACACACGCTTTTGTGTCAGTTTTTCTTCTAGACAATTTGCATAATTTGAACATAACTAGGATTCATCTGTAACCCCTGGATTGAACCGTAACATAATTATTTCTCTTCAAAATGCCCTGTGGGTTCAGAGTTCACAACATCACCCCAGTCGGCATAGAAAGTAGGTAACACACGACAAACGACATGCAGTCACTCACAGTATTACAAATGAACAATTTATTTTAACAATGAATGGTTAATCTATGGAATCGTTGTTGCAGGTGAATAGAGTTGATGTGTCGGCCAGACAAGTGTGCCGCTGCCGCTGTAGCGCTTACATTTTACTGGGGTCGGTCAATGTACAGTGAAATGCAAAGCATTTATGGTATAAATACCATGGGTTGTTCATTAATTCTCCTGTGATTATTGTGAAGAGTTATTTAAAGGTTTGTTCAATACATTAAGCGCGGGAAAATTCCATTGTGAGCGATCGTTACATTTCTGAGTCTCCGTTCAAATGGTAAATTTATCGAACGACGAACTGTTTTAGAACCACATTTTAGTCAGTACGTTTTATAAACGTCCAGTGCAGTAGTGTGTCACCAATCTACTACAGATTACAAGCAACGATTGTTGTGCGAACGAAACTTTTACTTGCTTCGTCTACGCAGTTCGGCAAGTAGCCAATTATCGCTCACGTAAACATTGCTCGTCACGTATAATGACGTCGCAGTCGGACGAACCGACACAACCTATTCCGTCTGCTAACAGTGAGAACTTTTACATAGCAGAGGCCGATCAAATTGTTGTCAACGAACTACTTACGTTTGTGTCAGACAAAATCAACACACTTCCGTATGACATGATCGTTAAGCTGCTGGTCGATTTTTATTCAGACGATGACATTGCATCCGCAAAGAACATTCTGTTCCAGACGGCGTTTAATGACCGTGACGCCCCGCGGCTTATCAAGCGAAAGGGGAAAGATAAGTGCCTCAACAACGTACAAGATATATTGAACATTTTCCTTGAAATGCCTCCCCAGTCCGTGCCTTGTTACGTAGCCAAGGAATTGTCTCGCCTTCCGCCGTTATCAATGAACTGTTTCGATGTGTCATCGCTGGTGAAAGACATGGAGTCAGTCAAACTCCACTTGTTAATTCTACAAGAGTCCCACGAAACGTTGATGAAGGCACAGCTCGATAAGTGCCAAGTGCGCAGTTCACCGGAATCCGTTTCCGCTGAGCACCATTCTCCACGCTCTGCTTGCGCTGTTTCTGTTGACATGGATGATCAACATGTCATCGATGTAGTTGACAAATCCGAGTGCACCGATGACGACCTGGTTCTCCTTGCCAGCATTCAACAGACGACTCCACCTCCTACCCATCGTCAACGCAAGAGCGTCAACAACAACCGGCAAACGTCTGCTTCTACCCAGGCCAGGCGTAACACCTATGCTGAATCGGTGACCAGAGGCCGCAGACAACCGAACAAGCATGGACGTCCTGCATCGTTGACCACCACCCAGACCGACTCGGCCATGATTCGTGGGAATGGCACGTCGTCCAATATTCGCTCCGCTAACACAAAGAGACGCGCGAGTACATCCAAAGCCAGAAAACAAGTCGGTGTTTTCATCACGCGACTCGCAAGATCGACCAACCCCAAAGACCTGGCGACACACGTCAAGCGAGAGACTGGCTTGTCTGTGTCATGTGAACCTTTGAGAACGAAATTTGACACCTACTCGTCTTTCTGTGCTAGACTGCCACCTCGTGATCAACACCTACTGCTAGACTCTAGGGTGTGGCCGTCTGGTGTTATGGTCCGTGCTTTCCTTGAATAAGCGGATGTTTGAAACCCAGATTGCATTGTTTCTAGTTAACATTCAATCATACAATACTTAATGGATTGAAAATTGTAACTTTTAACTGTCATGGGTTTAAGTCATCTGTATATGATATTTTACTTCTTTGTGAACAGTTTGATGTCATAATTTTGCAAGAGCTATGGCTCTCCAATGAAGATATATCTCTATTGCGTTCTATTCATAAAGCATTTGAAGCATATGCGGTCAGTGCTATGAATGACCAACTCGGTATACAAGTTGGACGCCCATTTGGTGGTATTGGTGTTTTATGGAGAAAATCGATTTCACATGCTTGTACTATTTGTGATTTACAAGATAACAGATTACTTGGAATTGACATTGATACAAAAGATGGCAAATTGTTTATTTTAAATGTATACCTGCCTTACCAGTCATCTGACAACTTTGAGGAATTTTGTAACTACTTGGGTAAAATTGCGTGTATAATTGAAGAAAAGGACACGACCAATGTTGTTATCACTGGTGATTTTAATGCTGCTGTTAACACTCCATTTGAATCTGAATTAATTGCTATGTGTGAGAATACTGGTTTGGTTATCTCAGATTATGAGATTTTTGGTCGAGCTAGCAATACGTATACGTATGTAAGTGATGCTCACAACTCTACCTCGTGGTTAGATCACTTTATCTGCTCTCACAGTGTAAACTCGATGATCACGGATTTATATATATTAGATAAATGTCCTAGTTCGGATCACCTCCCTGTAGGACTAGAGATATCTACTGCTCTAACTGCAGAAAGAGGTGTTAATAATGAGAAACATGCTGACAAAATGCCTCCTATCTTTAGATGGTCTAATGCAAAAGATTGTAATATCAAAGAATATGGAAAGTGTAGTGCTGTTCATCTAGACAGAATACACACTTCAGACTCGTGTACGTGCACTAATCCTAACTGTTCAAACAGACAGCATATAACTGATATTGACAATTTATTTGATGATATATGTAATGCGCTTCGGGTGTCTAGTCTTGAAACGATTACTACATGCAAAAAAACATTGTGCCAAGACTACATTGTACCTGGATGGAATGATTATGTTAAGGAAGCGCACACTGAAGCTAGATATTACTATATTTTATGGCGTGATATGGGAAAACCTAAGCATGGCCCAGTCTGTGAACTAATGCGGAAAACTAGGTTACATTTTAAACATCTGCTTAAGCAGTGTCAACAACGCGAAGATATGGCGCGAGCAGATGCAATGGCTAAGTCCATGCAAGCTAAAGATGCTGTCAGTTTTTGGAAAAACGTATCCAAAACATACAAAAAAGGTATACCAAATGCTACAAATGTCAATGGTGCTAATGAACCTACGGCCATATCCGCCATGTGGAAAACACATTTTGAATCCTTATTAAACAATGTAACCTCAGATGTAAATATGCAAAATGTGAAAGAGTATGTACATAACACAGAATATTTATGTTATGGAAATAACTTAGTCATAACTCCTTGCATGGTAAAACATGCTATCGATAAGTTGAAATGTGGTAAAGCATGTGGTAATGATGGACTATCTGCCGAACACTTTATTCATTCAGATAGGCGCATAACTATACTGTTGTCCATTTTTTATAATAGAGTGATTTCTCATGGTCATCTACCTGATGACTTTATGAAAACTATTATAATTCCATTGATAAAAAATAAGTCTGGTGATACGAGCAACGTAAATAACTACAGACCAATTGCGCTAGTCACTGTAGCCTCTAAGATATTTGAAATTGTATTGCTGGAAATGTTGACACCATATCTTAATACCACCGACAATCAATTTGGGTTTAAGAAGGGAAACTCTACTGACCACTGTATATTTGCTTTAAAAAATGTTATTCAATACTATAAAAGTAACAATAGCCCGGTGTATTCATGCTTTTTAGACGCGTCAAAAGCATTCGACAGAGTCAACCATTGGACGCTTTTTAGAAAATTGCTTAACCGAGGTGTGCCTGTTATACTTGTACGTATTCTGTTGTATTGGTACAGAACCCAAACATTCTGTGTCAAATGGGGTTGTACAACATCAGAGTTTTTTAATGTTTCGAATGGTGTTCGACAAGGTGGGATTTTGTCCCCATATTTATTTATCGTATACATTGATGATCTGAGCAATATGCTAAATAGTGCTGGTACAGGTTGTCATATACACAACTACTGCACTAACCATGTGTTCTATGCCGATGACATATGTGTTATTGCTCCCAGTCCTAGTGGGCTTCAGCGTTTGCTGAACATATGTGCACAGTTTGGCTTTGAAAATGATGTTGAATATAACCCTATCAAGTCATTATGTATGGTCTTCAAACCACGTGGTTTTAACCTGAAATGTCCAGATATGTATATGAACCTAAACAAGCTTGCATATGTCAAAGAAGCAAAATATTTAGGTGTGATAATATGCAATGACCTGAAAGATGACGGAGATATTTTAAGACATCTACGTAATTTTTATGCTAGGTCAAATAGCATTATCAGAAAATTTCACCACTGTTCCGTGGGTGTTAGACTACATCTGTTTCATGCGTATTGTTGTACAACTTATTGTTGCCAATTATGGGTTAACTTTAATAAGGGCTCTTATTTGAAAGCTAAAGTTGCCTACAACAATATGCATAGACGGATTTTGGGATATAGCCGACGGGACAGCGCGAGTGGCATGTTTGCTAATAATGGTATTGATACATTTGACGCCCTATTGCGTAAGAGCATTTATGGTTTTAAAAGACGCATTTTTAACATAAATAATGACTTGATTAGGGTTATGTACAATTGCTTTGAAATAGTAAATGGCCCAATGTGGATTAGCTGGGCCAATTCATTGTACACAATAAATCTGTAAGATAGTCATCATGTCTAGCATATAACTTTATTATTTATTTATTATATACATATATTTTTAAAGTCAATAAGTTGTTTATATAACTTACTTTTCAAAAGGTGTTTATTTACATGAACTAATTGCATATTTATTTTACAATTACATCCTGTATATTGCTCATTATTTTATCTGTTTTTCTACAATTTTACATTATCTAACTTATAATCTTATTTTTTTTTTTTATCTAATAATTTTTTAACATATTGGATCTTTAACAGGCTATTTAGATGTTTTAATGTATGTACCAATTGTATATGGGTTTTTACCTGAAATAAATGTATTCGTATTCGTATTCGTATTAAAATATTACATTTGTTTTAATCAGTGTCATGTATTATGGCACATTGCTGTCACGTGATTTACACTTGCTATCAAAACATGCCCCAAAACTTGTTTGCCTTGTGTAAATTAGCTCAAAGGTTATATACGTCCTAACGAACAGTCCATGGTATTTATATCATAAATGCTTTTCATTTTGCTGCACATTGTTGAGTTTAGATTTATCGTGTAAGTGCAGAAACGTTACCTGGATAGTTTATAACGCCCGGAAAAATGTAACGACTGCCTCTACCACTGCCTTCAACACCAAGCTGCTCCCTCCCGCAGCCAACTGGCTGGGTGAAGTTTATCAATGACGATACACCTGAATCACCTCTACGGCAGAGCTACATGGACAGGCGCTATAACAGCTGGTTATGGAAGCCGTGTGGACACTGTCGAAGTGTCATTTGTTATATGATTATCATTGTTTATTTCATGTTATATGTATTGTTATATTTACCAATTATTAAAAAGTTTGCAGTGTTGTCACATTGTCTGTTATTTATTACATGAATCAAGAACATGTCTCCATGACAATCTGTTATTGCATCTTCTATGTACTGATTAAATATTTGACGCCGCAAACCTCTCCCTCCATTGACTGGATATCATTTGATCTAATAAGAAACCAGGCAATGTTCACACAAGTATACACTATCAAACTGTGATGAACATATCTCAGTAATGCAGTGTGACAATGTTTGACTGATGATATGAAACCAGCAACATGTTACGTAAGTTTTATAGCTTCACACAATACCAATACAATATTTAAACAATACATAGAAGATGCAATAGCAATCCTTTGATTACACAGCACAGTTGCACATCACTTATGTAATATTTAGCCAATTTGAAAGAAGATCTGAAAGTCTCCCTTGCAAAATAATCAAGCAAACCATTCAATGATATGATACTAATATAGGTGGCCCTGATATTGACTACAGATTTGATATTTTCTGATAAAGGTATTGATTGAACATCAACAATTACAACTAACAGCTTAACAGTAATCAACATTGATTGGCGACCATGAGATAAAGCTGGATCTGCTGGTGATGAGACAGCAATTATGGCTGGTGAAGGACTAAGTGGGGAACATGTGACTATCCAACACAAGCCGCTCGTTTTCATTGGCATATGCAGAAAAAGGAGGAAGGTAAAAAGTGCGGGGTGAAAGACAAATGGTGGAAAATAGATTGCTAGGCTACTTCAGTCCATCTTATCTGGTTCTTACTGGTTATGGAGGTTCCCTCCTTACCAGATCTTCTGCCACACGGCTCCACCGCTGATCCAATGAATGCATTTTTAAAGAATTTCCATTCTTTTTCCATTGACCCTATCATTGGCTATAATTTGCCACTGGCTGTGAACCCTTGTGTGGGAAACTCCGACCAACGATGGGAATAATTGAAGAAGAATGGAATTTTTTAAAGATGCACTCAATGAATCTGCAGAGGAGCTTTAAGAGAGGACCCCCTCGACGAGCAGGAACCAGACAAGGTGGACTGAAGAAGTAGCCAAAGCAAACAAAAGAAGAGGTTTGGGAGGCAATAGAAGTGATCAAAGTAGGACTTTATGCAGGATCAAATGCCAGTCACGCATGTTAGGGTGGCACATAGATGTGAACTATTAAGCCAGTTTACAAACTTTAAATTGTGTCTGATGACCTGAAATGGACTACAAACACACATGTGACACCATTTACACTCATTTGTAAGGCATAACTGACAATATCTATGGTGTGGGAAGACATTTTTTGTACCCATCCACCCATATTTCTACCAGTCCACAGTGGTTTTTACCCATCCAAATGATGGGTGGATGGGTCTGCATAAAGCTATGGATCAAAGGGACTGGTGGACAACCAGGTATGACACCTGTATGGCAGACAACCAGGTATGACACCTGTAGGGCAGACAACCAGGTATGACACCTGTATGGCAGACAACCAGGTATGACACCTGTAGGGCAGACAACCAGGTATGACACCTGTAGGGCAGACAACCAGGTATGACACCTGTAGGGCAGACAACCAGGTATGACACCTGTAGGGCAGACAACCAGGTATGACACCTGTAGGGCAGACAACCAGGTATGACACCTGTAGGGCAGACAACCAGGTATGACACCTGTATGGCAGACAACCAGGTATGACACCTGTATGGCAGACAACCAGGTATGACACCTGTAGGGCAGACAACCAGGTATGACACCTGTAGGGCAGACAACCAGGCATGACACCTGTAGGGCAGACAACCAGGCATGACACCTGTAGGGCAGACAACCAGGCATGACACCTGTAGGGAAGACAACCAGGTATGACACCTGTAGGGCAGACAACCAGGTATGACACCTGTAGGGCAGACAACCAGGTATGACACCTGTAGGGCAGACAACCAGGTATGACACCTGTAGGGCAGACAACCAGGTATGACACCTGTAGGGCAGACAACCAGGTATGACACCTGTATGGCAGACAACCAGGTATGACACCTGTATGGCAGACAACCAGGTTTGACACCTGTAGGGCAGACAACCAGGTATGACACCTGTATGGCAGACAACCAGGTATGACACCTGTATGGCAGACAACCAGGTATGACACCTGTATGGCAGACAACCAGGTATGACACCTGTAGGGCAGACAACCAGGTATGACACCTGTAGGGCAGACAACCAGGTATGACACCTGTAGGGCAGACAACCAGGTATGACACCTGTAGGGCAGACAACCAGGTATGACACCTGTAGGGCAGACAACCAGGTATGACACCTGTAGGGCAGACAACCAGGTATGACACCTGTAGGGCAGACAACCAGGTATGACACCTGTATGGCAGACAACCAGGTATGACACCTGTATGGCAGACAACCAGGTATGACACCTGTAGGGCAGACAACCAGGTATGACACCTGTAGGGCAGACAACCAGGTATGACACCTGTAGGGCAGACAACCAGGTATGACACCTGTAGGGCAGACAACCAGGTATGACACCTGTAGGGCAGACAACCAGGTATGACACCTGTAGGGCAGACAACCAGGTATGACACCTGTAGGGCAGACAACCAGGTATGACACCTGTAGGGCAGACAACCAGGTATGACACCTGTATGGCAGACAACCAGGTATGACACCTGTATGGCAGACAACCAGGTATGACACCTGTATGGCAGACAACCAGGTATGACACCTGTAGGGCAGACAACCAGGTATGACACCTGTAGGGCAGACAACCAGGTATGACACCTGTAGGGCAGACAACCAGGTATGACACCTGTAGGGCAGACAACCAGGTATGACACCTGTAGGGCAGACAACCAGGTATGACACCTGTAGGGCAGACAACCAGGTATGACACCTGTAGGGCAGACAACCAGGTATGACACCTGTAGGGCAGACAACCAGGTATGACACCTGTAGGGCAGACAACCAGGTATGACACCTGTAGGGCAGACAACCAGGTATGACACCTGTAGGGCAGACAACCAGGTATGACACCTGTAGGGCAGACAACCAGGTATGACACCTGTAGGGCAGACAACCAGGTATGACACCTGTAGGGCAGACAACCAGGTATGACACCTGTAGGGCAGACAACCAGGTATGACACCTGTAGGGCAGACAACCAGGTATGACACCTGTAGGGCAGACAACCAGGTATGACACCTGTAGGGCAGACAACCAGGTATGACACCTGTAGGGCAGACAACCAGGTATGACACCTGTAGGGCAGACAACCAGGTATGACACCTGTAGGGCAGACAACCAGGTATGACACCTGTAGGGCAGACAACCAGGTATGACACCTGTAGGGCAGACAACCAGGTATGACACCTGTAGGGCAGACAACCAGGTATGACACCTGTAGGGCAGACAACCAGGTATGACACCTGTATGGCAGACAACCAGGTATGACACCTGTAGGACAGACAACCAGGTATGACACCTGTATGGCAGAAAAAGAAGGCAGCTAGGAGAGCTGTGGCTAAGGCAGAGAGGTGGTAGAGGGGGCTATGTTAGAAAGCTCGACGACGATAGTGGAAAGAAGATAATCTGTAAGATGGGTCGTCAGAGTGATGAGGGTACCAAGGATGTGAAAGCTGGAACAGTGATCAAACACAATCGGAACAGACAGGAACAAGGCACCACAGGTACAGGAGGAGTACTTCGAGACATGGCTACACCAAAGGGAAGAGAATGGGATCTACCTAGTGCAGTTGAGGCAGAAGTAAGGGTGGAGGAGATTGGGGTTGATAGACAGACAGAGAGGGAGAAGTAAGGGTGGAGGAGATTGGGGTTGATAGACAGACAGAGAGGGAGAAGTAAGGGTGGAGGAGATTGGGGTTGATAGACAGACAGAGAGGGAGAAGTAAGGGTGGAGGAGATTGGGGTTGATAGACAGACAGAGAGGGAGAAGTAAGGGTGGAGGAGATTGGGGTTGATAGACAGACAGAGAGGGAGAAGTAAGGGTGGAGGAGATTGGGGTTGATAGACAGACAGAGAGGGAGAAGTAAGGGTGGAGGAGATTGGGGTTGATAGACAGACAGAGAGGGAGAAGTAAGGGTGGAGGAGATTGGGGTTGATAGACAGACAGAGAGGGAGAAGTAAGGGTGGAGGAGATTGGGGTTGATAGACAGACAGAGAGGGAGAAGTAAGGGTGGAGGAGATTGGGGTTGATAGACAGACAGAGAGGGAGAAGTAAGGGTGGAGGAGATTGGGGTTGATAGACAGACAGAGAGGGAGAAGTAAGGGTGGAGGAGATTGGGGTTGATAGACAGACAGAGAGGGAGAAGTAAGGGTGGAGGAGATTGGGGTTGATAGACAGACAGAGAGGGAGAAGTAAGGGTGGAGGAGATTGGGGTTGATAGACAGACAGAGAGGGAGAAGTAAGGGTGGAGGAGATTGGGGTTGATAGACAGACAGAGAGGGAGAAGTAAGGGTGGAGGAGATTGGGGTTGATAGACAGACAGAGAGGGAGAAGTAAGGGTGGAGGAGATTGGGGTTGATAGACAGACAGAGAGGGAGAAGTAAGGGTGGAGGAGATTGGGGTTGATAGACAGACAGAGAGGGAGAAGTAAGGGTGGAGGAGATTGGGGTTGATAGACAGACAGAGAGGGAGAAGTAAGGGTGGAGGAGATTGGGGTTGATAGACAGACAGAGAGGGAGAATTAAGGGTGGAGGAGATTGGGGTTGATAGACAGACAGAGAGGGAGAAGTAAGGGTGGAGGAGATTGGGGTTGATAGACAGACCGAGCATTGACGAAGATGAAGAACAAGTTGGAATGTGGTGAACAAACAGACTGCTGAACACCTGCATGAGAGAGGGGGAAATCTCAGAGGAGTTATGTTATTTTTATGCAATCTGGATATGTCAGCATGCCAAGTTTAACGAAAAACTTGAAAAATACAAGTATCTTTCATCAACACAATAATTGGAGTCACATGTTAAATATAGTAGAACATTAAAAAAACTTATATACTGTGCTATACATTTTAATTATTATAAAGCTACATTTCATAAAAATTAACTAAATACCAGAGTTAACTAAAAAAAAGTATTTCAATTATGTGCCCTCAAAAATGTCGTTTATGAGGTAAAAGTGCCCTCCAGCTACCAACTGCATTATGTCCTTTTCAAAACCTAGCTGAAACACTAGAAGTAGAAGATATATATGAAAACACAAAGTCAAATAGCAGAGTGTTGTATGTATGAAGAAAGTAAATATTGGCCTGAGACAGAGCAGTGCCCTGAGCCCATTGTTGTGTAATGCTGTGGTGGAACTGATAAGCAGAAAGATTAGTACGAAAGATACACTCTGGAAACTATTGTAAACATATGACCTGGCATTGGTAGTGGTTGGAGCAGAAGATCTCCCAAGAACAACTCAGAATGAATATATATGTTCAGCAGACATGGACTGAGTGTAAGTTTGGACTAGACGGAAGTAATGTGGGAGGGGACAGAGCTGGCAATACACCTGGAGGGGAATACGCTCCAGCAGAGGCAATTTTGTACATCTGGGTGGAACAAAATGTGGGGATGGCAGTTTGGACACTGAAATTCGCAGGATATTTCAGCAGGGGCAAATGTTTGGCGGAAAGCAAAGTATGATGGGATATGAATATCATGTAAACTTAGAGGAAAGTTACTCACCTATGTATTCTCCCAGCATACATGTATGGGCTAGAGACAATGGCATTAATAATATGAGGAGTGCAGGTTTGTAAACAAAACTTGGTAAGATAAAATGATGGGAGTTATAATAAAGAAAGGCTAAAAGAAAATAATGGGCAAACTTGAGATTGGATGTTGGAGTGAAGGAAAGTTCTAAGATGAATTTGGTGAGGTGTAGGCTTAAATGGACTGGTATGTGTAAAGATTGGGAGATGAAAAACTGCCAGAAAATTGAGACAAAAGGGAGGTGAGGAAGACCCAGATTATGATTGGAAGACAGTGTTAAGAGAAACCTGGAAAGAATAAAAAAAAACAGCAACAATAGAAGGAAAGCTATTGATGTAGCGAGAAAAAAGTGAGGAAAGAGAAGAGGAAGAAAAAGATGACGGAAACCGTGACCAACATCACCCCTCATGACAGAGATGCCAAGGGGAGAACATCACTATTGATATGCACTTAACTAGATATTGATCTGATATCGATTATAAATTCCTCCCGCGAGACATCTTCCTAAATTATTGCAGGTGTGAACAGCCAAAATGGGAGGTCACTGCAGATCGAGGTTGTGGAGTTGGAGAACAACAGCAGATGAACCTAGGCGACACAGCGGAGTATGAGGAAGAAGAATATATTTAACAAAGTTATGACGGTGATCTCACAGCAGACATGGGGTCTAACACATTTGTATTTGAAAGTATTTAAATACTTTTTTCAAAGTATTTATATTTGTATTTGACTTTTAGGAATGAAAATTATTTGTATTTTGAATTGAATTGAAATTTATTTTCAACAACAACAATTACTACATTATACAGACAGTGCATACAATACCATTTGTTGGAAAAAAAGGGTAAAAAAGGTACAATACTTATCATGTTTACCCTTATAATTGCTTAATTACATACATAAAGGATCTGAACAGTGCAATAGAAGGTGTGACAACATTATTTACATGTATAACCATACAACATTTAATCGGAAAAAAGACATTGTGACATTTATTGAAGAAAAAAACCTTTATAACAATAAACAATCTGATTGTTTAATTTAGTTATATAATTTATGTTGGCAAAATAGTCTAGGACTCTAAATATTTTTAAATAAACTGTCAGTATCAAAATTTCTGTTCAAGATCACATGTAGTGACAATACTCCTTAGCACTGGTCTAGCTGCCTGTCATCACATGAGCAAAACATTAATTATGCCTATAAACTAGATGTCTCAATATATGAGTTGTTTTTCTTTTACCTACGTAGTAATATACATCCTGAAAATGAAAAGTATTTGAAATACTTTCCAATGTATTTGTATTTAAATACATTTATGTTTAAAAGTATTTGTATTTGAATCTCTCAAGAGTATTTGTATTTAAATTACATTTCAATGTATTTGACCCCATGTCTGCCTCGAAAAGCCATGTTTGCAGAGTTTTAGTCAATATTCAAAGTGGTACGAAAATACAAAGTTAAAGCTGTCTAAATCCTACTAGTATTGAAATATGTCATGTATCCATCTCGCTGGACATTCCAGGATGATCCCCTACTAAAGATATTTATAATTTTCTAGTTAAACTAGCAATTAATAATTGTTTTATTCAAAAACAAATACTATTCAAATTTTGTATTTATATATAACTAGTCAATCCTCTGCATCATGAGCAATAAGATATTAGACATTTAAAACATTTGCCATGTCATAATGCAATTAATAATTGACATTATGCCCATTATAATCGTTTATAGGTGTTTATCGAACATTCGATTGCACATAGTTTGTGTTGCGCTTTACTCCTAGATGGCGCTGCGATAGTCCATGCTCGAGCAAAATCAAACATGTCGGCGATCAAAGCATTGAATCCTAAAGCAGAAGTTGCAAGAGCTGCTCAGGCACTAGCTGTAAATATAAGTGCAGCTAAGGGTTTGCAAGATGTTCTCAGGACCAATCTCGGCCCAAAGGGCACCATGAAGATGTAAGTTAATGAAAATATAACGTTATATCGCTTCAGGGGCACACGCGTCGCCGGTCGCCATGACTGTCAGATTATTCTAGAATGCACACGTGCTTCTACATGTGTAATCATTTTATAAAATAAATTGTCATTAAAATAAACACGTGCGCAGTCGGGCGTTCCTCCGATACTGTCCGATATGGGACATCCATAAATTCGTTGCGCTTCAGTTCAGTTTACTAACTCATACCGCGGAATTGTCGGCTGATAAAATGCACGGTGCTAGGTCAGACTGGGAGTCGGAGTGACTCAGACCCGGTCGCGTCCCTGACTTTCAGGGGCCCGTTTCAGTAACAATAAACAATGTAACATTGTTATAAGCTCACATTCCATTCTTGAATCTGTTCTATAAAATAAATTTTTCTTCTTACCTATAACCGAACGTTTTTCGCCTACAACCAACATAGTCAAATGACAAAACGGTCAGAGAAACTCTCAGAACTCAGAAGATCCATAAATATCTGAGCCTAAGCTAAGGTCAACGTTACACCACTCAGTCACAGATTATGCTAATGTTATCAAAGACTTTATGACTTGTTTACTCAACAGTAACATCATGGGCCATTTAGATTTTACAGTGCAAGTTTTGTTTATCAAATGTATATTACAGTATAGTTAGCATTAAAAGTAGTGACCATCTTGGTGGTCTTTTTTCACTGAGAGAAACTTTCTGATGTGTAATGCTTCAAAATGGAGAATTCTTATCATGTTTTCAGATATCTACTAGCCACACATGCCTCCCTGGCAGTCCCTGCCCAGTACAGATGTATATAATATGTTTGTTCATGACAAGTACATTTAAAATATTTTGTGCCATTTGATTACAGGTTGGTATCTGGATCGGGTGATATCAAATTGACAAAAGATGGAAATGTTCTTCTTCATGAAATGGTATGTTTAGTTTGTGACATGCTTTTTGTAGTGCTGCACAAGTGGTGTTTTCAAAAGACTGGGAATGTTTAATAACTGAAAGAGGATTAACAACCACAAGGATATCATTGAACAACCCTAGAGATCAGGAAATCAATGGACTAAGCTAGCACTGACTGCTGGCGCTGGGCCAAAAAAAAATGTTTTACCAATATCTGACATGTGAAACATGTTTTTGAAATGCGTCTTTCTATCAGTAATGTGTTCTGGACTTTTTGTGATGAGACTTGTCAAATATACTTGTAGATTAAAGCTATATTAGCATTTGGGTAACTATTTATCTGATGACACATCGATTAATGGCTCAAACTTGTAACTCCTGTCATCTGCTATTGTCTGGATCATAGCTAAATGAAGAGATTAGCAACCTACTGTATGCTTGGCATGTCACGCTGACTGGTTATTTGGGTTGGGATGTACAATTGCTTAGGCAACTTCAACAGAGCCGGGCTGTTGAGTAATGCAGTCACATACTGCTGGTAACATCAATAATAACGACCAAAATAAAGTTTCTCCAATTTGGACAAGCATTTAAAAAGGGCGAAAAGCTGCTTTGCCTATGGCGCAATTGGCCAATTGACGATCGATAGCACTAGCCTATATGGGGGTTAGATAGAAATATATAAGATAATGTGTACAGTTAAGAAAATATTGTAACAAATACCTCAAAGTTTCAAACGTCAAATAGGTTAAACAAATTACATTCTTGCCAAATCAAAGCCTCCCTTGTCCATTCGGCATCTGTTATATGTTGTCAAATTGTATGTTGTTTCTATGCAGCAAATCCAGCACCCGACTGCTTCCCTCATTGCCCGTGTGGCGACAGCACAGGATGATATCACTGGTGACGGAACTACGTCAAATGTCCTCATCATAGGGGACCTTCTCAAACAGGCTGACATCTACATTGCTGAGGTTTGTCTTGTTTTCATTTCGTCAGATCTCGCATGTGCATGGCCACCTCCCAAAGGTTCTCAGTTAGTCCCAAAAATCATGCCATCTTGTGGAGTCTCTCTTGTTCTTGATTAAAGTCATCAACCAGCAATCACCCTGATGTTACCAGAGTCCTCTGTGACTATTTTTTACATCAACCAATAACTAAATGCCCGCTGTTTGAAATAAATTCCCTCGTATTTGGGTAGAAATATTTATATACAGCAACACAGCTGGCTTATTTATAAGACAAAGTGTAGAAATTCACGTACTACTAATATATGTTTAAATTGTAACCTTCCAAAAACACAACTTTCAGTTGAGTTTGTATCCGGATGTGATGGAGTGAAACATTCCTGACGTTGTGAGTCTACTTTGAATGAGTCTGAACTGTCTCTGACAATTTCAGGGACTTCATCCCCGACTGGTGACAGAAGGCTTCGATCTGGCAAAGACAAAGGCATTGCAGGTGAGTAAAATTGCCTAATATTACAATATGCATTACAGAACTTCACAAGTTATTAGTATTTATTCCTATTGTTGTAGTCCTGTTATATCTGGTGTCAAATAACAATTATAAAAATTACGTTTACAAGTAGGATGCCATTGACAGATTACATGATGTTGACATATTACACACTGTTGCCAGGTTACATGTTGTTGACAGATGGCATGTTGTTGACAGATTGCATGTTGTTGCCAGGCTACATGTTGTGGACATATTATATGTTGTTGCCAGGCTACATGTTGTTGACAGATGGCATGTTGTTGCCATGCTACATGTTGTTGACAGATTGCATGTTGTTGCCCAGGTGCTGGATGAGATGAAGGTGCACAAGGAAATGAACAGGGAGGTTCTTGTGAATGTGGCACGTACATCACTCCGCACCAAAGTCTACTCTGAGCTTGCCGACATGCTTGCAGAGGTCAGCACTTATCCTGTTGTCAGTAATGTCCTTGTCATGCAGTTACTCATGCAGGGCTCAAAATGCCACTTGTTTGCCAGCCCATGACAACTGAATTTGTCACCGGACAAGTGAAATTGCTACTACTTGTTGTCTGTGGGACAACTTAGCTGTTTGCAGACAGGATTTGTAATCATTACTTAATTTTCAGCTCTGTAAAACATTTAACATAATTACACTAAATATCTTCAGTAAGTGTACTTCTATCGGTAAATAAACACAAAACGATCATACTTGGCAGTTCAGTGCAAACATGTTCTATTTTGGAAAAAAGTTATTTAAACTGGCAGAAATAAATTTACTTACAGAGAAATAGGTTTTTGAATTTTTTTTGTTCATGGGACAAGTCAATTGTTACACGGAAAAGTAAATGTTTGCTTCTACTTGTCTGCTGGACAAATTATCTACTTGTCCACTGGACAAGTAGATAATTTGGTGAATTTTGAGCCCTGCGCATGACACAGTAATGTAGACAGTTGTTTGGGTTTATCTATGTTTATTACATACTGTCCACTTAATTTTGGATGTCTTTAGTAACTAGCTTTAAGAAGTGACACACATAGCAAGGGAAATGTTGTTTATCTTTGACTTAGTTTACTCAGGTATAGACAGTGGTGGACGTAAATGATTTTAGTAACAGTAATTGATATGTGGCTGAATGCTTCCCAGGGAAGTCAAGATAATGTTTGAATGGTCAGATCTACCAGTGTAAAATAGCCCTACAGAATGGATAATTTGCAATGTAAGATGACCTTTGTACAGCACCTACAAATGTGTTGAGGTATGTGCTGTGTGTTTGTACAGCACTTACAGATGTGTTCAGTATGTGCTGTGTGTTTGTACAGCACCTACAGATGTGTTCAGTATGTGCTGTGTGTTTGTACAGCACTTACAGATGTGTTCATGTATGTGCTGTGTGTTAGTACAGCACCTACAGATGTGTTGAGGTATGTGCTGTGTGTTTGTACAGCACTTACAAATGTGTTCAGTATGTGCTGTGTGTTTGTACAGCACTTACAAATGTGTTCAGTATGTGCTGTGTGTTTGTACAGCACTTACAAATGTGTTCAGTATGTGCTGTGTGTTTGTACAGTACCTACAGATGTGTTCAGTATGTGCTGTGTGTTTGTACAGCACTTACAAATGTGTTCAGTATGTGCTGTGTGTTTGTACAGCACCTACAGATGTGTTCAGTATGTGCTGTGTGTTTGTACAGCACTTACAGATGTGTTCAGTATGTGCTGTGTGTTTGTACAGCACCTACAAATGTGTTCAGTATGTGCTGTGTGTTTGTACAGCACCTATATATGTGTTCAGTATGTGCTGTGTGTTTGTACAGCACCTATAGATGTGTTCAGTATGTGCTGTGTGTTTGTACAGCACCTACAAATGTGTTCATGTATGTGCTGTGTGTTTGTACAGCACCTATGGATGTGTTCAGTATGTGCTGTGTGTTTGTACAGCACCTACAAATGTGTTCATGTATGTGCTGTGTGTTTGTACAGCACCTACAGATGTGTTCAGTATGTGCTGTGTGTTTGTACAGCACCTATATATGTGTTCAGTATGTGCTGTGTGTTTGTACAGCACCTACAAATGTGTTCATGTATGTGCTGTGTGTTTGTACAGCACCTATGGATGTGTTCAGTATGTGCTGTGTGTTTGTACAGCACCTACAAATGTGTTCATGTATGTGCTGTGTGTTTGTACAGCACCTACAGATGTGTTCAGTATGTGCTGTGTGTTTGTACAGCACCTATATATGTGTTCAGTATGTGCTGTGTGTTTGTACAGCACCTATATATGTGTTCATGTATGTGTTGTGTGTTTGTACAGCACCTACAGATGTGTTCAGTATGTGCTGTGTGTTTGTACAGCACTTAAAAATGTGTTCAGTATGTGCTGTGTGTTAGTACAGCACCTACAGATGTGTTCAGTATGTGCTGTGTGTTTGTACAGCACTTACAAATGTGTTCAGTATGTGCTGTGTGTTTGTACAGCACTTACAGATGTGTTCAGTATGTGCTGTGTGTTTGTACAGCACCTACAGATGTGTTCAGTATGTGCTGTGTGTTTGTACAGCACTTACAAATGTGTTCAGTATGTGCTGTGTGTTTGCACAGCACTTACAGATGTGTTCAGAATGTGCTGTGTGTTTGTACAGCACCTACAAATGTGTTCAGTATGTGCTGTGTGTTTGTACAGCACCTATATATGTGTTCAGTATGTGCTGTGTGTTTGTACAGCACCTATAGATGTGTTCATGTATGTGCTGTGTGTTTGTACAGCACCTACACATGTGTTCAGTATGTGCTGTGTGTTTGTACAGCACCTACAGATGTGTTCAGTATGTGCTGTGTGTTTGTACAGCACTTACAAATGTGTTCAGTATGTGCTGTGTGTTTGTACAGCACCTACAGATGTGTTCAGTATGTGCTGTGTGTTTGTACAGCACTTACAAATGTGTTCAGTATGTGCTGTGTGTTTGTACAGCACCTACAGATGTGTTCAGTATGTGCTGTGTGTTTGTACAGCACTTACAAATGTGTTCAGTATGTGCTGTGTGTTTGTACAGCACCTACAGATGTGTTCAGTATGTGCTGTGTGTTTGTACAGCACTTACAGATGTGTTCAGTATGTGCTGTGTGTTTGCACAGCACTTACAGATGTGTTCAGTATGTGCTGTGTGTTTGTACAGCACCTACAGATGTGTTCAGTATGTGCTGTGTGTTTGTACAGCACCTATATATGTGTTCAGTATGTGCTGTGTGTTTGTACAGCACCTATAGATGTGTTCAGTATGTGCTGTGTGTTTGTACAGCACCTACAGATGTGTTCAGTATGTGCTGTGTGTTTGTACAGCACCTACAGATGTGTTCAGTATGTGCTGTGTGTTTGTACAGTACCTACGGATGTGTTCAGTATGTGCTGTGTGTTTGTACAGCACTTATAGATGTGTTCAGTATGTGCTGTGTGTTTGTACAGCACCTACAGATGTGTTCAGCATGTGCTGTGTGTTTGTACAGCACCTACGGATGTGTTCAGTATGTGCTGTGTGTTTGTACAGCACTTATAGATGTGTTCAGTATGTGCTGTGTGTTTGTACAGCACCTACAGATGTGTTCAGTATGTGCTGTGTTTGTAGCAAGTCGTGGATGGTGTGTTGGCGATCAAGCGTGAGGGCGAGCCTCTGGATCTACACATGGTAGAGATCCAGGAGATGCAGCACAAGACAGACATGGACACCAGGTCTGTAGTTAGACCAGGCCTGCAACTTGGTCGCAGCAGTTGCTCAATGGCTACTGCTTCACAATCACTCCAAGCTATCCTACAATTGGCTCAGAACCAGAACAAAATGTCTAGCCCTTTGTTCCATAGTGCTGAATCTGATCTTATGTAATTATTTATGTAATCTATTACAAACAACATACCATTGTTATTCATTCTGGGTTTGCAGTGATGCAGTAAGCTAACAAATGTTGCCAGTTCAAAGTAAAAGATCTGAGTATTAAAACAAATTATTTCTTAAAAAGAACTAACTACACATTTAAAAACAAATATGAGTCTATCTGTTAACTGTTTGTGCTTGCAGTCTGATACAGGGCCGGGTACATGTGTGTTGTGTGCTTACAGTCTGATACAGGGCCTGGTACATGTGTGTGTGTTGTGTGCTTACAGTCTGATACAGGGCCTGGTACATGTGTGTGTGTTGTGTGCTTACAGTCTGATACAGGGCCTGGTACATGTGTCTGTGATGTGTGCTTACAGTCTGATACAGGGCCTGGTACATGTGTGTGTGTTGTGTGCTTGCAGTGTGATACATGTATGTTGTGTGCTTGCAGTCTGGTATATGTGTGTGTGTGTTGTGTGCTTGCAGTCTGGTATATGTGTGTGTGTTGTGTGCTTGCAGTCTGGTACATGTGTGTGTTATGCTTGCAGTCTGATACAGGGCCTGGTACGCGTGTGTGTGCGTGTGTATATTGTGCTTGCAGTCTGATACAGGGCCTGGTACATGTGTGTGTGTTGTGTGCTTGCAGTATGGTACATGTGTGCGTGTTGTGTGCTTGCAGTCTAGTACATGTGTGTGTGTTGTGTGCTTGCAGTCTGGTACACGTGTGTGTGGGTGTGTGTGTGTGTGTGTGTGTGTGTGTGTGTGTGTGTGTGTGTGTGTGTATGTTGTGCTTGCAGTCTGGTACATGTGTGTGTTGTGCTTGCAGTCTGATACAGGGCCTGGTACATGTGTGTGTGTTGTGCTTACAGTCTGATACAGGGCCTGGTACATGTGTGTGTTGTGCTTGCAGTCTGATGCAGGGCCTGGTACATGTGTGTGTTGTGCTTACAGTCTGATACAGGGCCTGGTACATGTGTGTGTGTTGTGCTTACAGTCTGATACAGGGCCTGGTACATGTGTGTGTTGTGCTTACAGTCTGATACAGGGCCTGGTACATGTGTGTGTTGTGCTTACAGTCTGATACAGGGCCTGGTACATGTGTGTGTTGTGCTTGCAGTCTGATACAGGGCCTGGTACATGTGTGTGTTGTGCTTGCAGTCTGATACAGGGCCTGGTACATGTGTGTGTGTTGTGCTTGCAGTCTGATACAGGGCCTGGTACATGTGTGTGTGTTGTGCTTGCAGTCTGATACAGGGCCTGGTACATGTGTGTGTGTTGTGCTTACAGTCTGATACAGGGCCTGGTACATGTGTGTGTTGTGCTTACAGTCTGATACAGGGCCTGGTACATGTGTGTGTTGTGCTTGCAGTCTGATACAGGGCCTGGTACATGTGTGTGTTGTGCTTGCAGTCTGATACAGGGCCTGGTACATGTGTGTGTTGTGCTTGCAGTCTGATACAGGGCCTGGTACATGTGTGTGTTGTGCTTGCAGTCTGATACAGGGCCTGGTACATGTGTGTGTTGTGCTTGCAGTCTGATACAGGGCCTGGTACATGTGTGTGTTGTGCTTACAGTCTGATACAGGGCCTGGTACATATGTGTGTTGTGCTTGCAGTCTGATACAGGGCCTGGTACATGTGTGTGTTGTGCTTACAGTCTGATACAGGGCCTGGTACATGTGTGTGTGTTGTGCTTGCAGTCTGATACAGGGCCTGGTACATGTGTGTGTGTTGTGCTTACAGTCTGATACAGGGCCTGGTACATGTGTGTGTGTTGTGCTTGCAGTCTGATACAGGGCCTGGTACATGTGTGTGTGTTGTGCTTACAGTCTGATACAGGGCCTGGTACATGTGTGTGTGTTGTGCTTACAGTCTGATACAGGGCCTGGTACATGTGTGTGTTGTGCTTACAGTCTGATACAGGGCCTGGTACATGTGTGTGTTGTGCTTGCAGTCTGATACAGGGCCTGGTACATGTGTGTGTTGTGCTTGAGTCTGATACAGGGCCTGGTACATGTGTGTGTTGTGCTTGCAGTCTGATACAGGGCCTGGTACATGTGTGTGTTGTGCTTGCAGTCTGATACAGGGCCTGGTACATGTGTGTGTTGTGCTTGCAGTCTGATACAGGGCCTGGTACATGTGTGTGTTGTGCTTGCAGTCTGATACAGGGCCTGGTACATGTGTGTGTTGTGCTTGCAGTCTGATACAGGGCCTGGTACATGTGTGTGTTGTGCTTACAGTCTGATACAGGGCCTGGTGCTGGATCACGGGGCACGGCACCCGGACATGCCCAAGAGGGTGGAGAATGCATTCATCCTAACCTGCAACGTCTCCCTTGAGTATGAAAAGAGGTCTGTACCAGCCTACTTCACTTACCTGTCTTTACATTTTGTGAAGATGGTAATAAAGATTTTGTGATTCTTTTATATTTTAATTTGTATTGACAAAACATACTTTTTTGCACATTTATTATAATTAAACACCACCAGATGTATTTATTCAAAATAAATATACTGATCAATACATCAAAATGTGGTAATGTAATTAAAAAAAATATCAAGTTTGACTACCATGTCATGACTGACGTGTGAAATGGGTATGAAGTGAAATTGAATTGAGGCTGTTGTGTTAATTACAGAGATTTGTTCATTTCTGTGTCTGTTCATTTCAGTGAGGTCAACTCTGGTTTCTTCTACAAAAGTGCAGCCGAACGCGAGAAACTGGTTGAGGCTGAGCGGGCATTCACTGACGCCCGCGTGGCTAAAGTGATCGCCCTCAAGAAGCAGGTGTGTGAGGGCAACGACCGCAGCTTTGTCGTCCTCAATCAGAAGGTGAGTGTGTTCTTTCAAATGCCTGGTCAATATATAGAGTTGATTATCCTCGGGATGAATATGTAAATTTATTTATTCTAGTAAAAACCAAAATACTTTCAATTTAGAATAAATCAAGGAACAGATATTAGCCAACTGGAAATAGTGTATCTACGAAGTAGGTCGTGTGTGGCACTGGTCAGGTGTGGTTGACCTGTTGTAGGGCATTGACCCAATGTCACTGGACATGTTGGCCAAGGAGGGCATTCTGGCCCTGCGGCGGGCCAAGCGCAGGAACATGGAGCGGTAAGTGGCGCCCTCTCACAATGGGTACTTGTGACTCATTAATTTCTTACAGGATCTGTAGGTTGCTGTATTTTCATGTGATATTGTATAGTGATCCGTATCCTTTTGTATTTTTGAGACCTAGCATTATGTATACTAATTTCTGATATATTTGATGGTATAATAAATGTATTATTTTCATGAAGTTCAGAAGTATGATTTATTATTCATCACAATCAGTGAGATAAAAACTACATGTATGTGGAATCAGGTGATGATTTGAACATATCTAGAGTAAGGATTGCTGAAGAGGATTCGAGGAATGGGATCTTGTCAAGGTGCATTTGGTTTTACTAGCTCCTGTATATCAACAAATCAGTTGTAAGATGATTGTGGTAGCTGATGAATGGTGATTTCTCCTGAGATTGGAAATTTCACAACCAATTCCTGGGATCATATGTTTCAAATCGCTACACTGATTCAGTTTGCTGAAGCCACATGGCAAAAGTCCTTTAAAATTACTATTACATATGTGTAACTTTGTTTGTTTGAGTTTGGTAGGAAATAATAGCTGTTTCACCAATGAGCCGACAGTACACATAATGAGTGTGGGTTTTGAAATTCCTTCATTAGTTGTAAATCGTTGTAATTTTATTTTAAGCTTCTGTCAAACTGTGGTTCTAGTGTGACATGTTTGGTGTGTGTGTTTCAGCCTGGTGCTGGCGTGTGGTGGAATGGCCATGAACTCTCTGGAAGACCTTGACCCGAGCTGTCTGGGCGAGGCTGGATTAGTCTATGAACACATTCTGGTTAGTATTAGTGCTCATTCACACTATGATAAAATACATTTATTTTATTTCATATTTAAAAAATAACATAAAAAATAGCAAATTACAATTTTTTTTTTTGATTATTTTTATGAAATATTATTATGTCTTCTGAAGTTTTTTATTTACAAACAAGCAAGTATTTGACAGTAACACACCATTAATTGATGCCTGACAGGGGGAGGATAAATACACCTACGTGGAGGAATGCAAGAACCCCCACTCTGTGACGATGCTGATCAAAGGCCCCAACAAACACACCCTCGTACAGATCAAGGATGCCCTCCATGATGGTCTGAGGGCGGTCAAGAACGCCATTGAAGATGGTCAGTGAATGTAACATTGTACATGCATTCAAAGTATGTGCCATGTCATATCTGACAGTTTTGTTGAAATCTTTGAATGATCTTTTTATCACCCTATTTGTAGGATATAACATTTTTGCATGGTATCACGAAAATAGTGTGACTAACTAAGCTAGCGCTGTGCCTAAAATCTGTTTAGCCAATGTGGCTAAAGGTCAGAATTTTTTTAGCCAAATGAGATTCTCTAGCCATTTTTTTAGAACAATTAAATTACCCGGTATAAAAATGCAAGACATAATATAATATAAAATTCTATACAATATTCACACACAAAAATGTCCAATTTTAATTAACTAAACATTTATATATTAAGTAAAAATATATAACGCAAACAAACATCCAGTATAATTTAACAGAACATTGTTTAACCATAAAATGAAAGCTAAATAACTGATGGGAACTTTGCAAAATATAAAGAAACACCACCTCCACCTAACACATACTATTAATGTAATAACATTTATATTACAGGTGTTAATAATAAATTGAAAGACACTTTTATAACAAGGCAAAATAATAAAGAACCACCTCCTCTACTCTTGCTGCCCCGCAGTGATCCTAACAGTGTATTGATAATATGTATTACCTATCTTAAAACATCAATTGACTGCTCAATAATTGATTAATTGAATACAGTAATTCACTAAATTAGTTAACTATGGTCGACTGTAATTCTGGCCTGGGTGACGCAGGCTATAACACGTTTTGACATGCATCTTTCTATCTGTAATGTTTCTGGTGGTGAAACTTGTCAAACATACATGAATTACAAAATTTACAATCTGTATTAGCATTTTATTGAATCGTTACCAGATGGCACATTGATTAATCATTGACAATGCCATGTGACTGCGCTGATACTGAGCGATAATATGGAACCTGTTAGGTACAGCATTCATTGTACTTGTCTCAAACTTGTAATTAGTACCATCAGGCAGGTCCCCATTGTCTAGTAAACACAATTCCTGATTGATTTAAAGCCCTTATTGTCTGTGGGCATGGCTAAGTGGAGGGATTAGCGACCTATTGTTTACCCAGTGGGTCACGTTACGCCGACTGGGTATTTGGGTCAGTTGAATGTGCAATCGTTTAGGCATCTTCAACAGAGTGGGGTGTTGAATAATGCAGTCATGTATTGCTGATAACATCAATAATAATGACAGAAATAACGTTTCACCAATTTGGCGAAGAGTCTTAATTTATTTTCGCCAAATAGCAAATTTTTATTTTCGCCAAATAGCCTATGGCGCAAATGGCGATCGACAGTGCTAACCTAGACTAAAACTTGCCAGGATTTATGTGGTTTGATTCCATCAAATACCAGATATTTGCAAGTAACTCCTGTAACCTTTCTTGTAATGGATTTAAAATTATCCATTTAAAAGTAACAAATTCATCAAGTTGATTATCAGTGCTCAAGAACCTGCAAAATAGATTCATGGATTGTAGTATTCAGACTTATGTTACATGTGTCTAAAATTATCACTTTGGTGCAAATTGTTAAATGAATAAACATTACAGGCTTTTCAGTCTTCTATGGTGTATAGTGTGAATTGCTAACAATTCCATCTGGTAAATTGTAATATTGTTGAGATGGTGCACTGTAGTGTCAGTTATCAAATATCTCAACACCTGATTACCTCGTCACAGTAGACGTCATTAGTTACCTGTCTGTCACCAGGCTGTGTCATCCCGGGAGCCGGGGCGTTTGAGATTGCGGCCCATGCTGCCCTGATGAAGTTCAAGGATTCTGTAAAGGGACGGGTCAGACTAGGTGAGTGACACAACCATTCGGGTGAAAGTAGTATGTAGTGAATGTAGCTTGTAATAGGTTATGGGCGTCAGTTATAATAACTGTTGAAACTAAGAAATTCTGTTGAGAAATTGAAATAGAATCAAATTACTCGCTCTATGGGGTGAATGTTAATTATGATTAGAACATTTCCGTTACATTTGTTGGTATGGCATACTCGTTGTGTCTATATGTAATTGATTGTAAATCTCAGTACGTTGCTAACGTTGCCATAAAATATTATTTATTAAATTATAGTTACAGTTATAGCTAATTTTTGTACTGTGTTGACGCAGTAAAGTTGACACATGAGTGTGCTGTGTCTCAGGTGTGCAGGCATATGCTGATGCATTGCTCATCATCCCCAAAGTACTGGCCCAGAACTCTGGTCTCGATGCGCAGGACACAATAGTGAAACTACAAGAGGAATACGTGTCGGCTGGTCAGCCTGTTGGACTGGACATTGTCACCGGTCTGTGCAGTAGCGGGTTTATTTAACTTTCTAAACATTTTACTTTGAAATGCGAAACCCTTGTTTAAATATTCCTTTCAAAGGAGTACCTACAGTAAAAGATTTTTTACAGTAAAAGATTTTTTTGTGGGAAGCAGTATTTCTTGTTCAACGATTTTCACCAGTTGTACCAGTTCTCTTGCGGCTGACTGTCCACGTTGTGTAACTAGTTCCAAAAACAATTTAACCAAACATGATTTTTCTGTAGCTGCATTGAAACAGGAACATACTCCATATCTGAAACTGTGGTCCACTTCCACAAGACTGTCCTAGATTGCATTCCATTTTAAACCTGCTTTGATCATGACTAGTGTCGAGATATTTATAAAATTGTTTGGCTTGGTTGTACCTTCGTGATACAAGTGCTGTAGACATTTTATGATTACAGTGGGACAGCTGTTAACAGTGAACTGTTGTTTCAGGTGAAGCTCTCATACCAGTTGATGCAGGAATTCTTGATAACTACCGAGTAAAACGACAAATCCTTCATTCATGGTGAGTACTCTTGAAAATTCTTTAAAAAAATTGACATTTTGGGAGGTCTGTTGGTTTCTGTCTGGGCCTTATCTATCTACACATTTAAAATATACACAGATGTTACAGTTTAGTGTAGTTTTATAATATGTTGAGCATTGCTATTTTAATTTTTGTTAATGCAAGATCATCTAAAGCATAGTAACTTTATTTGGTTACTTGTTGAATTTCCACATTTTTTATATATTCTGCTGCAAGTTCATCCTAGATGTATTTACTAGCGACCGATCCACTACATCCCTTTTACCAAAAAGCTTTTTTAAATGGCTGCCAAAAAGTTTGAAACAATCGGTAATTTTCTCACTTTTTTTTACATCTTACCAAAAGGTTTTATGATTAACAAATTTAACTTGAACAGTATGCAGGAAAAGGTTATCTCGTTGATGTCTACCACTAGTAATATATATTATGTCAACACTATGGAGGTCACAGTTGTTAGGATTGCGACATTAGATTCTGGATTGCCAGTTGATGTCATGTGTGAACTATATTGTTTATATAAGACTATTTGTATGCCTGTGTTTCAGCACGATTATTGCCAACAATCTTCTACTCGTGGATGAGATAATGAGGGCAGGAATGTCATCTCTCAAAGGATAAACAACGCTGTCTGTTACCGTACTTGTAGCCGTCATATTTACTTTTTGTACGAACGCCTGTGAACAGACCCAGCCTTCTGTAATGATATGCGATATTTTCTGTTTATGCTCGCTAAACATCAGACCATTGTAATTGTATTTCTTATTTCTGCCTGTTGTTTCTACTGTCAAATTATGATGTTGAGGATTGGGATACTATGTAAAAAATACATGAAATAAGTCACAAGATCAATTTTATATCTAGGACCTAACTATAGAATGGTGTAAAATGTTCAGGAATTTAATAACAATTGTAGGCCATTTGTAAAGTGAATTTTCTGTAAATGTCGATATTCAACTGTCTATATACAACTACTCGTGTAACAACTCCGGAGTTGTTCAAACTATTAATAGTAAACAATATTAGGCATGCTGAATAAATACAATGCTCTGTGTATGTTTCCTGATTACTAGTTATTAAAAAAAATTATTTAAAAAGCTGGTGGCAATTTCTGTTTGTATGAATGAGTGAACGCATGAAACAGCCATGAGTATGGCTGCCAAGTCTATTACTATTACAGAACACATCCTCAAAGTTATCATTGCAGAACCAGGACGCATGAAACAGCCTGGTTCTGCAATGATAACTTTTAGGATGTGTTCTGTAATAGACTTGGCAGCCATACTCAAGTATACATCTGTACTGGTAGATATGTTGTACTTTTGGTACACACATTTCATCAAAATACATGCGATTGTGAAATGCTGAATTTTAAGAAAAATTCTTCGAAGCTAAAGTTGTAATTAAAGCAATTAGCAACAAAGTTGTCCATTTCCCAGAGAAGTCGAGATGGTATTTGAACAGATCTGCTAAAGTGGACACGTCCTTCGCTATTGCTGGTAATTCAGTGTCCAATTTTCAAACAGACCAAACAAAATTCTTTGTACATACACTTTTTATTCACAATACCGATGCCTAACAAATGCAATTTCTATCTACACCGGCCATGTTTGATCAACCATGGAAGTTTGTTCTAGACCAGGAAAGTACTCGATTCACGCCTTACAAACATTGCAGTCGGCAGTTCATTGGTCAGACGTTCCAACTGTAAATGTGGTAGACTACACAGCCATGTTCGATCCAAACTAACTTGATATCATATTGCGAGAACGTACAAGGGCAACAAAGAGACTTCTTTATACATAACCTATTTACTCACAATGCTTAATGATATTTCTATCTGACATGCCACATCAACTTCAGTTACAGTACCAACTACTTTGTCATAGTAAGATGAACTTAAAGCTAGATTTGCATAAAAGATCAATTTTATGTGCCATTTCTGCCTTCTGCAAGGGAATCGACCCAGGATCTAGACTGTCCCATCAACATAGATGATACTAGTTCTAGCCACTCTACAGAGGGTGAGATGAATATGTGAAGACATACGAATGACGGAATGTTACACAGATCTACATGACAGTTACAGGGATAAATAGTTTGTTGCTTTTGAACTATGCGTTGTGGAGGATGGCATCGTATGCCTGCTGGATGCTTTGGTAGACATTCATGGCCCTTGACTTGAGAGACAGCTGCAAGATGAAATAAAAAACAGGACTTTAGAGGCAACAAAATACACCACAAATGTATAAATTATACATTTCCTTTGGAGAATAAATATTTCTTCTAAACTCAAAATGTACAAGTGTCCTTGTTTAAATAATATTAGCAGCTGCTTAATAAAAAAATTGCCATAAACTTCCCAAAATGCAATAAATAAATAGTCAAACATTTGTAAACAGTGACAATGGTCACCTTTCGGCCGTTCCAAATTATTTCTGTAATGGAAATAATTCGTGCTAATACAGATGGCCACCTCACAATCAGGTGACTGGTTCAGCCCTGAATGTGACCTTAACAGTGAGGTATAGATTGTGTACAGAAGTGTCCAAATTGTATTTTATTATACATTAATCTCTGAAAGCTTAAGTAGTACTAGGGAATCAAATAGAGTCTGTTTTGCCTGATTAGTGGGGAGTTGAGCCTACTCACCATGAAGTTAGTGTTTCCTGGTTGTATCTTGAGTTCAGCCAGCACCCAGATGTTATTTGTGAGTTTCACCGACTGGTACAGCATGTCCTGCCCCTCAACGTTGCGCTTGGCGATTGTAAACACGTTGTTATTTCTCAGTTTCTGTGACACCGTGTCTGCAACATCAACAACATTCAATGTGTGAACAACTTGTAATGTGCATGGTATTTCACCAGAACAGTAAGAACGGTAATTTTTAGGAACATGGTTCAGAATGTATGTAAATACTGTAGAAATTCTAAATAGGCTTACAGATGTTAACTTCTAAAGCCAATACTAAGGTTGTATCAAGTCTGAATCCTGCTTATACGAACATAAGAATCCTGTTAAGTGATGTGACTGTCAAGCAGATGAACGGCTGTCAATTTTATACAGCATCACAACATACAACAGTCTGACATTTAACTCGTGGTCAACACAGGATATATATATATACATACATTTATATACAGATTAATATGTATATATATTATATAATTTACCCTTATAAACCATAACATTCTGTGAAACAGACTGTTTATAATACTGTCCTGCCTGACGTACCCCCGCTATGTTGGACATCCTTGATCTCGTACTGGACCTCATTTTGGGCTGGAATGTCCTTCCATGTGGCGAGGAATATTCGTTTGTCCATCTCCCCATCCTCCATGAACAGTACATGGATGGGAACGACACAAGAGAAGTAGAACACGTCGATGTTGTTCTTCACCGCCACCTACAAACAAAGTTAACACATCTTATGTTCTTGTATGTAGTCCACGTCTACACTTGACCTGTTCATTCCTGTACCCACAGTTATTTGACCAACTTAAATTAAATTAATTTCTCATGGAAACATTCAGCCACCTTACAGTTACCACACAAAGTGCAACATACAATGACAGTTTAAACTTTGAAACAGCAGCAAGATAACTGAACCGTTCCCACTGAGTTCAATGTGCTATCCACATCGTAACCTTACCGCAATCTGTGGTCAACCTAATATGACAGGGAGCAATGTCAAATCAAACAAAAACAAACAAGGAATGCATTTCCCTAATGGGGAAATTAACATCTAAGACCAGATAACAGAACATCGTTACATGATGGTGAAACAGAATGTTTACCTGTAAATTTGTAAGTGGCTCCATCTTCTGGACCGGCCCGTTTGTGGAGAGTGGAAGCGAGACGTTGATGGACTGGTTTGGCAGCAGTGGAGCAGGCACACTGAGAGGCTGGGCGGGCAGCAGGCCAAAACTACAACACACAACACATCAGTCAGCCATAGACTGTATATCATTTGAAGTAAGAATTTATCAACTATGAAAAAAGCATCCTATAAAAAATTATTTTACTGCACCATCTCTACTATGGACTGTGTCACATTTAGACGCATGTGCACAGTCTCAAAACAATGCTAAAGACAGAGCTGGCACAAGAGGCAGGAATGCCTAATACAAGTCAGAAAAGGACCTGAAAGAACCTGTAAGAATATACACTTAAAGGTGGCTCCTGAATTGACCTATATATCATATACCTATTGCCCAGCATCAAGCCATCAAAATGGATGCCAAACACATATATGATATAGAGCAGCTCATGGTATATTTTGTCAACATTTTATTCTTGTCTAAAATAATGTTTCTTCAGGACAAAAAAACGAAATATCATACTAGTGATGTAATGCACATAATATTAGTTTTGAAAACATTGTTGGCAAAGCAAAGCTTGGCAGAGATCACATAACTATAGCTATGACTGTGCAACATTGGTTTATGCAACTTTTATATGTAGTTTTGGTAAACATATCAGATAAACTATTGACTTGTTTATTTTTAATCCCCAAACCAATTCAATCCCCACCTTTCCCATGCCCTAGCAGCCTATATTGTCTCCCTTTCCTGCCCTCCTGAAGTAGACTAACCCCACCTTTCCCATGCCCTAGCAGCCTATGTTGTCTCCCTTTCGTCCCTCCTGAAGTAGGTTGGCCCCACAACACCCACCTTTTCCATGCCCTCTGCCCCCTGCCCACCAGGCCACCTCACCTGTTCTTGTTGAGTTGGATGGCGAACCCTGACATGGCCTGCATAGCGTGGTTGGTGAGAGATAGCTCCATCAACACAGTCGCGTTTCTGCGAGAAAACGTGCCTGAGATCTCCAGCCCCTTCGCCTTAGCTGCCATCAGCCAAGTCTGCAAGAAGCATGTCAATGTGACATTTTCTGTTAAGTTAATGATTGAATATACCGTAAACAGGCTATTATTAGCATAACCATCACATCTGTATTACTGCATGGCACATATTCAGAATCTATATTTACTTGTATTGTGGTGAGTCATCTGTATTGGTCAAGTTCATCAAAAATGTTACATTACAAGACTTGCAAATGCCATCACATGCAGAAACAAACATGTTAGCATCAAGTATTTAATCATGGGAATTTATAGTTATGTCACTAATGTACAAAATGTTGAAGACTAGTCAGAAAGTTAATTCAATGTCTTCAGAATATGTGAATGTGAAGGCAATAGAACATGAACAAATTATGAAGTAAGAGTGATGAAAGAATGGTCACCTCTTGTGGGGGGACGTAGGACAGGGGCTGTGTCAGACCAAAGATGTCCCCGAGGCCTGCCACAGTGCTCGCCCCTCCACTGTCTGGGGCGCCGGGCTGGGCCCCAGTCGCCAGCTGAAACACACAGGGTGATTACATAGAGGGTCATCACATACACGGTCATCACATACAGGGTGATTACAAACCACACACATATACACACACCACACATCATACACAGACACAACACCACACCACACACGCACGCATGCACACACATCCTACAGAGAAAGCAACAAAATGCACTAGTAAAATTCACGTTTACACCCATATGGTATGCATTCAGGCACATGTAGTATACACACTGTAGACACATGTGCGCACGCGCGCGCGCACACACACACGTGCTTGCACACACGTGCTTGCACACACGCACACACATTTTAACTGTGTTTTGAATTTGTTAACTGTTATTTTAATTTTGTTAGCTGTATGCTGGGAGTTTTACTGAATAAGTATTCAAATTTTACTGTAGAAATATTCAAATTTGTTTGGCGCATTTGTGTATTGGCTGATAAGTCTTAATAAGCATCAGTGAGAAGCGTCTAATTTTGGAATGGTGGGTCATGTGTACCAGAACAATGGAAACACACATGTATGCACATACACAGTCATATACACACAAACATGCAGGTATAAACATGCTGACAAATATGTACCACTATAGTGAACAATCACAGCAATTCTAGTAATTGGTATACGTGCATTTATCATTACAAATGACAATTTTTTAAGAAACATACCTCACTATAAATGCTCAGTAACAATAATAATAACTGCAAACACAAGACACGCCAGCCCACTGCTACGTACCAGACTGTCCATTCCGTCCCCAAATGGATCTATGATTGGGGCACTCTGGGCTGCCTGTGCCATACCTGGCTGTTGTTGTTGTTGTATGAGTGGAGGACCAAGGTCAAGGTTCAAGAGGTCACCAGTGAGTGAGTCGACCCCTGGGATGACTGTTGGCTGAGGCATGGGGACTGCAGCGGTGGCAGCTTGGACCTCTGGTGCGGGCAGATCCTCCGGGGTGCCCGCCCTATACAGGTAGGGCGTTTAGGTTTAATAATAGTCAACATTTTATTGTACATGTATACTGTGGAACTCAATATCAGCACACCAACTAACTTCAACACTTGTTATTGTTTTTGAGTATTTCTCAGTCAAGCACATTTATTTGTTGTAATGTTTTTTAGTCATTACAAGTAGAAACATTACAAGGTAAAAAACACACCTGAAAAACAATCTGAAACACCAATTCTGAAAAAGCTTTTTGTCCTTTTCACATAAGTTCATGACTTGGACAAAAACTATTTATAAGCGCTAATTTTCTTCTAGTAAGGAACTGTGAATTAGAACACATCATAAACATGTTTTGTTAGTTTTTATCAATACTATCATTGATGTCTTTAAATATATTACAGGTGATTATTACAAAATATACTTTACACATTTTAATTGTTTATTACATAATGTTATTTATTTAATACTGTGAATCTACTAGACATAACGAGAACTCACGAGGCCCCTCGGGGTGGCAGTGCCTTCCTCAGTGGCAGTGAGCCGTGGCCCTCCACGAAGGCGTTGGGTGGTTTGTGGTAGATAGAGGCGAGAGTGGAGATGTGACAGATGAGTTCGTCCAGCAGGGTTGGCTCTATCAGGTCTGTCTCCTCCGAGATGAGAGGTTTCTCCGCCAGCACAACCTCCTTTGCCGCCGCCGGGTCCGTTGACAACAACCGCCAGTAGATGTAGCCTCGGTCACGCAGGTCAGGGTTGTCACTGTCCTGGAGAACACAGGCGCGGCTCTAACTAGTTCCTATGTAGTTCAGTCCGTGGGACTATTCAATGCACTTTACACTTTGTCTTAGACATTTTACACTTTGTCTCTGACAATTTACACTTTGTCTGACACTTTATACTTTGTTCTCAACATGTTACATTATTTACATTTGACAGATGGTTGTGGTGACACTGGTGACGAGTTGGTTATGGTAACAAATTGGTTGCAACAAGTTCTGTTGGTTGTGGTGACATTGGTTGTGGTGACACGGGATGACATTGGTTGTGGTGACACGGGGTGACACTGGTTATGATGACATGGGGTGACACTGGTCGTGGTGACATGGGGTGACACTGGTTGTGGTGACATGGGGTGACACTGGTTGTGGTGACACGGGGTGACACTGGTTGTGGTGACACAGGGTGACACTGGTTGTGGTGACATGGGGTGACACTGGTGGTGGTGACATGTGTTGTACCTGTGTGGCGAGACTGAGGACTTGCTGCACCAACTCCTGCGTGTCTGTGGGACACTTGAGGAACAACTTGACAATGGCCGTCAACAACTGCAGCTGCACCTACATACACAGCAGTGATGTCAGTGATGTACAGACACATGGGGCAGAGGTGATGTACAAAGGCAGAGGTGATGTATAAACACACAGGGCAGTGGTGACATACAAACTCAAGTGTTATATAACTAAGTGCCACATATGGTGCTAATTCCATTCCAGGACCCTCAATTCCAGAATAAATTTTCAATACATAATCAATATGTGTCACTCCTTGGTAAAATAGTTACTTTACACATTACATCTTGACATGCCTGTACGTACACACACACACACACACACACACACACACACACACACACACACACACACACACACACACACACACACACACACACGCATGCTGTCTTCAGTGAGGATTCTACTTCTTCACAGGACAGACACAACACTCTTACCTGTGTGTTTTCATCCTGGAAGCCATCCAGGAAGCTCTCCAACAACTCATCTGCATTGTCGATCCTCTCCGCATACTCGCCAATGATCCAGATCATGGAAGCTCTACAACAGATTATTGACATAAAAGGGCTAGACCATCAAGATGCTGCCAGCTTTCTGTCTTCTGCTTCCAAACATGTACATGATTAATTCTGTAATTTTGCGACTTAACAGTCACTTTGCTGTGGCCAGGTGACATATGACAAGGAAGACTGGTGACAATGTTTGGTGACCACTGACCTGGCCTCTGGTTCGTCGAGTGTGTCGAGGTTCTCACACAGAGTAGAGATGATGGTCTCGTACTTGTTGGGATACTTGCGGAAGATGTCCTACAACCAACACAATGCCAAGTATAACTCTAAGTTGTTCTGTATCCAGAACTCAGGAGTGATCAAGATGTTTTACATACACAAATATCTACCATGTCTATAGCTTCATGAGCTAAGTGAACTGAAGCAACGCAGATTGAAAGAATTTGCCTAAGCTTTGACACAGCAGCACAGGATTCCAGCACAAGACTCCAGCGACATTTCTCTCAGTCTGTAATAGCCACTGAGCCACTGATTCATTACTCTTACATCTCTACCTTTATCTTGCTCTGGTAAAACACGGCTCATTCAAGTATGCCTTCATGAGGTGTGTATGTCACTCGTGTTACTTTGAGCAGCTAGTTTCTGCAGTTGTATACTTGAAACAGCAATGTTCCATTTTGGGGGGAACGTCCATTTGTAAGCCTCAAGGGAGTGTTCAGTTGGTGGTCAAACAGTGGGGTGCAGTTGGAGGTTTCAGGGAACTTGGTGTTGCAGGTCGGAAAACAAACACATCCTAAACACTGACCACATTACGAGCTCAAATAGCCATAATTTCTGGTGACAATTGTCTCACCTTGATGACAACGATGGCCTCCTGTACGACATAGTTGACCTTGGTTTGGATGAGGTCAAGAAGGGTGCTGACACAACGTTCCGCGGCCTGCTCTACCTTGATGGCACAGCGGCCAATCGCCCGCACCGACTTACGCACAAAGTCAACATCCACCTCCGTCGCATACCTGCAATACAGGACCTCCATCACATGAACGACATCAGACAGGTTCGGAGTAATATTCACATATATTTAATTTAATTTCATCAACATACACCAATTATTTGTGTAGCAATATATTGAAAGAAACTCCAATCATCATAATTCTGAAATATAGGACAAGTTTTGAAATATAAATTTTATAAAAAATATAGCAACACTGGACCAAATCAACTATGTATGATGCGTTAGTTATCGCCATGCTGATCTATATTATTACTGGTTGTCATGGTGATGTACATACTCCTTCAGTTCGGCCAGGACTTGTGCAATGTTACTCTGGTTCGTCAGTCGAATCAGGATCTCAAGTTTCTCCAGTTTCACATAGATTGGGTCGTTGTACTTGACAAAGAACACCTTCATCTCATGCTTGAGAATATCAGGTCTACAATAGAACACATCCAAGTTTGTTACATACAAATATGTGCACACAAACTTAAAGACAGCACTTCTCTCTCTTGCTGCATGTGTCTGTCAGAAGACACTAGCTTCTGGACCATTCTATTAAAGATCCTCTAAAGACAGCACTTCTCTCTCTTGCTGCATGTGTCTGTCAGAAGACACTAGCTTCTGGACCATTCTATTAAAGATCCTCTAAAGACAGCACTTCTCTCTCTTGCTGCATGTGTCTGTCAGAAGACACTAGCTTCTGGACCATTCTACTAAAGATCCTCTAAAGACAGCACTTCTCTCTCTTGCTGCATGTGTCTGTCAGAAGACACTAGCTTCTGGACCATTCTATTAAAGATCCTCTAAAGACAGCACTTCTCTCTCTTGCTGCATGTGTCTGTCAGAAGACACTAGCTTCTGGACCATTCTATTAAAGGGGAAGTGAAACACAGCTGTAACATTCCATATACCTAAATGTACACTATATAAGTATACATTAATGGTGGCAGAAGCACATTCACTTATCAGACAAACTGGAAAAAAAATATTTTTCAATGCCTAAATCGTCGTCATAGAACACTGCGTATCGCCATCTTTATTCCAAGCCGAGTGGTTTGATTACCTCCTATCTAGCCCATGTAAAATTTTTGTTTTTTCCGGTTTTCTTCATAATTAGACATTTCTACGCAAAAACAAAAATATGGTGCCTTATTGTACACGATAGGTGTCCTATGTATCCACAAATAATATTTATTTGAAATCGAAATAAAAAGGTGAAATTATATACCGACGATTTTGAACCAATGAAATATTTTCATTTTTACGCTCTCTGTGTTGACAGCCTTCAAGGGGCGGGGCTTACGACCGGAAGGTCTATCGGGACTATTTCTTATTTTGTTTACACAGATATCGGAAGTGTTTTGCGTTAGACTTAGCCTTAGAAGAGTCAAGAGGCGCTAGTTGTTAGTGGTTTTGGATAAATCACAATAGAAAATGGATCCGACAGAGGAATAATTTGTAGCACAAGTGAGAGAAGCATCTGTTGCACAAATGACACACGTAAAGCCATTTTTGCTTCACCCAGCGTGCGAGCCGAGGTGTGAGATGGCGAGAGAAGATCGCCATGTGATGTGGCATGTTTATGGTCATCTTTGATTTTGGGATCAACGTGCTATAAAACAATGTGAATGTTGCATGGTGTTTGTGTGGATACTGCGTCCCGATGTCGACGCACATCGTTGTATGTTGTCTGGAGATAGCTGACGACCGAGCCAGACCGTGCTGACAGATGCCTGCATGAACCATGACTGACCACGTCGTGGTCCACGATCGAGTGGCACGACAGCTGTCAGTGACAATGTTGGGAGTATCGGTCTGTTGTCTAAGTGCGATTTGCGTGCAGACTCGTTCGTTCGACCAATAGCTACCCTCGGGGTAGTAGGTAAGTAATACGTAGTTCAACAGGTATCGAAAAGTAATTTAGCACTTCAAACCTAAACAAAACAATTATACTTGTATGGCCACACAATGTCAATGACATATGTATAATTTAAATAATAAAGTCATTCTATCTTCGAATTCGTAACGTAAATCTATTACAAACTTACTTTTTATTTCTGACAAGATTAATTTCTAATTTAAAATGCTAATACAATTTGTTTAATTTATGTAAATAATGTTATTTACATATGCATGCTGCCATGCAATTTATAATAGTCTGAATAATAAATATATGTGTAATAAGGACATTGTGCAATTCACATGGGAATATTGAAGTGGAGTTTTAATGTATTGTGTACTATGTATTGTATATGTGCGTGTGTGTGTGTGTGTATGTTATCAAGACCACATCATGACAATGAATCATAAATTCATGTGTTTGCAAAATGCTGTAACAATTTTACATACAAATCATTTGTTTGTAAAATACTGTGATAATTTTATTTAAGTATTTCACAAACAAATCAACCAATGCGCTGACTTTGTGATGTGATATTGATAAATTACACAGTTTTGCCAATTACTAATACATGGTGTAATTATAAGATAATGATTGTTTACTATAAATCAAATGTCAGAATGTATCGGTTAGCTGCATATCATCACTGCACATGTTCAATGGGATGCTTCCATGCAGGCAGCAGGCATGTTATAACAACCAGGGTGTTTTGCAGGTGCAGAAAAGAGAAATACATTTTTTCTCATTAGTGGCAGAACTGCTTCAGTCATCATCAGTGATATTGCTGTCATCCGCTAACACATATTCTGCATAACTCTTTTCAGTGTTTTCCGTCTGTCTGTTCCAGACAGAATGATCTGAAGATGGCGACAGTGAGACTGGGACATCCAAGGTGTCATCCACATTGACAAGACTGCCATGGTCAGTCGAAGAAGGCATGCAGGACTGCGACGACAACTTCGCATACCCATGGTCATGATGAATATTCAATGGAACAACAATATTATCTGTAATAATTGCTGCATCGATAAAGTATCGCATTGGCGACATGATCACTGGCTCTGTTTGAGTTTGACACTACGAGTTAATGGCGTTGCAATGTGACACCCGTACTGCCATGAGGGACAATATCATCTGGTGCACTGGATCCTTTGAAAGTTGTGTTCAGTATTTGTGAATCCTTCATCTGAAAGAATGATACATATGTATGAGGGTATGTATCTTCTGTGATATACATATAAATAACAATGTTTTGACATCTTTTGTTTTCTCATTGCAGTACCTATACATCATAAAAATAAAAACTGATTAAATCAACTTATAATTAGCATTTCGGAAAGTGTTCAGGATCTAATTTTGTGTAGATGCATAGATCTGTGGATATTGTAACTATGCATGAGAAATCTAAATTTGATTGAATTATTTCGCAGGCCCCATATGGTCCTCCATGGTCCCCCAGACTATTTTTCCACAATTGTTAAACAAATCTACTTTTGCATGGTTGTTGCATGTGGTGGTGCTGATATACACAACAAATCTGTATTTTATTACATCATTCTATGGGCCTCAAAACACAAAGTAATGCTGGTGATTTGGTTTTTGAGAAGGTCCCTTGAAATGACCCCCAGATCAGTTTGATGTATTAGGTATCTGGTTTCTGGCTTGTCTGCTGCTGCTAGCCAAGTTCATTGGTCAGCTCTTGTCTCAATGAAACTAGTAGACAGTGGGCTGAGCAAGGTGTTGTGTTTCAATCAGGGAACATTCATGCAATAAATAGAACATTACCTTTTCAATGGTGCATTCTGTGTAGATTCCATTATATTATGACTAACCTTCCTGGCATATTTTAATATGTGTGTATCCCGAGTCATTCAGACATCATTACAAACAAGCAAACCCACTCCTACATAAGCAACACATAAATTACATGGTAAACCAATTATACAAGCCTACTTGCACATATAAGAAAATAAAATGTTTAAGTTAGTTACGTGCAATCAGTGTCCTCCTTGATCCAATCAGAGACAACTACTTGGCCATAGTCAAAGTCATACTTGTATTTTCAAAAAGTACAAATGTCAATTTAAGACTAAATTTGTTTACATTGGGTTTTATACGTAAGTTTCATTTGTGGGTGGGGTTTTGTCCAACCGAGTCTTTTTCGAAATATGTAAGTTTTTTTTATTGCAATGTATAAGGTTTTCTAAATAGACTTCTTAGCCATTTTCCTAATAAATAATTTTGGGAAGTGATTATGGACACCTTACAGTTATCAAACACTAACTGCACAAACTGCAACTAACTGAACAATGCTGATGTCTGCGGTACTATTGAAAGCAAAATACATGCCTTATCAAAATATAATTTTCGTACTTTATATTCTTATTTTAGTCTTATTTTGTTATACGCAATAATACTATTCATTTCAGATTCAATATACTAGTCGTGTTAGTCGATAATCATTCTACAACAGCCATGAACCCCAAACATTTTGAAGTTTTATTTAAACACTCAATTTAAAGCTGACCTCTGTTGCACTGGTTTGTCTTTTCATCATGCTCTAGCACATGACTGTGAACTGGTAAGAAATGCAAGTGCACTAGAGAGATAGTGGGGCTTTGTCCAGGCAGTGATGTTTGTATTGGGTATGGGTAGTCTTTTCACTCTTGCTGGGAAACACAGGACACTGGTAAGATTGTGATCTTATTGCCTAATTTGCACTAGGCTATTAATGGCAATTAGTAACAGCAGTCCTCTGTTGTACTTTGATCATGATGTTTGCAACCCTTTCCAGTAACAATGGAGGCTATGGGCTAATGTAAGGTTCCAAATGTTTTTTCACCCATGTAACTATTAATTTTAGTCATGGGATCAGTGATCTTACTACCTGCTGTCAGGAGACTATTTAGATGCCCACCTAAAAAATGTGTGCTTGTTTATCACTTGGAAAGCAAAACTGCAGATTCTTAAAGGTGAGATCCACATTTGGGTGCATAATGTTTTGGGCGATAAACAAAACTGTTGTCTTAGATTATTTAGAAATGTATTAATCTGTCAGTGTTTAAATATCGGATACTACCCCTGGAGGGTAGTGACTTATTATGTATGTCAAAACAGTTGCTTAAAAAAAATTGAAATAAGTTCCATGTGTTTTGTGTATTTTGACCACAGTCATGCATTCTACAGCAATAACAGAATGTGCATACATGAAATTATAAAATATTCTACGGATATTTTATGAATTAAAATATTAAATGTGTTCCCAGGTAATATTGCCAACTGACTTGGGTTATGATGGGTAGTGTCATTGGATAGACACATTAACATACTTAATAGTGACACTATGTTAAGTGTGATTGATTCTGTAGCATGTTTTATTGTTGTTATACTAATTATTTTATAGAAAGTTGTGCGATGCACACATGTACATATGTTACCAGAAACAAATACAATGATACCATAATCATAATGATAATAATATTTTACTGACCTGCATGGCTGCCGCTCACCGTTTCCTACTTGTCGTTCTGGTATCTTGCTTTGATGATATAATGCATATAAACAGTACATCCTCAGCTTGCATAATGTCAAAAACAGTGTCCTCGTGTAATGGCCAAGATTAAATTGTACGCAAACTAGTGATTAACAGACAGTATTCATAAGTCAACAGCTATGTCTGCAATTCTTTGCTGTGATGTTAAAAGCTTGGGGATTTTTTTTCACTCTACATTTTTCCAGTTCACTCAGCTGTATAAATGAGTACCTGCATGGCTATAGACAGTGGTGGATATGTGTATGAGTAGCTTTTGCGAATTAATTGTAGCATATTGCTGGATGCTTCCCAGAGAAGTTGAGATGGTATATGATTGAACAGGTCTGTCAGGGAAATAAAGTGTAAAGCGCTTTCAGCAATCCTGAGGATTGGTTACTACGCTCTTTAAGATCTTACCTTTATAAATCAGCAATTAATAAAAAAAAAATCTTTAGTGATTTTAATCAGTTGATTTATGGGGTAAAATATTTGTTATACACACTAGTGTTTTATTGAATGCAGTTAACAGTCTAATTTAAATAATAACATAAATTAGTATTTTGCTGTTTCTGTTAATTCATTATAAATAATGCCTGTTATATATCTGTGTCTGTGATTCGTGACTGTTCAACAGTTGTTGACTAATTAGCGAGTCACCCTAATTTAAGTAATTAGCATATGACGACGCTAACAAACACGTCATACGCCTGATACGGTCGTAGCTGGCATTTCTTTTTTATGTCACTATCTTGAAGAAAATTATTCCACCACTGTCTATGTCAAAAACATTTTTTTACTTGTACCTAGAAACTCGAGCTGGTTCTAGCAACCAAGTCCAAGGCACCGCTAGATCTGGCGATCTGTTGACCTAAACAAATTCAGTGGATTTTAAACATTTTTATTTCAAATTAAATACTTGTATCTACACATAGATTTATTTTATTACATTCACATTTCTTACTACATTTAAACTTTTCTTAGGTCACATTCGTGTATTATGCAGACAGTGAAATACAACTGTGGGATTAAATTGTAGTCGTAACGATACATGACGGAACTCGTGAGTGCCGAGTCGCCGGCTTGTCACTTCCTACGCGCCGAATCACATTCCAAATAAGGAAATCATGTCCGGTTTTCCTGTCGAGTTCGACGAACTTTACTTCGTCGCTGCGTACTTATATGCAAGCCAATCAATCAAACACGGACCTGTAGCTCTGGTCGAAGCTTATGTTTTGAGGTACAGCGCCTCGTTGTGCTCGTCACATTCGAAATTAGGCTTACAATCGGCGTTCGAAAGTGACCACCGCCGACTCCGCTGAACTCGCCGCCGGCGGACACGCAAACTTCATCATCTCAAACCTGCTTTTTCTACAGGAATCCTTTGTGGAAGTATGTGAAATAATGCTTACTAACAATTATGGTATATCTATTAGGCATACAGTGCATTAATGTGTTTAATTATATTTGGTTTGAGTGCGTTTCGTCCGTTTTTGCGAGAGCTATGCTGCGCCGCCTATCGACACGTGCTTCCGGTGATTGTAAACAAACCCGAGTACAACCAGCAATATGGCCAGGCGGAATGGCGGCGCCCTGTGTCGAAAGTAGCTCACTTTGAAAATTTATTAAAAATATACCGTGACACTGGGCTTGTCAAATTATGGTCACTAGTGCTGTAAATTATATGTTCTTATGTTTGGGCTGTGGTTGTTCGGCCGCTTCAGTCCCCCTTTAAAGATCCTCTAATGGGAAATGGATTAAAAACAGTTATGGTTTCAGCGACTGTTTCTCAAAGCCAATGGTTTCCTTTTACAGACCTGAATATGGACACACTGCATTAGCTGCTAACTAAACACTTACTCTAACAAAGGAGTAAGCATACGACATTGACAATTTCTAATGGGTAGTCCTTTGAGTTTGCAGTGTACAAACAGGCATTTTGTATTGGTTCAAACTTTGAAAATGCATACCCAAACTTAATTTTTTTACAGGAATCCTTCGGTCTGAGACTCATTGTTTCATCTATGGAATTGTAAGTATGATGCTACTTTTGAATGTGACATGGGCACAGCCATATTATGTTATGGTGTGTTCAAAGGTGTTCACATGTGAATGGTCAAAATACTAGTGCGAGTGACATACATCAATGGAAGATTAAAATGCTGTATGTAATATATATATATATATACACATATATATATATATATATATCGCAGATAAACACAACAGTAGATATGTTATGGCATTTGAAAGGTGGATAAAAGTTAACAAAATGACTGACTGAAAAAACCAAAAAAATATTAACTGTTTCAAAACTATATGTTGGAAATGTGCACAAATGTAAACAGAGTAAGACTCCCATAAAATGTGCATAAAAATAAATCCCACACATTATTAATCATAACCAACTGGTACAACTGACCTCTTCTGTACGATGAGGTTGATGTTGCGCAGGGCAACGTATTGTATCTCGGACTCGGCAGACAGGAGGGTGACAAGGGGAGGGGCGAGCTTCTTCACTTGCATCAACACAAAGTCCGAGTCTGGCTCCATCATCTCTATCAGCTTCATAGCAACCTGCAACAGAAGGGGCCACTGGTGAAGACGGGGAGAACCATTCAATAGTCTTAAGAGTGTGTCTTTGCCCCTAGAATAAATTTTTCATTGAATATTATGTTCTTACAACTATAACACGTATGTTGAATGTATACTGCCTGACAAATCGTGTTTAGTTATTTTATTAGGCTTGTCTCAAAAATTTGCAGTATGAAAGTGACCATCTCGCAACACACTGAAAGGAGAAATCAAATATTTGCAATCGCCAAATATCTGATGCTCTAGAGGGAAGTGTAAAACACTGACGGCTAGGCTTAGGGAGAAATGGAAATGCTAAGGAGCACACTAGCATGAAACACGTACCTTGACAGCTGAGAGGACAACAGCAGAGTTGGCATGTGACAGTCGTGGTGACACTCGCTCACAGATGCTGCAAGTACACATGACATGTAGAAGCAACAAAGTATGTGTTTATCAAGCGAAAAATACTGTCACTACATAACCACTGAACTACACCAAACTGTGTGGAAATATGTGTGGAAATATCAAGACAATTAGATTCTGCCGTGACTTTGGCACTTTTGAGTTAATATGTGTCACTCTGCTGATGATATTTTTTTTAATTTCATGTAGCAAGAGTAATACAGATGTTAACTACAAAATCACAGAACACAAGCCAAGATGAAACACCTGGCATTGACAGGGTGCTGCCATGTATGGTATACCATAGCGACTGCAGGTCTTGGCCACCATGCACAGCTACACGTGTGGGAGCCCAGGGAGATAACAACCCTTACCTTTGAGCCTCTCTCTCATCCTTCGCGGTGTAGTTAGCAATGGCATCCAAGATAAACACCTGGCCCCACCTACAAACAAGGTGGAATACTGGATGCTTCACGACAAAGAAAATCCACTTCTTTAGTGTCCAGTAATGTATGGCAATTTAGCCAACTGGTGATTTACAAAACAAAGATTTACTGCCTAAGAAAATCATCTGTGGCTAGAGACAACTAACAGTGATATGTATATTTGAGATCACCGTTGAAGAACTTCCTGCCAAAGTCACACACACAGTTTATCACAAGTGTTTCATTGGATGAATTTATAATTTCACTGCAGAAAATAAGGTGTTGACAATGTCACAATGCAAAATGATAGCAACAACACCAACATGATTTGTGTCAAATAAACTGCAACACATCATTAGGCACTGGCCCCTCATTCAGATATAATTATACCTACAAGATGGCACTAATATTACTCAATCTGTAATGTTCTTTTTAAATATTTTTAATGATACATTTTCTTATTGAATATTGTAAAATGTACAAGACATTTAGTTGGAGGAGCATTACATCAGAAATGTAATACTATTATCTAACCAATACATTTGTTATAGCGCAACGAAAAAGGATTCCTTACTCTGTGCACTCATTGAGGGCTGTCAGTAGTTTGTTGATGATCTGAGAGTTCATCTCCAGCACCTGGTGGGCTGCCTGGGACGTCTCGAGGATCTCTGAGATGGCAGCCACAGCATTCGCCACCACCTGACAACACATCACACGTGTACCACGATCTCCAATCTTGATCCACTTCCATGTGGAAATACCCAAGTCTTCTAAAAAAATATTATAAATCAATCCAGTTCTCTCTGTGGTGCAATATCTATGGTACCTTTGTGTATTGGGCTGAACTTTTGTGTGTCAACTGGCAGGACCACGGAGGTGGTTTGTAGATTTATTCCTTTAAATAAGTCCACGTGTGGGGATCTTGGTCACAATTTTCAAAACAGGAGTATTGGCAGCACAGTGTATGAGTGGCGCCCTGTTTCACATTTTATGTGATGGGGATTTGTGTCATTCAATGTCCCAATTGTAGCACAAAACCTAAGCACGGTGTCAAATTATTATATTCAGATATAATTCAACAAATAAAACAGAATATGACAAAAAATAGTGACAAAAGGTATACTGGTAACACAGAATAAGACACAGATGTTTACATGCAAATGAGGATAATATAAAGAATGTGTCTGTTGACAATATGTGTGTCATATAGTGACGTACCATGGAATATGGGCCTGACAATAGCCAAGTCATATTATGTCGTATAGAGACATACAACAGGGTTTGAGACTGATACCACGGGTGTCATACTGTGTCAGTGTAACAACGTACCATGGGGTTATTGTGACTTCAGGTGTGACATACAGTGACACATTGTGACGTACCATGGGGTTAGTGACACATTGTGACGTACCATGGGGTTTGAGTCTGACAGCAGGTCACGCAGCATGTCGAGGAAGCCTTGGTCCTCCACCAGCTGTGCGTTGATGTCGTGGAGCTTGGCCACAGAAACTGCAGCTGTCTTGCGCACATACGGGTCTTCATCCTTGAGACACTTACGCAGTGGCTCGCACAGATACTCCGTGATCTTGTCCACCCGGATACAACCCATAGTGCGCACCGCCAGTGCCCGGATCAGTGGGTTACTGTCCTCACAGTCCTGATAATACAATCACGATAACAGTGACACTATCAACAGCCAGTGGCCAAATCAAACCACACAATACATTTTGCAAATGTTTTTTATTTTAATTAAGACTATTACTATTAATAACAACCATTATATACAGTGATTAGAACTGTGCAATAAGAGTTAATTTCAGGAAAGAATAGTTACTAGAGAGCAATTAATCTTTTGCAATTGCAATTGCCTCCCAAGATACTTGGGTTTCACCTCTGACAAACTCAGCCAAGAGCAGTGGTCTTCATCAATCAATTGGCTTCACTAAATATTGTCATATGACAAGTTCAAGCTTAAATGTGAAATAAAAAGTCTAGTGAAACGAGCCAAGAAACAGGAATTTTGATACTAACCATTGCCAACAATAAACAAGCAAGTGTAAGAGATGGCACAAGCATATTGAATAAAGGGCGCATTTGATGCGTTACTGCAGCATCAAAGTCACACAAGCTACAGATGCATAATAATGAAGCATTACAGATACGTTTCAATATGTCAGCCACTAGGAACTGTGAAATTCACTAGAATCTCCCCCTTCGAAAATAAATTCTGAGTAAACCACAGGCAAGATGCTATTGACTGCAGTATTATATTATGTTAACCCTCTGCTGTTTCACTTTAAAGAATGAAGAAGATGTGAGACCTTGACAAAGGTGTTCACAGCCATGATGGCCATGTCTGGCTGACTCTTGGCATAGTTCATCAGGTAGAGATACACAAGCTTCTTCAGCTCCAGGTTCTCAGTCTGCATGCAGTTAACCACGTCTGGAAACAGAGCGCTGAAACACAAACTCTCTGTCAGTGTCAATTATATGAAACTGCACCTTTGCAGATTGCGTGCAGTTTTAACTGTGTACAATGGTAGTGTGGTCAGTGGTCACTGTCTTAGCTCTAATATTCTGACACGGTAAGATTTCTTTTGATGCAAAACTGCTGTTTTGTATGATTGTTGGGTAATTGCAGACTATTTTTAATGTGATGATTATAGCATGACAAAAAGAAATACTATTGCAACTGAACATGTTTCTGAAATCAGAAACCTACGGATATGGGAGATATTCCTTATCTAGAAGCTTGTGTAGTTATAACATCAGTCACGTATGTCCAATGCGTTAGTTTCTCGTCTGTTTAACAGAATATGGCTTGTATAAGTGCATTACATGGTGTTGACACAGGTAATGCTATATTTAACTGGTCTGTTAACATACAAATCATACACCTTGCAGTTTGACGTTTTCTATTTAAGCATTCTGTGAACATGTTATGATGTCAAAAATTTACCCGATTGATAGTACTACAGTGTACCAGTAAATGTTGGTGAACAACACTACACTAACAGAAATTAATTTATGTTTATTGTATATTTAAATTCTAGTGAAAATTCTGATACAATAGGTAATTGATGTACCTGACATCTTTGCCAACTGTCATGCTGGCTATCACTTTCTTGACAGCTTCCTTCTTTCGGTCTTTCTTGTCACTATTCAATTCTGCTCTCAACTCAAATATCTCACCTGCAACATATCCATTTCTCTGTATTATATGTGCACCTTGTTATCACCAGTTGGCTTTTCACAGCTAATTCAATTAGTAATGTACTCTACAGACAGGAGAAATGTACAAATGAAACACTGCATGATACTTTGGTAGCTAAAGTTTAAGTATTAAAGCCAAATGCCAGATTTTTTCACATTATATTGTGCAAATATGTTTTAGGAAGAAACCAGTACACCTATCAATCTCTTGCTTAAATAATGCAACACAAACTAGTTACAACAATGCCACAAACTAGCTTAAATGTCAGGGAACATCACATTTGAAAATAACTTACCTTTCTTAGTGGTTGTGAAGTATTTGGAGTCCGTCATTTTGAAATAAATTTAGCTATCCTGAAAAAAAGAAGTTCAAAGTGTTTGTGAAAATATCTCATCTTCTTGTGATGATACAAATGATGACATTTATCTCCTGAATAAAAGAAATGCTGCACATGGGTAATAACCTGGGAGGCAATAGAATCCACTAAGGTATCAGACATGTTGAGACAATCTCTTCAAGCTTGTTTTACAAACGTTAAACAACGCTTAAAAGAAGTGTCAACCTTTAGTGAAGGACCAATTTATTCAGAAGTATCAAGTTTACGGGAAATTGTGTAGAATCCATTGCCCACATGTAATATCTGTGCCTTAATTCTGTTAATTAGATACATCTACATCATTCCAGGGTCCAGGCATAGTGACGTTATACAAACTATTACAACTGTGTACATCTTTGAGGACAAAGTAACCTCCCAGTTTGTGTAACTGTGGCTGTGTCTTACTGGGGTGTAGCATGCATGATATAACAGCACATATATGATTAGGCAAACCAAAGAGCTATTCAGTACCCAAAAATGGAGATTACTTCAGTTTCAGTTCCCTGTGGCAGACTGCCTTGCAAAACGCTGAAGTTAAGGTCAACTAATAATATCATCACAGGACGGTTCAGTTTGTTTTTGCTTCACCTAACACTAGCTTGTAAACATTAATTATGAAGTTAAGATGATTTCATCTTATAATTAGGTCGTCATCGGTGGAACAAGTGTTTACACTACTCTCATGGCTGATACAGTCACAACCTGTGAAGTTAATTAGTAGAATGAATCAGCTAACATCCATAATTTGCATAGGATGTCTGACAGTGGAAGTGTACTGTGTGTAATATACATCATCATGTATTCTCCACCCTTCACTGGCCGGCAAAGATGGATTTAGCCTATTAAATAAAATGTAAGCAAACAGTTATAATAGTGAAATTCAGGTGGGCTAGACAATGCCAGTTTATGCATTGATACTTTGAAAGCATTTTGGCCGATGCGATAGACTAGTCATAATAATATGGAGCTGAACTTAAAGGAAAATGCAAAGAAAAATGCTTGAAACCGAAATGTCAACACCGTAATGGCGTAATGACAAGGGGGCGTGTCAGTCACTTTCGCAATATAAATATGACAAAAACTCTACTCATGCATAAGCAAACACTGATAAAATGTCCACCTACTTACACAGCATTACACTAAGTGCTGTTTCTAGTATAAGACTATATCTAAATTGATCACAACGTCAACTGAGGTCGAAAAACCGGTAGTCTACAATTATGCAAGACGCAGTCCCCGGCTCTAAAAACTTCGTTTCTCCGTTACAGTCATTTCCACAATTAAAATAAACCCACTGAATTATACACATAGAATGAGTCACAATGCACACTCTTTAAAAACGTACTTAGCTTAAAGGATGATTGAACCATACACTGGATTTAATAAAATGTTATCCCTAAATAGAATCAAAACAATATGGCAGAACAGCCGGAAGTTGTAGGACTTTCCGACGGCCTTGAACTCGACAAATGAACTTTGCTCCTGGCGAGAGTCTGGGTTAGGTGCAGAAACAAACAACGTGCAATGACAATTAGGACAATTAATACGAATTCGTATTAGAGTACGCACAAGAAACCATCCCGTAAGATCGTAGAGATATTTGTTAACTGTTAACTTGACGTACGGGCACTTTGATGGGCGGTCCACTGACAGCAGTGCCAGTGACAGGTCACATCAGTCATCACTGACTCCGTGACACAGTCACTGACTAGTGTCCAGTAGTGACTTACTGAGTAAGTTACTAAGTAAGTTACGGTCACTCACACTCAGTAAATTACTGAGTCTGAGTGACAGTGAGTCTGAGTGAGATTGATTGAGTCTGAGTTATTCTGTCAGCCTGTGTCTCTGAGACAGAGGGTGAAACCTCACTCTACTGTATAGTCAGTGACAACGACAGCTAGTGTATCGATCACTATCTGGCTGTGTAGATAGTACTAGATACCAAGCAAACAAGGAACCATTTCTGAACCAGTTGGCACATGTCATACTGGTTCATAATTGGTACCGCTCCACCAGTACGTGTTTTCATGTGTATTCACGTGAATACACATGTTCTGCCTGTTGTCACAAGTTTTGAACGAGTTTGACGCAAGTCGTACTGGGTCAGAACTGGTACAGTTTCACTGGCACATGTCTTCACGTGAAAAACTCGTGATTTCACGGTAAACATGGGTTGACACACCAAATTTGTTCACAGAATCCAGTGAATTGAGCCAGTTGAACTCGTGAATTCACTTACAGACCATGTAAAATCACGGGTCGGTGTTTGTGGGTATACATGCAGTGTCATATATACAAAGAGACAGGGTATATGAAGTGGCTATATATGTCCGGATGTCAAATAGCCTGGGCTGGGGTACTATATCATGATACAGACAAATAACATAGGCCAGTACTCGGGCTAATTTGTCCAGATACATTTCTATAAGGAGTCCATTCAAATTCGCACAAGTGGCACAATTGAGATAAACAAACTGGCAGTTGGACGTGAGTTTGCAGATTTTAAAAGTTTATCGGCAGCTGTTGTGCATTTTTAAAATAGTAATTTAACTTTGTACAGTTTTATAAAAGAGATAGTAGGACAGTGGAGGAAGATGTCCTACTACAAGAATTAAATTATTGATTTCATATACACCTGTATATCTATATATATACAGGTGTATATGAAATCAATAATTTAATTATATATATATATGTGTGTGTGTGTGTGTGCAGGTACATAATTTGTTACCTAACAACAAACAAACAAAAATTATGTGTTGTTTAGGTCTTTGTTTTATGCCATATTTGTAAAAAAAATTGACAAGTAAATTAAAACAAGGCTATAAACATCAGCATGGCTCCCATCTGTATGAAGAGTTATGTGAGTGACATATATACTGGCTGGTCGGCCAGTCGAATACATGAATCTAAACTTGCTGTATTTTAGAATTTAAGCATACTTTCTTAATCAATAGTATAGCACTTATAGACTATGTGATTCAATTTGTGCAAACATAATTTTATGGCTTAAAAGGTTGAATTTTGGTGAAAAACTACGGTTATGTTATTATATTATCTTCCAAATTGTATCTAATGATCTTTCGTCTGTCTGGTCATATAGCGTAAGCTCGATGTCGGGCTATGTGTCCGTATTTATCCAGTCAAACAGCACATATGCAAACATGGGCTATTTGTCCATATTGATCTTGGGCTATTTGTCCGTATTTATCCGGTCAAATAGCATATACACAAACATGAGCTATTTGTCCATATCTGGACGAATAGTTCCTCAGGCTATTCGATCGACTGTATACGGTCAAATAGCCATGGCCTTATATAATGTCAGACCAATATGTACATGTTTAAAAGCAAAAATTTAATAATCCCTGTCTACTGGGAGTAGGTTGTGGTGGCCGAGCTGTCTAAATGCTAAAGGAAACTAAGTAGTTAATAAAGTAGAGATTGTCATTTGGAGGAACCCTTGGAGTGTTTGAATCCAGATATCTACAGAGCAGGTCACTGACACTACACTACAGACTACAGAGTGGTAGTACATGCCACAACGTAAAAATATAGGTGGTGGAGTCAATTTTTATTCCAATAACCTTACTCATAGTAATAGAGTTTTTAGTATTTTTAAAGCGTAATGTCAAAGTACATATCTAGTTTAATTCCTTTTTAATTACTAATTTAATTAATTAGTTTCATTTGTGACATTTTATAATAATGTAATAATTCGTGCAGCATAGAGTTTACTTGGCAGATTCTTTCATTGTTGTCCTTTCCAGAGCCAATGGGTCACGTGACTTCTGCCATTTGAGGAAGTCACCATGGCTGATGATGACGATGATGACCTACGACCTTCGATCTTTGAACTTCTTGCACAGGATAGCTTAGTATCTTCATTGAGACCAGCTCTCAAGTATGCTCTGCGGGTATGTAGCTAATCAGCCAGTATAAAGTAATGTTTAGTCAGTCATGGGTGATTTGTGGGTATGGCTTCAATTGCTGCATTTTTTGCTATTAAATAGCCTACCTGGATACACAGAATATCATGCACTGATATGAATTTTCATTAGTTACTCTTGTGTGTTCTTGCCTAAAGAGTTTCATCAGACACATGGTTTAAATCATTTCGCTCATAAAGTTTTCTTTTTATGATTTGTGTCTCGATCTAAGCACCTGGTGCGCGTCATCTCAAGGGTGGTTTGTCAAATGTCCTGTATTATGGATGGTATTTAAAGCAGTAATAACCAGGACTACCCATATATATATATATATATATATATTATTGGATCATTATAAGTGTAATGTTATTATTATTATTATTATATAGATTTTTAAAGTCAGTAAGTTGTTTATATAACTTACTTTCCAAACGGTGTTTATTTACATGAATTAATAGCATATTTATTATACAATCACATATTGTATATTGCTAATTATTTTATCTGTTTTTTTTATACAATTTTACACTTCTCTAACTTATAAATTTATTTATTTTTATCTATTCATTTTTTAGCATATTTGAAGTGTTATATCTACTTAGATATGCTATTGCATGTACCAATTGTATATGGGTTTTTACCTGAAATAAATGTATTCGTATAAGTGTATCTCCTCCCAGCAGCCGCGGTCCAGTTACCTCTTTCTACATTCACTCATTACTCTAGACCACTGACCTATCACTTGCAGTTTATTTAAGAAAACACAAAGTTGTGTGCTGTTTTTGGCATTCTATCTGGTAGAATAAAGGGGTGATCATTTCTTTAGATGGTGCCACTGTAAAGAAATGGTTCATTGCTGTGTTGGTGGCCATAAGTTGACCAGTTGTGGTATTGAAGACATGCACTTGCTGTGTGAGTATGTGTGTGTGTGTGTGTGTGTGTGCGCGTGCGCGTGTGCGTGCACACGTCCATGTACTGTGTGTGTGTGCATGCGTGCATGCATGTGTGTGTGTATTTAAGTGTGTATTTGTGTGCATGTGACTACCATTAGGTGATATGTATAAATCAGTTTGTGTCCCTCTCAGGTGTTGGCTGAACACAACCCGTCCAGGTTTAGCTGGGTGTATTCTCTGAGTTTGTTTCCCTGTCAGGTGTTGGCTGAACACAACCCGTCCAGGTTTGGCTGGGTGTATTCTCTGAGTTTGTTTCCCTGTCAGGTGTTGACTGAACACAACCCGTCCAGGTTTGGCTGGGTGTATTCTCTGAGTTTGTTTCCCTGTCAGGTGTTGACTGAACACAACCCGTCCAGGTTTGGCTGGGTGTATTCTCTGAGTTTGTTTCCCTGTCAGGTGTTGGCGGAACACAACCCATCCAGGTTTGGCTGGGTGTATTCTCTGGGTGATGAGACGTACTCCCTGCTTCATCTCATTGTGGAACACTCCTACCTCAAGCAGCACCGTGGGTACCAAGTTCTAGCAACTTGTAGCATTACTTCTTATTGTCTGTTACATACCATTCCTTCTGTTACATAGAAAACACACCAACCTTTTTCACACAACCATCTGATTTGGCTTGTCACTTGTTTTTTTCTCAGGAACCACAGACAATCTGTTTCACAAAAATCTTGTTATTTCTAAAACTTAGATCAACATTGGAAAATGTGCATTCTCTATAGCTGAACTAAATATCTAAGATCAATTCCACATCAGTATGAAATGATCAAACCTCAAGACTTATCTATGTGAAATTGCATTCCCACCTTAAACCTTCAGAGGTGCAGTGATCTAATGGTGACTCTTCCAAATCCACATCCACATTCATATTATGTTTTGCCTAATGTTTGTATGTGAACTGAGATTCCTGTGGATGTAATTTAGTTAAGTTTCTGATATTTCTGATATTGGAATAAATAGAATTATCATTATTCTTAGCACTCTATGAAGAGTGTTGATGCTTCAAGTATATCTGTGTCCATTATAAAACAATTATATAAAAAAATTGTTAGCACCCATATAGGCATGAACAGTACAATAGGTATATAGGTATATTAACTGTAAAAGTTGATTAATAAAACATTGAATTGGGTATAAAATCTAAATAAAAGAAGTTATAAATAATTGAAATCTTAAGTGTGCACATATATAAGTAAATAAAATTAACTAAATAACAAGTAATTTGTAGCAAATGAAAATTCTTCATTGCAGATGCATCTTTTGGTGAACATTTCTACCAACTGAAGCGAGTTCTGACTGATCAGATACAGTCATCTTCAAGACAAAGTCTGCCAACACCAAACCACCTACGATCTCTAGCTTGCTTGGTATGTATCACAAGAAATATTGACTCTAATAATAATGTAATACGGTTATTTAGAGTTATTTACTTTCTTCAGTGGACAAATTAAATGATTCAAAATTATGTTCATTTGATCATATTGCTAAAGTTAACAACAGTATATATGAAGTGATTGCGGGTACCAGATTAAGTTCAACAAAACACCATCATGATGATATCAGCAGCCTCAGGTGTAAGTTAATAATGTCACATGAAATGATAATGTCAGTACAGTTACTTCACAGTGCCAACCTTGTGTGCCATTAATTTGATGTTTTTCATGCTGATTATTTTGGTGCATTCCTTGTCGTCTCTCTAGGTGCTGCTTCCATATATCAAGGCCAAATGTGATCTCTTCTATGAAGAGCTACGAGACAAGGCAGATGCTGGACTACCCCCTATGGCTGTAAGTGTCTCCTATGGCTGTCAGTATCAAAATTGTTGTAAGTGCCCCCCCTCCCCCCATGGCTGTATATGCCCCTCATGGCTGTGAATGCCCCAAAGGCTGTAAATGCCGCTGTGGCTTTAAATATTCCCTAAGGCTGCAAGTGCCCCAATGGTTGTGTATCCCCAGTGGCGTGTATACAAGAGTGAACCATGCATACAACATGTAATTGCATGATAGATAGACCAATCGTGTTCATTTTTTATCTAGATAGAATAGAACATTGCAGCCTTCCATTTATTTGTTTTTCACACACATGCATGCATGCTTACTCATGCACTTACACATATTATAATGCACACACACGCATGCACGCATGCACGCACGCACGCACGCACACACACACACACACACACACACACACACACACATGTATGCAACCCGCATGCACACATAGACACATGCATACACAAACAACACAGTGTCATACAATGTCACACATATACATTGTTTAGCTGAATGGACCAAGGTGGAATGCTCATAGCTCAGAGTTAAAGGATTATGTAAGAATACAGTCATCAACGCTTCAAAATGGCAGCAGTACCATTTATAACCCTTTTGATTTGAATCCACGTCCAGTGCACTCCTGGGTGTTTGTAATTGCTCACGTTTAGATAAACAAATGACTCTCTGTGTGAACTGATATGTATTTTCCACCGTCTGTACACAATGACCATTGTTCTTGCCACTTCAGTCAACACTTATCGATTAAAACGTTTACTAAAAGTAACTGGTGGTGTCATTGCAGAGATGGAAAGCGAGATGCATCCGGGTGTTTCTTGCTCTATATCCCATAATGCATTTGACATGGGAAGGTGCCTTGCTGTGCTTCCATGTGGCCTACTTGTTCGGTTGGACCCGAGTGCACAATCCACTACTGAAGCTGGCTGGAGTCATACTGCAGATTAGCACTGAAGACAACCAACAGACTCAGATTCTGTCTGCTCCTTTCAATCTTAAAAACCAAAGGTTATTACTGATTACAGTCTATGTTAGAAGAAAAAGAATAATTATATGTGATGCCAATTTAATAAAGCAAAGAAGCAGTTCAAAATAATAATGTGAATGAAAACTGCATACGACAAGGTCTAAAAAACTCATGAGTAGTTACATTTGAATTAGGTTTATTTAGTTAAATTTTGCTCCGAGTTTCAGTTATATATGTAATTGAGTTATACCTGTAAATTACGTGATATAATTTGTCATGTGTTTCATTTTATACAGTAACATTTTAAATAAAGCACATTAATCTTCCAAGAAAATATTGGAAAATAATATTTGTTGTGCCATGTAACTGTTGTTGGTTGTACGTTGTTGTCACCTGCTGTCTTCCCGTCTTGTAGCTGGCTGCAGACGGCAGGGTTGATAGCCAACAGGGGGCTGGCTGTAGTTGCAATCGCCCTCTCTCAGGGTCTCTCGGTCAGTGTCTTCCTGCTTCAGTTCCTGGACTGGTGGTACAGGAGTGACCGCCGGACACAGTCCCTGACCACACTACCTATACCACCCCCACCAACACTGGTAAGTCACTGATCACCCATCAACCCTGACAAGTCTGACTGCCCCCACCCCCTTTGCAGCCCCCACCAACCCTGACTGCCCCCACCCTCTTTGCAGCCCCCACCAACCCTGACAAGTCTGACTGCCCCACCCTCTTTGCAGCCCCCACCAACCCTGACAACCCTGACTGCCCCACCCCCTTTGCAGCCCCCACCAACCCTGACAAGTCTGACTGCCCCACCCTCTTTGCAGCCCCCACCAACCCTGACAACCCTGACTGCCCCACCCTCTTTGCAGCCCCCACCAACCCTGACAAGTCTGACTGCCCCCACCCCTTTGCAGCCCCCACCAACCCTGGCTGCCTCCACCCCCTTTGCAGCCCCCACCAACCCTGACAACCCTGACTGCCCCCACCCCCTTTGCAGCCCCCACCAACCCTGACAAGTCTGACTGCCCCCACCCCTTTGCAGCCCCCACCAACCCTGACTGCCCCCACCCCCTTTGCAGCCCCCACCAACCCTGAGTGCCCCCACCCCCTTTGCAGCCCCCACCAACCCTGACTGCCCCCACCCCCTTTGCAGCCCCCACCAACCCTGACTGCCCCCACCCCCTTTGCAGCCCCCACCAACCCTGACGGCCCCCACCCCCTTTGCAGCCCCCACCAACCTTGACGGCCCCCACCCCCTTTGCAGCCCCCACCAACCCTGACAAGTCTGACTGCCCCACCCCCTTTGCAGCCCCCACCAACCCTGACAAGTGTGACTGCCCCACCCCCTTTGCAGCCCCCACCAACCCTGACAAGTCTGACTGCCCCACCCCCTTTGCAGCCCCCACCAACCCTGACAAGTGTGACTGCCCCACCCCCTTTGCAGCCCCCACCAACCCTGACAAGTCTGACTGCCCCACCCCCTTTGCAGCCCCCACCAACCCTGACAAGTCTGACTGCCCCACCCCCTTTGCAGCCCCCACCAACCCTGACTGCCCCCATTCTCTAAGCAGCCCCGACTAACCCTGATAATTCCTGACTGCCCCCCCCCCCCACACTGAGCAGCCCCCACCAACAAGAGCACATGTAAAGCATTAAAAAGTGCCTCGTGTCCAGATAGGTTTGTTCAGAAATGAAAATGTTATGTATAACTTGGTCACTTTATTATAATAGCAGATATTGCAATTGTTCCTTTCATTGCTGTCATTCTTAATTGTTATCATGTGCAACTACTAAGACAAATTATTATTTGTAACGATAATTCTGCACAGTAGCAGTGAAACATCGCATTTTATTTTACTCACCAACCTGGTAAAACAGCTTGTACATTTGTCTCAGAACAATCAACATTTAAACTCTGACTTGTTTATTCCTGTGCACGTTTTGTAACCTTGATATTACATTCCTAACTCATCAGGAACATTGTTGATTACCCTTGGTACACCAGTCAGTACCCCATGGCTTGTGAGGGTGGATATTGTATTCCCTGTCTTGGTTTGGCTTGCAGCCCGTCTCCCACAATGTCCTGCCCAAACTCAACTCTGTCTGTCCACTGTGTCACAAACTCAGGACAAATGACACAGTCCTTGCTGTCACTGGGTGCGTATCATCATTTTAGAGACATCTCGTAAACAGTGATACCTCACTATTTAATGGGCCAGTATCTGAATACTGCGGTGACCAAAGGAAATAATTTGATACTGAATTAACCTAAATATGAAGTGACTGTATTAGCAAAATGATGATAAAGCAGTTTGAATTATTCTTAAAAACACAGACACTGATAGACATTAAATTTCTTAAATGCTCATTACATAAAATGGGCCAATTTGACTACACACAGCAATGGCTGTATAGCAGTCAATTGTCATTTTTTAAGATGGAGTCAGACAATTAATATTGGTATGTAAAAAACATTTCATAGTACAGCACTATAAAGACTATAAGTACACTACAGCAATAGAGATTAAAACACATGTAACATGCATGCACTTAGACACACACAGTGTCACAAGGTAACGTTAACACACAGTGAAGCATAACTAGTGAAAATTTTAATTTTAATAAGCCTGAATGTCAGTCATCTGATGAAAATACCTATCATTGGCTTTCAGGTTTGTCTTCTGCTATCCATGTATTTATCACTATGTGACTGAGAACAAAAAGTGTCCACTGACTGGCTTCCCAGCACACACCTGCCATCTGGTGAGACTCTACCGTACCGAGGCGGCATGACTGACTACACTGCTATCTTGTGATCATTCCACAAACTGTATCATTATATTTGTGAACAGGTTTCCACTGGAATTGTTCGATGATAAGTAATCATAATCATTTGTTGCAAATTCTTTTAGACATTTATAATGTATGTGCAACTGATTGTGAAGATTATATTTTTATGAAAACGTATCATTGATGCAAATGTAGGTATATTTTTACTGAGAATAAATATTGATTTCTGTGAAGTAATATCTGGTATATGTTGATATGTGTTGATCATCCAACAAAAAAGGGTGAAAATAGTCTTAAACAGTAGGGCGATATGTTCAAATGAAAAGATTTGGGAGCAACCACACGACAACAAGCAGAAATAAATACAGATGCAGTTGGCATGAAGTGAGATATTCTCAATATAAACATGCACAATGGTTGGACAAAGGGTCAACATTTAATATTAATCAAATAATGTAAATAAATGAGTAATAGATGTACATTCACGATTACAGCTGTGACAAGGAATGTAATATTTGTCAACTTTATTCCACCAGTGTTCATTACTGGTATACGTCGGTCAAAACAATCCTCAGTGAATACTGTGTGTGGCAAGTTAAATTACTGAAACAGTTTTACTTTTGTCTGGCCAGTTGATAACAAATTATTTTAAATCAATACAAAATAGAAAACATGCTGGCAAAAATGACAGTCAATGGTAATTTTTTTTTTAAACCAATGAATGCGTTTTTCAACAGTCAATTCACACCAGTCACGTCAAGTCAACCAGGCTTACATCCTACTGACAAACAACTGCTTTGCAGTCAGTTCAAAAAATTATGCGTTTGCCAACTGCCATAATTGTTTGGTTAGTTATGTGGTGTTTACCATTGTATGAGTATGACCAAATATATCAAACACCTGCCGACTGCTATAATTGAAGAATGTATGCTCAAGACTTGAAGTGTATTAAACACCTGGGCTTGTCCAGTCATGACATCCCGTATGGTGTGTATATTGGAATACCTTAAATTTAATGTTATGGCATATTTCTACCTAACAAGCTGGTCGTTCTTCACTGGAAATTAATGTCAACACATTTTTCAAATACTTCGAGCATATTTCTGTTTTATTATGTTATTTATTAGTAATAGTAAAATTCAACCACTTGTACATTGGATCACTGGTGAAGTGTCTGTTCCAACCTTAATTGATTGAAAAAACCCTAGTCAACAGGAACATGATTCATCAATCACACGATTAAAACTTCATAACATGCCTGGTTCACTGATTTATGATATCAGTCTCCAACATTAAAAGATTGAGCGACACAAACTGTTTGTACATGATACTAGCTCTCCTTTTCTTCCATTTTCTGAAGTCGTTTGGATGTCTTTTGCACTTTTCTTCTTTCATACATGTAACGCAACTTTGTCCAAAGTCCTTGACAAATGTCTAGCAACTGGCGGTCCGTCACTGGCAGCGACTTCGCTAGGTTGTACTGGTGTCTGAAACAAGTTTCTTAGGCTGAATACTTGCATAAAACTACTGCAATTTTTATATAACAAAATTGTGATATAATTATATATATATATGTGTGTGTGTTTGTCTTGTGTGCAATGTGCATACAGAGTCACACTGTGTCATAAGCATAGTGTCTTCATGTGAACTGTGTCAGTTTATTGGCATCTTAGGACTTCAAATGTTAACTTGAGTCATGCATGTTTCTAGTAACTTAATACCACATTATAAACACTAACAAATTATTTCAAGTGATTAGTGATACAGGGCTTTATGCAGGATAAAATTATTACCAGTCACGCGTATTTTGGTGGACACATGGATGTTAACTGTTAAGCTAGTTTACAAACTTTCAAATGTGCCTGATGACCTGAAATGGGCTACAAACACACATATGACACCATTTACATGCGCTTTCAAGGCATGACTAACAATATCTATGGTTTTGAAAGACCTTTTTGTTTTGCTCCTTCATTTTTTTACCCGCCCACCCATATTTCTACCCATGGCCCTGCATCTGTTTTTTTTATTTGAGATGTAACGATATCGTAGACTTTGTCAAGCAAAATTCGTCAAAATCTGGGGGGCCAGTCAGGCCCGCAGAGTTGGAACTTTTTTGGGCTCAACAGTAAATGTAGGGGCCAGTGGGCCCCAGGCCACTGCTAACTTTGGATCCTGGTAACATCAATCCAAGGCACTATATATGTACCAACAAATTAATAATTGCAAAATAATAACAAATATCTTCTATGGCATCACATCTAAATCACTATGTGGTTATATTTGATTTGTATCATCACTACAGTCAGGGTTAGCATGTTTTCACCACCCTATTTCTTTATCAGTAGTTTGCAATACTTGCTTTTCTTTTTTAAATGATCACAAGTCTTCTAGAACTTTGTTTACAATTTGCTATGTCAGAGTAAATGACCAAAGTAAGACACTAAGTAAAGAGTAGATATAAGCAGTGTTCATACGTTTAGTATCAACTAATTTAAGCACAGCAATCCCATTCACCACATGCAGTAATTGCTCTAAACACATTGTTGTGACTCACTCTACCTGATGACGTTGCGTGACGGCCTCAGTTGTCCCCGTTGCATGAGACTGAGGCCAAAGTAGAGATGACATCGGATGACAATCGGCTTATCACCAACCTCCATGGCCAGTTTCAACTGTCTCATGGAGATCTCTCCTGCCTGCATGGCCTGACAACCCACAACATGATTCATTAGTCACAGACCTCCCACCTGAATGGCCTGACAACCCACAACATGATTCATTAGTCACAGACCTCCCACTTAAATGGCCTGACAACCCACAACATGATTCATTAGTCACAGACCTCCCACTTAAATGGCCTGACAACCCACAACATGATTCATTAGTCACAGACCTCCCACTTAAATGGCCTGACAACCCACAACATGATTCATTAGTCACAGACCTCCCACTTAAACAGCCTGACAACCCACAACATGACCCAATAGTCAGACATTTCTCCCACCTGCACACCTAGTTGAATAAGACCTCATAAGAACATAACATAGTTACTCTAATCCAATTGATATATTATACTGGGCCAATGCTAGCTGTTCACAATAGGCAAAATACTACATATATGATGAAAGAGAATTTAACAAGTTTCATAAATTTTGGGAAAAACATCTATGGTACTGGCTTCCGAGTTTCCTAGTCGTAATTTAAGCTAAAACAACAACAATTGGTTAAAGAAATGTTCAGGCATTTATCCACAACATGCTAAAGGAAATATTTGACTAAAAGTTATTAGCCCAGTTACAGACTATCTGTTAACAGATCATTGTCAAACACTGGGAACATACTTTAACAATTAATTAATTTAAAAATGTGTTGACAATTCAATTATTTTAGTGACCCAATTACTACAATACAGAAAATGCTATTTTTTTTCTCAAAAGCAGTAAAGTACTTACGTGGTGCTGATAATAATCTCCGAGAGCCGAGTAAGCGCCCCCTAGTGTGCTCAGCCAGTTCAGTGCGTCCCCCAGCATCATGCGCTTTGTCACCAAGCACTGCATTCTATCACACCTACATAAAAAACAAGACGTCAAGTAGCAATGTAAATCAATGTGAAGGATTTTCTTGTTTGGAATGATATTTAGTTATCCATAAACAGTACTAATAGGTATTAATTTCAAATCTCAGTATGTCATTGTAGCCAATTCTTCTAGTGCTTCATCTGGCCAATCTGTACCAGGAAAAGAATCTAGATGGGATCAGGTACACCTTAGTTTCTCTGATGAGCATTATACAAATGAAACCCGTAAGTTTTGTAGACTGCTGGTCATGGTAATTTGTTATCATCACTATTTATTATGTTTCATTACAATAATGACTTCTTATGTACCAATATCCTTGAAAATCAAACTCAGTGGCACAACAACATCAAGGGATCAAGCCATCTCATTATATAAACAACGCATGATTCATCGTCAGATGGGTGAAAGGGCTATGAAGCTATATATAAGGACGATAGGCAGCATTAAAGGGATAGGTTTTTAGAAAGGAGAAAAATGAGAACACAACTAATCTTGCCAAACAATTTTGGACACATTGAAGTATTGCTACATTCTTGCTTGCAATATTTAAAGGAGGGAATTGCAATAGTCAAGTCTGCTGCCTACTAGAGCTGTTGTAATAGTTTTAGAAATGGAAAGAGATATAACGGCAAAAACAGTGAAGATTGCAGATATGATAAAAACAGCAACGACATGTTTTGGGTGTTTTTTAAAGCTGAAGTTTTCATCAAATGGTACTCTGAGATTCAACACTGAAATGGCTGGTGTGATACTCTAACTGGATATGTGTGGGAAAAAGTTATCAAATTTTCTTTCAAGCATATCTGAGAAGCAGTTTACTATCTTAATAGCTTGCCATCTATCAGTCAAATTTTAAATCTTACCATTTGAAATCTATCCAGTCTGCCATTTTGTGAACAAGGCGAACCTTCAACAGGAATGGCACTGTGGTAGTGGCTCTATCGGGAGTTGATGTATAACTGTTCTGAGACATTTTCGTTCCATGATATTTGGCATATTTGAGGAAACCTCTGCAGAACTGAGGGGACTGGCATATGGCAGATGAAACACATCCAGCCAATGATGCATCCATTGGTAGCTTATTTACTGTTGAACTGCACACGTTCATATTGCAATAACAAACGTCTAATCCAGTTATTAACTGCAAAGTTCTTTTGCTACTGTTGCGCCTTTGATGAGAGTTGTCTAAATGTTCACAAGTTTGACAATACACACAAGGGACTTTTGTGGCTTGGATTGTTTCAAGGACCGTTGAGGCAACGTCTGCATTGTCATGGCAACATGAACATTCAGAACAGGCTTCGTCGTGGCACGCGTCAGTGTCACTATATTGTAGGCCCTTCAAACTTGTGTGACTACCTTTCACTACTATCACATCCTGCACAAGTATACTTCCATTGTATTTGCTTTCAAAGTACACAACACACTTCACATGAGTCATTCTGCAATTTAACAATCAATCGGACAATTGCTATTGACAGCCGGTAGTGCAGCTGACCGGGTCGTGTGGAATAAGCAAACAGGTGTCAAGCTCACAGCACATTTGTTACGAAATGCCAAGTGTTGTAAGCTATAGCATATCACTACGTGTTGGTGTACATTGTGTGTGCGAGTTATCACCACAGCGGTTCATTTCTGTTTCATAAAAGCCATTCATTTTTCATTTTTAAAAGAGCATTTGAACTTTTGACAGGCCACTTTCATGGACGGTGACATTTTGAATATTGCCTGCTGGGTAACTATGTTCTTTTTTAAATAAACGTAAATATGATTAGAGTTATATAATGTAAACTTAGAATATGTTAATATTATCAAGCAATTAGTTCTAATTTGTTGAATAAATGATTAAATATGCTTCAGAAATAGTTCAACATGAACGAGAGTTCACGGTGTCTATTTGAAAATGGCGGCAACTAAAATGTTTGTTTACATTCGCACGATTGTTAATTGTTGGTCATTATTGTTTTTGTAATATGGGATCTAATGGATTATGCGTTTGTACGAAAACTGTATAAGTCATTGCACATGATGTTCTTCATTAATGGATTATAGCTAAAATTATTCTGATGTACTTGGGTCACTAAGGTGACAAGCTGCGACTTGCGTTTTGCCTCGGTAAGCCTGAGTTTAAAGTTTTTTTGTTGTCTTATCATTTACAAAATTATATTTCCTGATTGTTCATGAACAAACTGCATGTATATGTATGTATAATATTTTCCCGCAAAGTTGATAAATATAAAGAATTTGTTTGAGTTTATATGATTGATTTATATGAATTAAACCTATTATCGCCCGCGTTGTCAAAGACTCGGATTCAAATAAATATATTTAATTTTTGAAGAAACAACATCATTACAATTTGAATTATTGTATAAAAATAGGTGCTAAATAATTCTGCAAAATCATCAAGTTATGTGTCGATAGACTCTGTGTACAATGTACTCGCTGAATATGTTGAAAGAATTAAGCATGGCTTGGGAGCAGCATGGAATCATTCATGCATGACCTTATCACCATTATATGAAATGAGTGGCTTCATTTGTAATTAAGCCATTATTTAATTGATAATGCATGGTTTGCATGGTACACATTAAAGAAAACATTAAAAAATAATAGAACAGTATTATTTATGCAGTGCAAGAGCATGTTATTGAATCATTGATGAAGGTTCCCATTGATGACAGAAACATTCACAATGGTGGCAGTCATAAACCAGAAATTTCATTGTTATTTACAGTACTTAACTATATATTAATTAGTGCAGTGAACCACAAGTCTGAAGACATACCCATATACATTCTACATAACAAGCATTTCTTCTAAATGTTGCAGAGTTCTGTGGTTATTAAAGTATAGATACAATAATAACCAATAACATTTCTATTAAAAGGTAAGTTCTTAGACAGCGCAGTATCCAATCATCAGGACTGATCAACATGGATTAAGCTTTACTCCCTGTTAAACCTGTTCATTGGAACATATCTTTACTCCCTGAGAGATCTGTTCATTAGAACATCATCTTTACTCCCTGAGTGTGTGTTCACTAGAACACCATCTTTACTCCCTGAGAGATCTGTTCACTAGAACACCATCTTTACTCCCTGAGAGATCTGTTCATTAGAACACCATCTTTACTCCCTGAGAGATCTGTTCATTAGAACATCATCTTTACTCCCTGAGAGATCTGTTCACTAGAACACCATCTTTACTCCCTGAGAGATCTGTTCACTAGAACACCATCTTTACTCCCTGAGAGATCTGTTCACTAGAACACCATCTTTACTCCCTGAGAGATCTGTTCACTAGAACACAATCTTTACTCCCTGAGAGATCTGTTCACTAGAACACCATCTTTACTCCCTGAGAGATCTGTTCACTAGAACACAATCTTTACTCCCTGAGAGATCTGTTCACTAGAACACCATCTTTACTCCCTGAGAGATCTGTTCACTAGAACACCATCTTTACTTCTCTCTGAAACATTTTAAATATTGAATATCATTTCCGTACTATCAGTCTGTGTATAGAGTGGGCAGATGCTGTACTATGTGCTTAGCATACTTGTGGTTACAACACTGGCACACAAAGCTCTCTCTCAGTTAAGTAGCACTTGTTCAAATCTTCTTGTAGTATCTCTTTGTTGTTGTGCAATGTAGGTCATGTCACACTGATCCAGTCCAGTTGGTTGTACCTATCTGACTGTGTCCAGTGAAGACGGGATTATCCAAACTTGTTTTTCCGGAAATTAGGTAAAATGCTTTTATCAATGTTTCTGAACTCTCTACAATAAAAAATGTATTTCCATCACATAGAGTTTTTGTTTACTTATCACTTTTTGTATATTACTTTCAGATGGTGGATATGACAGATAATGTAGTTGCATGAACACAGTTGCCATTTGACAATGGATACAGAAATGTCACCAGACTCGGATGGATATGAGGACATCTCAGGTGATTCCCACACCAACATTCCAATCTCAAACATTGATGTGAAGAAAAGGAATTTCATGAAAACAATTAACTTTGAGACAGTGAGAAGAAACAATGGGGGAGCCAATTCAGCAGAACATTCCATGGATAGTGATGATTTGGAAGAGCAGAGTCTGGTCTGTAAGTGCTGCCTTCTTCTTTCGTATCTGGCGACTTTTCAATTTGAATTGCATAAATAATGTAAAATTATAACATCTATTCACAGCAGAACCCGACATGATAAAATGATGCCGTGTGTTTCTCATGTTAAAAATAAGAAAGATGCTGTAAAATGGCATGAAGATGAGAGGTGAGGTTCAATTGACGTAATGTAATGCTTCCAAGTCTGCTGGCACTGCATAGAAATGATAGCAAGAGACAGAGTTGTAGGTGAACTAGCTATACATGTTCTCTTGCAGCTGATGTGACCTCCGACCTGACCTCTGACCTGCTGGAGCAGCAGCAGGCTCGGGAGCAAACACGACTGCTGGACCGCTTCAAGCAGCTGCGTGAGTGGCAGACACAGCAGCAGCAGCAGCTGATGAGACAGCAGGAGCAGCAGCTGGCTCAATTCCACAGCGAGCAGGAGAAACTACAGCAGTTTATACTGAGGCAGCGCAACGCTCACTGGGGCTCCAACCCTTCACCCCCACAGCATAATGGTAGGTCCATGATGTGTACAGTGGGGCCCAATACATACACCCCTGCAATAGAATGGAACTCATGGAAGGTCCTTGATATTTTCAGTGGGACCCAACCCTCCATCCCCATAGCAGAATGGCAGGTTGTTGGTCCGTTTAGACGATGGTAAATTAATATAAGGTATCCAAAACCAAATCACAAAGGTAGGGCCTTGGCATGTTTTCAGGGTCTCCAACCTACTACCCCCATGTCACATTGATGCATCCTTGACATCTGTACTGATAAGTTACATTTTTGTATGATCACCAGAAAAATATTCAATAAAATTAAGTATCCCAAAAATTACTCAGTAATCTGCCAAATACTGTTTGCTTTAATGTATCTCTGAGATCATGTTAACATGTTCAAACATTATTTCTTTAAAACAAATTATTACCGGTAGGTGAGAAATAAGAAATTGTTTGAACATTTTATTCTTCCTACCTGATGAACTTCTTACCAGTTTATGTGAACTGTTTGGTCATAGGTTCTTTGGGCAATGGTCGTCAACATGAATCACCTCCGAAGACAATGTCTCTGTCAAAGTTAGACAGCCAACTGCCCCAGGCCATCGCTGGCAGTGCCCTCAAACTGGCACGCTGCCAACAAGACATAATCCAGCAGATGGCAACTCCAACAAAAACTGTTAGTATTTATGGAGTAAAAAATATGTTATGCATATTTTAGTATTATACACAGTAAATGAGTACTTTTGTTAAAAAGTAACTTTGATCAATAAGTGTGAAAGTGTAAATAGTTTTATTCCATAACGTGGAGATGGATTGCATTTGTCTTTTTTTGCTGTATAAATTTGGACTATGTAAATACTTGACCAAAATCTTACCAAATAATTTTTTTGCTTTGGGTCATGCTTTGTCGTGCCTTGTTATGTCATGACAGTCATGTCATAGTAATAAATTAAAATATTAGTTATTTTAAAGGTAGTACAGTGTAATGTCACAATTAGTGTAATTCATGGGACTGAGCTAAAGTGACCCGACTAGCTAACCACATTGGTGAAGTAATGTCCTACTATTTTACAACTTCACACCTCGTTTGAACAATAAATCATGGCTCCATCTGGTGAATAGATCACCACTCAGTTGTATAAAATGTTAAAAGCCTCTCACAAAAGCTTCATTAGTAAATAACTGTCAACAATCTTTCTTAAAACTTCACCATTTTGTTAAGCAAGAAGGGAAGAAAGGAAGAGGTGAGTGGGTCTTGGTTACATGGAGGGGATGCACTTACAATTCTAAAAAAAGATATCATTTTAATATATGGATGCTTTAAACAATTCAGGACTGTGCCTAATTGTGCCTGTTGCTGTATAACAAAGGTGACCATAATGTAAAAGATTCAACTCTATTTGGATGCAATTGTCTCTGGGTATATTTGACTGGTCAGTAGTTGTGGGTGGCATGTATTCAGTGTGCATTGACAGAGTGTGTTGTTTCAGCTGCGTCGTCCGAGACGTCACTCCGTCTCATCCCTGAGCACTCAGGGTGAGTTCACTGAGGACACTGAGGACACCGCAGACATGGACCGCAACAACTGCAACACCCACGTCAACAGTGGCGACAGCTGGACAACAACGAACTCACCCAGCCAGCCGAGTGGTCACGGTCGGACGACCATTCCAGAAGATCTAACCCACGCTTCTAGTCCAGCTCTACGGCATTCTGGTCATGGTCCACTGCACACACGTGTGGACCTGTCCGTCACTGGCCACGCTCTTCTGCCCAATGGCGGCGTCTTAGCGAACACAAATTATTCACTGCATGACACCGACGATGACAGCGATGACTCACAAGCCACCATTGAAGACAGTGTCGGGGTGCCAAGGACCAATGGATGGCCCAGTCACGGGGTCAATGAATCCGTCCAGTGCTCCATGCGGGATGATGGGGTGGCGAGAACGGCCCAGGATGCAGGGATGGACATCAACACTGACCACCCCAGCCACACCGTGGCCACACAGTACAACTCCCCCGGTCAACAACACCGACATCGCAACCACGACAGGATTGTCAACTATCAACAACAGGTTGATAGGGGGCAGCACGTGCAGTGGGTGGCAGACGACTGCCCGAACACTGAACGCATGGACAACTTTCCGACACAACACCTCACGAATGACACGAGGACTCGCCCAGAGACATCGGGCAGTGACAGTGACACGTCGACGCGACGCGTCCTCTTTCCTGACTCTGGCACCCGTCACCATGACCACTCCCCTGGAGCCCGCTACCCCTTTCACCCGCCTCAGTTTGATAACTTCTCAGAGACTGGGTCGTACTCCCCGCCCCGAGAACGACCGCAGAGCAGAAGGGATTCATGGGGACAGGAACATGATCCTTCCACAAGCAGGGGGAGAAGGGATCCTCATGATGACAGGGGGAGAAGGGATCCTCATGATGACAGGTGGAGAAGGGACCCTCATGATGACAGGGGGAGAAGGGACCCTCATGATGACAGGGGGAGAAGGGACCCTCATGATGACAGGGGGAGAAGGGACCCTCATGATGACAGGGGGAGAAGGGACCCTCATGATGACAGGGGGAGAAGGGACCCTCATGATGACAGGGGGAGAAGGGACCCTCATGATGACAGGGGGAGAAGGGACCCTCATGATGACAGGGGGAGAAGGGACCCTCATGATGACAGGGGGAGAAGGGACCCTCATGATGACAGGGGGAGAAGGGACCCTCATGATGACAGGGCAAGGTGGGAGGGAGAGCGTTATGCCGCCAGTGCCAGGGAACGCAACCCTCCTAGTGCCCGCAGTAAATGGGAGCAGGGATATGACTCTCCTTCTGCCAGGGATCACATGACAGCCTCGTCACATGACCGGGCTATATTCAACACGTCTCTTAACAACGACACACGTGGGGGCCGGGCAATGCCGCCCCAGTGGGCCACAGACAGACTCGGAACGAGAGAAGTAAGGAGAGTGAGAGTGGATGAGAATGAGTGGCAGCCCACGTCACCCCCCAAGGTATGTGTCCTTGGTCCTTTTGCACATTACTGACATTTGTCGTCTCTTGCTAGCATGTACAACTTTAAAGTGCCTCCTAATTTTCTCTCATTCCATTTCAAGTTTGTTTTGTGAAAAAGCAAACTGATGTAGCATTCTCTTCAGCATGCCTTATATGTTGTTTTGCAGAAATACAATTCTCAAAATCATGCCCAGTCATAGTATTATAGTTAGTATATTATGGATAACAGACTTGGGCAACATGTAATAATGTCTCAAAGAATCCTTCTAACTGAGCATCAAGTCAGAACATTTCAGTGGGTATTTGCTATGTTTTTGTATTCCCCAGAATCACAACATGAAAATGTTATGTATAACTTGGTCACTTTATTATAATAGCAGATATTGCAATTGTTCCTTTCATTGCTGTCATTCTTAATTGTTATCATGTGCAACTACTAAGACAAATTATTATTTGTAACGATAATTCTGCACAGTAGCAGTGAAACATCGCATTTTATTTTACTCACCAACCTGGTAAAACAGCTTGTACATTTGTCTCAGAACAATCAACATTTAAACTCTGACTTGTTTATTCCTGTGCACGTTTTGTAGTGTGGGGGGCAGGGGTGAGGGTTGGAATCAGCACAAAATGCTTTTCCAGGCTTTGTTAACTGTGTTGCCACCTGTTACGAGAGGTGCAAATTCGTGTTTTGCAGGCACCAGACGAACGACCGATTCGTGGCACCCAAAAAACTTTTGAAGAACTTCTTGAGGAAAAATTAAGCAATCCCACAGAACAAGAGAGAAACAACGAGGAGAATGTGGGTAACAACTCCGTAGTTACATCTACATTGTCCCAACACCAACCTGAGTTTCTAGGTTACTGTTTTGATATAACAAAATATGTAGATATAATGTAAACAAATAAAAAAGCATCATCATCATCATTGTGCAGCCAAAGTATCCCGTGGTTGGACAAAGGCCTCAGCATACTGTTGTCTGATTTGGCTTCTTGTAATAACCTCTGCCTTCCTTCCTGTATTCATCTACTGGTAGTTTGTCTGTCCATCCTCTTGTTGGTCTTCATTTGGATTGTTTCCCTTTGTAAAACAAGCTTACAATAATTACAAGAACACTAATTATTGTAAATAATTAATTATTTAAAAATAAACATATCCAATTTGTTAAGCAATTATAGAAAATACTTTAAAATGTTATAATATTGTCACACATTCATAATATTTTAAAGCGTGCATACATGCATGTATGCATACATGCACGCATGCATGCACACACACAAGTACATACATACATATGTATATATATATATATATATAATATATATATACATGCATGCATGCATGCACACACAAGTACATACATACATACATGCATGCATACATGCACACATACAAGTATATATATAATATATATATACATGCATGCATGCACACACACACAAGTACATACATACATGCATGCATACATGCACACATACAAGTATATATATATATTTTTTTATACTAAAAAAAGTATATATATATATATATACATGCATGCATGCACACCTACAAGTATATACATGCATGCATGCAAACATAAAGTATGAATTTAGCTGTAACATGTCAGCAGTATTCTGCTTTGAACATGACTTGTACAAATCTGTTTGCCCCATGAGTGACAGGTTCCAATGTTGTTTAGTCATCAATGTCCTGATCCTTGTCAGGGATTTAGCAACTGACCAAGACTGGTAATTGCTAATAATAAGACTGGTGGAATTTAGAGGGGCACCAGACTACCATTAGATTCACTAATAATTATAAATCTTGCACACGTGAAAGTCTAAAATGTGTGAAAGTCTAAACTGGTTGTGAAATGATTCAAATGGAGCAGAATCTATAAACTTAATGGCTGAAAGTATACTGATTTGTCTAAACTGGTCAACAATGGCTGTAATTGACTCAAATGACTTCCATGCAAACCATCTGCGTGCTAAACAGCACACTTGATTTATTCACGACTGGCAAACAATTATTTATAGCCATTGGCATGGTCTGTGCTCAATGGAGCTTCTTTTCTTTAAACTTTGATGCATTTGTCATTGATGGTTTGTTGATGTTGTTTGTGGCCCAGGAACAGGGCAAGCAATTGCCATCAGCGAGGAACTTCCTGCGTCGAGGCAGTCGGCGACCATACTGCGCCTCAAAGGATAAGATGCGACAACATCAGCGGGTCGAGGAGAACCCAGTATGTGTGGCTCCATCTCTCACTGCTTCTAGCAACAATACTCATCCTCTGCACGGGATCCCTGTGTAGTTCATCAACGGTTCTAGATGGTTGTATTTGTGCTTAGTTCAGAAACTAAACAACCATGTCCTTACAATTAAATGGATGTAATATATTTGACCTTAAGTCTGCCTGATCTTGACACAGTGGACAGAGAGTTGTAAGTGTGTGTGTGTGTGTGTGTGTGTGTGTGTGTGTGTGTGTGTGTGTGTGTGTGTGTGTGTGTGTGTGTGTGTGTGTGTGTGTGTGTGTGTGTGTGTGTGTGTGTGTGTGTGTGTGTGTGTGTGTGTGTGTGTGTGTGTGTGTGTGTGTGTGTGTGTGTGTGTGTGTGTGTGTGTGTGTGTGTGTGTGTGTGTGTGTGTGTGTGTGTATTATATGGCAGGGAACATAACAAATATATGGGGGAAGTGTCATAAAATGTTCGTGAAGAACGTTTTTTGAAGATTTATGCAACGTTGAACAGTTATTTGCAGTCTTTCACTATTGTTGCAAACAATCAAATGATTAGTAATTATTTACATAACTTTAACAATCCGTTATAAATTATACAAACATTTTATAATGGAGTAGCAACTTCATCACTTGAATTTTGTTTGGCTCTGTTGTTGGAGATAAACAGAAATAAATGTTGATTCACATTACTGACATGCTTCCCAGAGAAGTTGAGATGGTGTCTGATTGCACAGGTCTGTCAGGGAAGTAAAGTGTAAAGCGCTTAGAAAAATCCTGAGGGTTGGAGATAAGTTCTTAGATTTTTAGTTTTCAGACCAGCTCTCTGTTGTGCAGGTGCAGCCGATGGTCTCCACACTTCTAGGAGTGGCACCCCCGGCTGGGCAGATTTCGTCTTCCAGGGAACCCAGGGAGAGTTCCTCATCCAGGGAAACCATGGATAAATCAACTTTCAGGAAAACCAGGGATAGTTCCCTTGCCAGGCAAGTGAGGGAGACTCGACTTCTTGGGGAATCTCAGATTGTTGAAGGCCCAAACGTCAGAGATGAACCAACCCCCCCTAAACCCATAACCGACACCACAAAAAGTGCACCATATCCCACTGAGAAGAAATCTCCTCAGATCACTCAGGTAAAACAACCAGACAAGAGGAAGCCATCCGTGCCAAAAGCCATGTCACCAAAACCAATGTCACCAAAACCAATGTCACCAAAACCAATGTCACCAAAACCAATGTCACCAAAGTCAACACCATCAAAAAAAGCTTCTCCACAGAAAGAGGTCAAACCAAAGGTCAAGGCCAAAGACGTGTCACCTCAGAAGGACAAAGGTGAAGAGGACATTTTGACGGAGGTAATAACAGCAGTAATACAATTACTTCTTGGCACCAGAATCATTTCAAAAATTTTGTTTGGTGATGCAACAAAGTCATACAATTACGCCTTCTCATAGATGTGTACAAAGCAAAATTCTTTATGTATCAAAAAGATAGAACAGCTAATAATCTATGGAGGAAATGGAACATTAAAAAAGATACGTCTTAGATCAGAGCGGAAAAATCTATCCTGCTTTAACACTACCAGAGTACGAGTTCCACCAACAAGTCATCGATCGTAATAACTGAGGTAATATACAAATTTGGTTTGAGGCCAGTGTATGTAGGAGGATTGTTAGTCCAAATTTAATCAAATAAATTGAAGATTATCATGTCATTAGAATGTTATGTTATTGTCACAGGCATTTAAATACACTGTGTCATCGTCACACTTTGTGACATACTCCCACAGGCATGTGAGCGAGATGAACTGGACGAGTTTGAACTACTGGAACAGTTTGCTGAAGATGACGCATCATTTCTCAGCAGTGTGTCCGCTGTCAACAAAGTGCTGCAACAAAAGAAGGTGATCTCCACTGTCATCACACTAAACTGTCATCCTCCCAAACCATCATCATCTACACTGTCATCACACTAAACTGTCATCCTCCCAAACCATCATCATCTACACTGTCATCACACTAAACTGTCATCCTCCCACCCATCATCATCTACACTGTCATCACACTAAACTGTCATCCTCCCAAACCATCATCATCTACACTGTCATCACACTAAACTGTCATCCTCCCACCCATCATCATCTACACTGTCATCACACTAAACAGTCATCCTCCCACCCATCATCATCTACACTGTCATCACACTAAACAGTCATCCTCCCACCCATCATCATCTACACTGTCATCACACTAAACTGTCATCCTCCCACCCATCATCATCTACACTGTCATCACACTAAACAGTCATCCTCCCACCCATCATCATCTACACTGTCATCACACTAAACTGTCATCCTCCCACCCATCATTATCTACACTGTCATCACACTAAACTGTCATCCTCCCACCCATCATCATCTACACTGTCATCACACTAAACAGTCATCCTCCCACCCATCATTATCTACACTGTCATCACACTAAACTGTCATCCTCCCACCCATCATCATCTACACTGTCATCACACTAAACTGTCATCCTCCCACCCATCATCATCTACACTGTCATCACACTAAACTGTCATCCTCCCACCCATCATCATCTACACTGTCATCACACTAAACAGTCATCCTCCCACCCATCATCATCTACACTGTCATCACACTAAACAGTCATCCTCCCACCCATCATCATCTACACTGTCATCACACTAAACAGTCATCCTCCCACCCATCATCATCTACACTGTCATCACACTAAACAGTCATCCTCCCACCCATCATCATCTACACTGTCATCACACTAAACTGTCATCACTCTAAATTGTTAACCTTCTAAACTGTCATTGTGCTCAGCTGTCAACCCTAAACTGTCATCACTCCAAACTGTTACCTCCTTTATCTGTCCAAATTGTAATCTCTCTAAACTGTCATTGTTCTAAATTGTCGTACGACTAAACTATCATTGGTATAGACTTTCATTCATCACTTGAAACATGTCATCTTGCTAAACTAACATGGCCCTGTATTGGTTTCTCCAAACCATCTTATACACATTTGTCACAGTGATCTCTCTAAACACTTATCTTTCTAAAGTGTCATATCTTGTGCATCTCGGTAGACTCTCATTTTACATTATTGTCATCTCTATAAACTATTATTTCTCCACAAAACTTCAACTCGGAACTATCATCTCTCTAGACCATTATTTCTCTCCATATTGTCATCTCTGTAAAGATCTCTCTGTATAAAATCATCTTACATATGTCATATTTCCAAACTGTCATCTCTCTCAAACCTGCAGTCTTTCCAAAGTATCATCTTTCCTCCTTTTGCCCCTCCCTCCCCTCCTTCCACCTTTTGTCCCTCCCTCCCCTCCTTCCCCCTTTTGTCCCTCCCTCTCATCCTTCCCCTGTTTGTCCCTCCCTCCCCTCCTTCCTCCTTTTGTCCCTCCCTCCCCTCCTTCCCCCTTTTGTCCCTCCCTCCCCTCCTTCCCCCTTTTGTCCCTCCCTCCCCTCCTTCCTCCTTTTGTCCCTCCCTCCCTTCCTTCCCCCTTTTGTCCCGGCCTCCCCTCCTTCCCCCTTTTGTCCCTCCCTCCCCTCCTTCCTCCTTTTGTCCCTCCCTCCCCTCCTTCCCCCTTTTGTCCCTCCCTCCCCTCCTTCCTCCTTTTGTCCCTCCCTCCCCTCCTTCCTCCTTTTGTCCCTCCCTCCCCTCCTTCCCCCTTTTGTCCCTCCCTCCCCTCCTTCCTCCTTTTGTCCCTCCCTCCCGTCCTTCCTCCTTTTGTCCCTCCCTCCCCTCCTTCCCCCTTTTGTCCCTCCCTCCCCTCCTTCCCCCTTTTGTCCCTCCCTCCCCTCCTTCCCCCTTTTGTCCCTCCCTCCCCTCCTTCCCCCTTTTGTCCCTCCCTCCCCTCCTTCCCCCTTTTGTCCCTCCCTCCCCTCCCCTCCTTCCTCCTTTTGTCCCTCCCTCCCTTCCTTCCCCCTTTTGTCCCGGCCTCCCCTCCTTCCCCCTTTTGTCCCTCCCTCCCCTCCTTCCCCCTTTTGTCCCTCCCTCCCTTCCTTCCCCCTTTCCTCCTCTCTCCCTCCCTGCTGGTAATTCAGTAATGTTTCAGTTTTTAGCAGTTTGTTTCTGTTGTGTTGTAGGCTTCGCACGGATCAACAAATCAGCCGTCATACACTGGCACATCCGAGTTGTAAGCATCACATGTAGGCTAGTAATTATAAAAACAACTAACCCCAAATATTACAAACACGATACCCCCAGACACCATATAACCCCAGACAACATATAACCCCAGATAACATATAACCACAGGTCTCATGAATACAAACCATGTTTGCTGTTTAAAGCAAACATCAACAGTTTATTTATTTTATATGCTTATATAGAAACAATGACATTTTATATTTGGTCCAAGTTTCTGCTGTTCGTGTAATTTATTTAATAAAAGTGGAACTAAATGCCTTTCCCTGACCATTAGAAATTTGGGACTATCGATGTTTGATGTTTCTGAAAATAGTGTTCATGGCTACAAGATTTAGGCAGACTACATGACATGTGCATCTTTACCACACACTTAAAACAAATTATTAGCATTAAACCTAATTTATCTAGGTGAATAAAAGCAATTATATATGGTTTGTGATATGTAGCTTTTTTTAGGCAACGTACACAAAATGTTGCCGTTTGTTTCATACAAGCGGTCATATGCCTTAGGCTTCTTATTTGTGTGTGTTTCAAAAAAGATTGCTTCGTGGTAACACCGTTTTGTACTTACACCTTAGCGGAATGTATTTGACCATGTTTGTATGCAGCGAGTACACATTAATGTATTTCTTATCTCCAGGATGTCAAGGTTTTCAGTAGCAGACTCAGAGAGGCCAGTTAGCAAGAAGTCGAGTACATCCGGAGATTACGACGACATGTCGTACTTCACGCAGGAAAGTGTCAATATGGCAGCGACGACTAAACCAGCACCAAAACAAGTTCGTAAAGTCGCCCGATTGGACCGACGCGGGGGGCCCAGCGAGAAGCACCAGGCAGTGCTGTACTTTGGTAACGCCCCCGTTGTCAAGGAGACGAAGGGTACGTGTACATCGATACAAGAGGAACAAGGGGTGGTGTCGGACCATGGTCGTGTTAGTCCTGAAGAAATCGGAGGTCAAGGTTCCGATTTGAACTTCGCAGATGACGGGAAGTCGTGGGACACAATCTATGAGACGGAGGCGACAACACAGACGAGTGACCCCAAGTTGTCTCCTAGAGAGCGGAGGAGACAGGAGAAGGGACCGTCTCCACCACCCACATCACGGCTGAAACAACAAAAGGCACCATCTCCACCTCCAACGTCAATGCTTGTGTCTAAACTCTTCCCTGATCTGAAGGCTAAGGAGAAAGCAAAAAGTCAGGAAAAAGAAAAGGTATGGCTTGCTGGATCTACCATAGGTTTCTGTTTATAATTCGCATTTTGTCCTTCATTTGTTATTTAAAAATACACAATCTTGCGCCAATTTTTTTTTAACTTTAAATGTATAAGAGCAAACGTACATACTCATTCATATGTAGCTTTTTACAGAAAATTTCACCATTCACATCATACAAGCCATCACTTGCCTATGATGTCTTACTTGTGCATTTTAAAAAGATTGTTTTGTCGTGATGCAGATTTGCTTGATATGTGTTATGTTGGTTGTATTTATGATCTGATGCTTTGTGTTTGTGTTGACAGCAAGAGAAGAAGCTGGAAGCGGCAAAACACGCTGAGATGACAAAGGTTGGTCTGCAGTCAAAGGAGCTGCGTGACAGACTGCTGGCGCTGGAGGCTGAGATTGAACAGTTCAGACGCGAAAATGCAGCTCTGGAGAAACTACGTAAAGACAGAGAAGAGGTGATGAGAAGGGAAATAAACAATGTCTGAGTAGTGAAGTGGTTGAAACTAGAACCAGATCACCGGGTCCACACAGGACCTTAAAATCCTTTTAAAAAAACTTTAATTACACCTATTGAATTAAAAGGTCTAGAAATCCTTGAATTCAGGGTTGCAGTCTTGAGAAGCCTTGATTATAGGCTGCCTCAGGCCTTTGTTCACAGGTGGCCAGAGCCTTCCCTGCATGAAACCCAGGTTATTGTGTCTGCTATTTTGCATAATTCACCTTTTGGAAGCAATGTAAGACTTATTTGTTTTTTCCGCCCTAAACTTTCAGAGGTCCCATGCTCCAGTGACAATTCTTGCCTGTTCTCACTCTTGGTTACGCCACTGATTGTATGTGTCGTGCATCTGAACTCAGATTCTCAAGAATATAGGCTCTATAGAATTTTATTGTTATTATTATATTATTATTAACAAAAGTCCAGTCTTTCTCCTACTCTATCAGACTTGGTCTGGAAAAAATAGTACTAAATATGCCAAATTATAATATGCCCCTCTCCACCTGCTACATTCCTTACGTGGTGACATATACATGTATTGTGAGACATAGATGTGGTGTTTGTGTTGCCAGGGGCTGGACCACCTGAAGCGGGAGATGGTAGAGTTTGAGAAGCAGAAGACAGATGAGATGAACAAACTACAGGATTTCAAGATGGAAGAGATCAAGAAACTAAAGTCAGTTGGTTTGTGGTGTTGACTGGTGTTATGTGATACTGAGTGGTGCTGAACAATGCATTTAATGTGTTTGGATGGTGATTTGTGGTGTGTTGTGGTGCTTTGACATCTGAAGTCCAGACACACCAGGTGAAATTGTTTAGTTTTACCCAATACTCTGAGAGTAATTGTGCTATCCAAATTACCAGCCACTTTAAAAAGTCATTTAAAAACTTGTATTTGATGCAACAAATTTGTTCTGGACATTATACAAAATGTTAATAAAAAGTTTTGTGTTATAAATGCTGTGGTCATTTTCAATAGATTGTATAAGAAAGTAGATTTTCAAGACTTGTAATTGTTGTATATTAAATATTTATAATATATATATTTATATATTGAATATTATATTCAATAAAGAATATTATTTAATAGTGATTTGTGGTGTTAGTTGATGATTACTTCATGGTGCTGATATTTGTGTTATTAAATTATGCTTCATGGGATTGGATAGTGATTTGTGGTGCTGAATGGTGCTTTATGGGTTTGAAATATGATTTGTGGTGTTGTCATGGTAACTGTGAACAATCAATATTAAATATGGCCACCACCGTGGCATAGTACTTGTTGTGTTTGTCTATATGTTTGTGTTAGCTAATGCTATTTTGTTTTAATTTGTAATCTATGTTTTTGCACATGGATTCTCATTCAGAATGTTGTCAGACAGACTGTTTACTTTCATAAAACTGACATGATAGCAGGTAAGGCTGTTGTAATCACTACAAAGCAGATTATAGATGGAGTTTATTTAGCAATGGCTTGATAACACAAGTGAGTAGATACATTTAACATAGTTCAGCCTGAGCAGTCATTGCAACTCTGGTTTGTTTGTAGGTATCAACGTTTTGAATTTGGGGATGATAAAGTCATGGTTTTTGATTAGTCAGTAATAATAATATCAGTAATAATAATTTTCTTAGCTAGCATTCCAACCACGTAATTGTGTTTACAGGAGAGAGCGGAAGTTGTTTGAGCAGCACCAGAAGGTGACACGAGCAATGGTGGACAAAGAACAAAGGGAGGAACTGGACCGATTGCGACAGCAGGTCTGTTGGGACCTTCTACATGCCATGTCTGTCACAGGCATTGGCGATCATGGTCCTCCAAACTGCAGTCATTTGTAGTTTGTAAACAGTTCTGTTGCACTCCTTCTGTGCTATGTTGACAGATTATATAGTATTTGTATTCTCTGGTGTCCTCCGGATCTTTTCCTTTCCATCTTTTATATTATTATTATATCTTCAAACTTCTTTCTTTCTCATTACATGGCTTGTTTCAGTACATGATATCCTCAGTAATATCCTTAAAAACCTAATTTCAGTGGCTTCAGTGGTTTATTGTAAAAAGTCATTGCCTAAGATTAACATTCATATACTGCTGACATATAGCAATATTGGTTTTATGTAACATTGCTGCAGTACATGTTTTATCACTTAATGTGATATATTTTGTTTGTTGAAATAAGAATGTTTGGCTTGTAAAGTTCATCTCTCAATCATGATTGGGAGGAACACATCATCTATAATCAGGCCTCTTAGTCTTAAGCCACACACCCCAGGCAAAATGGTGGTTTTCATTAAAACACACCAAAAATAGTTTTCTGTCTGATTAGTGATTACAATAACTTTGTATGTGTATTATCAATAATGTTCACTTTTAAAACAATTGCATACCTCTAAATGACTTTGATCCACATATAAATGTTTCGATATCAAGAAATTGTGTAAATTCTGCAATCTTTGATGGCCATTTTCTAAAAAAAAACGTTTCTCTTACACTATTCAGATACTATTCGAATGTTCCATTCATCATTATTTACCCTTTGCAGTCATCAGTAGTTTAAAAGATAAACCAGAATTGTAACAACAAAAAACATTATGAAAAATGCTCCGGTTATGGCAAAATAAAATGTATATTGAACATGGATTTTCAAGAATTATAGTTATACATTTATTCGATATAAAAATGGCATTTTCCAAAATTGCCAATATTTGCTAAAAATGGTAGACACTTTATTACCATGGAAACAGGGGTCTGATTAAAAAAGTAAATTTTATCCACCAATGAAAAATAATGACTTCTCCCTGTGTGATAAGACCTTAATAGTTACTGGTCCATTATCCATAAGTCTGTCTCATCCAATTAGATGGCAGATATGAAGGAGGAGATGAAAAAGAAGGAGCAACGAGCCGTCTCCAATGCCACCAGACTACGGGAACGTATTGAGACCCTCGAACTCGAGAATCAGGAACTGAAAAAGGAGATTCGGCTATTGGAGCAGAAACGCCTTGAAGAATGGCAGCGACGGGAGACAGCTGCAGCAACAGCCACCGCGGCGATGACGGCCATGCACAAGCACAGTGGGAAGGTGTGTGGACAGCTGTATGTGTGTGTGCTCACTTTGTAACCCTGTAAGTGTATCACCTGCCAGGCGCCAAGGTCCACTCACCTCTGTCTGTGTAACTGGCTTCCTTGGAACATTGGCCAACTAATTGGTAATAAACAAGTCAAACATATTTCATACATATGATATGTCTACACATAAAGTCTTGCAACAATATTTCTGTCTTTAAGAGCTGAAGACATGGTTTTAGCAAATTTTTATATTCCAATTGAACAGACTAATTCATGTGCTCATATTTGGCAAATCGGCTATTTAATAAAAGTTGTTTGAAATTACCATCAGTAACTGATTTTTAGTGAAACAACAGGTTATGTCAGTAAATATAACTTATTGGGGGGGGGGGGGGCATGGCTTGACACCATCCACAAATATGGAACTGGCAGGTAACCAGTATGTATACTCCATTCATGACCTCTGTCCCCAGCACAGAGGTCAGCTCAGACTTGACCCCTCTGTATTAATATACTAATTGGGTTAAGTGCTCGTATTAAGAGAATTTTGTATTTAAATAGTTATATTTTATAGAAGTTTTAAATGATTGTCAGGAAATTAGTTTTTATTTTGGATGAGACATGTATCTAGCTATCTTGGAGGAATAAATTGTTCCTCAAGATTAAGTTTTGGGACCAGTACCTTTTACCTGTACATAACTGTATTCAGTTCAGTTATTAATAGTCGTCAGTTGAGTCATCGTCATTATGCAGATGACACACATGTTTATGTATCCTTGTGTACTTCTGATGCTAATTGTTCCTTGCAGCAACGTAGAAGTTGTATTGATGACGTTCTAATGGATGACTAAAGTGGACAAAATTAGAATGTTGTCCCCCAAACCCAAGCAGTTTCAACATACAATTTAGGAGTAATGTTTTGACAACTTTAAATTTTAGAGAATGTATGTCTCAGATTAGTTCAACATGTTATTATTATATTTGTGTTTTATGACGTATTCATCTGTATTTGTCTCTTTCTGTTGCAAAAACTATTGCAACTTCACTAGACTAGACTACTGTAATTCTCATTTTTTTCTAAATATTCCCTTAAGGATATCACACAGTTACAATGTGTTCAGAATTGCTTAGCAAGGGTTGTGACTAGGTCTGAACATTTGACTCATTCTAGGCTACTTCTAGTCCCTGCTTTGGCTTCTTGTTTGATATCGTATCATCTTTGAGATCTGTACTATTCTCACCAGGCACGTTCCTGTAAGTGGCCATAATATTTAGCGTAAATGTGACATGCGTTGTTTACTGCTACATGAACACCTGTCCAGTTTTTATCATAAAGTTCTGATTTACTTTTTGTCCCTAAAGCCAGTTACCAATATTGGGTTTAGGGTTATTGCTATAGCTGCACCTACTCTTTGGAATATGTCTCCTTCTAGTGTTAGATTATTTGAAAATATTGCAAAATTCTGCCGTGATTTTAAAACACCTTTACAACCTTGTCTATCCACCTAGCATAACAAATATCAGTTGGTTGACAGCTGGAATAGTTTACTGACCCTGAAATTGATTCCTATTTTTTACTGATGAGCCTCTGGGCTTGGTTTCCAAGGATTTATGCACATATTATTATTATTGTTACAACCTCCCACCAATGTACAGCATTGGTGAGTAACTACCACATGGCTGTGTGTGATGACTATTCATGAACCTGTCACCGTGTCACAGAGGCTGGAATCCAAGGAGGTTCAAGTGCCCCCAGAAGGCCATTCATCTCTACCATCACAGGCCAGCCTGCAGGCTCAGAGCAGACTCAGTGCAGTGACATCTGGTGAGTTAAATATGCATTACCATGTGATCAATTAGAGGTCAGGAGCAATACTTTATGCAGAGACCCGTCCACCCGTCATTTGGACAGGTAAAACCTGTTGTGGATGGGTACAAATATCAGTGGTGGTGATGAGTGGTGGAGAGGTAAAACAATATAGGAGCAAATTTCTTTTTAAAATTCATAGATATTGTCAGTTATGCCATGAAAATGGTGTGTGAATGGGTGTTTGTACCTTATAAAACACATGTCAACTGGGATGTTTGTATATCAGTTAACATCCATGTGTCCACCCAAAAAATATGTGATGACAATTTTTTTCCTGCAGAAAGGTCTGGTCAGGAGTCAAATGTGTCTTAAAAACAAGGCATTTTAAGCAAAATATTTGTTGGTAACTTGTTTGTTCCCACTAAGATGTTCTCTTCACTGGACACTGATATAGTTGTAGTTGCAACCGTTTGATGACTGGTGCATCATTAAGGGGGTGTGTAATCTGTGTTTTGATTGTGATGAGACATTTGACTGTCCTGTATTTCTTTCTGCTCTTAATAAGACCTGCAGAAAATGGAACAAAGACCATGTTAATTAATTCACCCTGCTTTAAAAACGATCAACAAACAATCTCATTAAACACATTTTACGTTCAACTAAAGCACTGTTTAAACACATAAATGAGACAACTTACTTCATTGTCACCAGATCTGACTACAGTTTAACAGTTTAACAGTATACCATTGAATTGTTATTTTCATACAGTTTTGAAACAATTTTTAATCATCTAAGCCGATATTCAAGATATGTTACATTACAAACTGAACTGACAATACTTTTAAATCTTCCATAACCAAGTAAAACTCATGTAAACATTGAATGAAAAGACAAGACAGTCAACACATACTGGCATGCCTTTCTGTCTGAAATGCATACACCTAGAAGAGGTGTGGTAAAGTCGACAATTGGTGTTTCCCACCAAGTGCTAGTGTGATGTCCTACCGTGTACTGTAAGTAGTTATAGTGTGATGTCCTACCGTGTACTGTAAGTAGTTATAGTGTGATGTCCTACCGTGTACTGTAAGTAGTTATAGTGTGATGTCCTACCGTGTACTGTAAGTAGTTATAGTGTGATGTCCTACCGTGTACTGTAAGTAGTTATAGTGTGATGTCCTACCGTGTACTGTAAGTAGTTATAGTGTGATGTCCTACCGTGTACTGTAAGTAGTTATAGTGTGATGTCCTACCGTGTACTGTAAGTAGTTATAGTGTGATGTCCTACCGTGTACTGTAAGTAGTTATAGTGTGATGTCCTACCGTGTACTGTAAGTAGTTATAGTGTGATGTCCTACCGTGTACTGTAAGTAGTTATAGTGTGATGTCCTACCGTGTACTGTAAGTAGTTATAGTGTGATGTCCTACCGTGTACTGTAAGTAGTTATAGTGTGATGTCCTACCGTGTACTGTAAGTAGTTATAGTGTGATGTCCTACCGTGTACTGTAAGTAGTTATAGTGTGATGTCCTACCGTGTACTGTAAGTAGTTATAGTGTGATGTCCTACCGTGTACTGTAAGTAGTTATAGTGTGATGTCCTACCGTGTACTGTAAGTAGTTATAGTGTGATGTCCTACCGTGTACTGTAAGTAGTTATAGTGTGATGTCCTACCATGTACTGTAAGTAGTTATAGTGTGATGTCCTACCATGTACTGTCTGTAAGTAGTTGTAGTGTGATGTCCTACCATGTACTGTAAGTAGGTATAGAGCCACACTGTAGCCAGCTGTACCTGTGAGTGTATGTGTCTAGACGTGGACCACCATGGCCCAGCGACAGGGGAGGACCCCGCAGAGGCGACCCCTCAAGTGATGGACTCCAGTCACAAACCCTCAGAACACAGCTTTGCAACAGCCAAGTAAGTCGTCACCTCATGTGTCCTCACCCCATGTGGCAGGGCAGAGAGACAGTGGCTGCTCACTGATCTCAGTGTCATAGTTACTCTTGCAGTGACACAGTGATACGTTTGTTCTGACAGTGATAAAGTTATGCAGTTGCTCAGTTAGTGTCATACTGACATGTTGCTTTAATAGATAGCTATATTATCAGGTGTCACATAATCATCTCATCAGGAACCTCCTAATACAATGTACCAAGTATACTGCACAGACTACATTGTACCAAGTACACTGTACAAAGTACACTGTACAGAGTACACTGTACAGAGTACACTGTACCGAGTACACTGTACAGAGTACACTGTACCGAGTACACTGTACAGAGTACATTGTACCAGGTACGCTATACAGAGTACATTGTATAGAGTACAGAGTACACTGTACAGAGTACACTGTACCGAGTACACTGTACAGAGTACACTGTACAGAGTACACTGTACAGAGTACACTGTACCGAGTACACTGCACAGAGTACACTGTACAGAGTACACTGTACCGAGTACACTGTACCGAGTACACTGTACAGAGTACACTGTACCGAGTACACTGTACAGAGTACATTGTACCAGGTACGCTATACAGAGTACATTGTATAGAGTACAGAGTACACTGTACAGAGTACACTGTACCGAGTACACTGTACAGAGTACACTGTACCGAGTACACTGTACAGAGTACACTGTACCGAGTACACTGTACAGAGTACACTGTACCGAGTACACTGTACCGAGTACACTGTACCGAGTACAGTGTACCGAGTACACTGTACCGAGTACACTGTACCGAGTACACTGTACCGAGTACAGTGTACCAAGTACACTGTACAAAGTATACTGCACAGACTACATTGTACCAAGTACACTGTACAAAGTACACTGTACCGAGTACACTGTACAGAGTACACTGTACCGAGTACACTGTACAGAGTACACTGTACCGAGTACACTGTACAGAGTACATTGTACCAGGTACGCTATACAGAGTACATTGTATAGAGTACAGAGTACACTGTACAGAGTACACTGTACCGAGTACACTGTACAGAGTACACTGTACAGAGTACACTGTACAGAGTACACTGTACCGAGTACACTGCACAGAGTACACTGTACAGAGTACACTGTACCGAGTACACTGTACCGAGTACACTGTACAGAGTACACTGTACCGAGTACACTGTACAGAGTACATTGTACCAGGTACGCTATACAGAGTACATTGTATAGAGTACAGAGTACACTGTACAGAGTACACTGTACCGAGTACACTGTACAGAGTACACTGTACCGAGTACACTGTACAGAGTACACTGTACCGAGTACACTGTACAGAGTACACTGTACCGAGTACACTGTACCGAGTACACTGTACCGAGTACAGTGTACCGAGTACACTGTACCGAGTACACTGTACCGAGTACACTGTACCGAGTACACTGTACCGAGTACACTGTACCGAGTACACTGTACCGAGTACACTGTACCGGGTAATAATAATACATAATAATACAATACTTATATAGCGCCCGATCAATTAAAATTGCTCTCAGGCGCTTTACAAACATACCTAAAAATAAATGTGTAAAGAATACCTAAAATACAGTATCTAAAAGCATGAAGATAGCATTTGACAAATAGGAACAGAATAAAAAATAGATATATAAAATAAAAATACATAAATAAAGTAAAATTACTTTAAATACACTAATTGATTTAAACATGATCAATTAAAACACAAAAAGTTAAATTACAAAAAAGCTTGCCTAAATAAATGAGTTTTTAGAAGTGTCTTAAAACTGTTTACTGTTGAGGCAGTCCTGAGCAAAGACGGCAAATTGTTCCATAGAACTGCCGAGCAGACGGCGAAACGGTGATCACCGTGGGTGACAGTCTGTGAGGCCGGTATGGACAGAAGGGGCGGCTGCGAGGCAGATCGTAGAGTTCTGTTTACGTGTCTGTAGGTGAACAATTCACTCAGGTAGTCCGGCGCTACCCCATTTAGAGCACAATAGGTCAATAGCAGCACTTTGTAGGTTGGTCTCAGATGAACTGGTAGCCAATGTAGTCGCTGCAGCACGGGTGTAATGTGGTCGTATTTCTTCGTACGCGTAATTATGCGAGCTGCACAATTCTGCACCCTTTGCAGTCGCTGCATGGTGTTGTTTGGTATACCATAGAGGAGAGAGTTGCAATAGTCTAACCGGGATGTTACTAGTGCATGAACAAGTGTTTTACACGATTCATTTGTCAGATGTGGGCGAATTCGCCCAATGTTTCTTATCTGATAGTAACACACCTTCACAATGTTAGCGATTTGCTGCTCCATCCTCAGGTTACAGTCAAATGTCACACCCAAATTGCGCACGCACGATGAAGGTTGAATTTGATGGCCGGCTACTGTCATGTACAAATCAGCAGGCAGGCTGTCGCGTTTCTTCGCCGAGGAAAAAATTATCACCTCGGATTTCTCCATGTTCAGTTTTAAGTTGTTAGTTGTCAGCCATGCAGCGACTTCAGCTACACACAGTTCTACCTTAGCAAGTGCCGTCACAATCGTTTCGTCTCGATCAACAGCCAGGTATATTTGAAGGTCGTCAGCATAACAGTGATGGTACACTGTACCGGGTAGACTGTACCGGGTACACTGTACCGAGTACACTATACAGAGTTCATTGTACCGAGTATACTCCGCATAGTACATTGTACTAAGTACACTGTACCGAGTACACTGTACCGGGTACACTGTACCGAGTACACTGTACAGAGTTCATTGTACCGAGTATACTCCGCATAGTACATTGTACTAAGTACACTGTACCGAGTACACTGTACCGAGTACACTGTACAGAGTTCATTGTACCGAGTATACTCCGCATAGTACATTGTACTAAGTACACTGTACAGAGTACATTGTACCAAGCACAATGTACAAAATACATTGTACTGAGTACATTTCCCCCACATACACTGTCAGAGTACACTGTACAGAGTACACTGTACAGAGTACATTGTACCAAGTACACTGTACAAAGTACATTGTACAGAGTACATTCTACCAAGTACATTCTACCAAGTACATTCTACCAAGTACACTGCACAGAGTACATTGTACAGAGTACATTCTACCAAGTACACTGTACAAAGTACATTGTACAGAGTACATTCTACCAAGTACACTGTACAGAATACATTTTCCTGAGTATACTATACAGAATACACAATACAGAGTACATTGTGACGAGTACACTCTACTTAGTACACTACAACATACACTGTACAGAGTATACTGTCAAAGTACACTGTACAAAGTACATTGAACAGAGTACACTCTACCGAGTCCTCTGTACAGAATACACTGTACAGTGTACACTACTGAATATGTTGTACAGAGTATGCTATATGGAGTACATATGGAGAGAACACTATACAGAGTACATTGTGACGAGTACACTCTACTGAGTCTGCTGTACAGAGTACGCTGTATAAAGTACATTGTATTGAATACACTACTGAATAAACTGTACATAGTAAACTATACAGAGACCATTGTACTGAGTACACTCTACAGAGTACACTGTACTGAGTACACTGTACAGAGTACACTGTATACAATACACTGTACTGAGTACACTGTACTAAATACACTGTACTAAGTACTCCAAATCTACTGTGTACAATGTGCCAAGTAAGCTGTACGGAGTATGCTGTACTGAGTGCACTATACTGAGTACATGTGTACTTGTTGCTGCAGGTCCATGGCCAGTGACCAGTCAGTGACCATGCCTCGGAAGGTGTCTGGAGGACCCTCAGTGATGACCATCATTGACGCCAACGACAAGTCATATGAGGAGGTGGTTCATGCAGACGGCAAGGTACGGGTCTACACACACTCTCTCTCTCTCATCTCTCTCCTCTCTCCTCTCTCCTCTCTCCTCTCTCTCTCCTCTCTCTCCTCTCTCTCCTCTCTCCTCTCTCTCCTCTCTCTCCTCTCTCTGTCCTCTCTCTCTCTCCTCTCTCTCCTCTCTCTCCTCTCTCTCCTCTCTCTCTCTTGTCTCTCTCTTGTCTCTCTCCTCTCTCTCTCTTGTCTCTCTCCTCTCTCTCTCCTCTCTCTGTCCTCTCTCTCTGTCCTCTCTCTCTCTCTTGTCTCTCTCCTCTCTCTCTCCTCTTTCTCTCTCCTCTCTCTCTTCTCTCTCTTGTCGTCAAACGTGGCTCATCAGTATTGCCTCTTATGTACAACCACTAGACCTGACGTCTCCTCAGTGGCCAGTGTTCACAGACCTGTGCTTACAGTAAAGATGTCCACAAGGAATCAGTCTTATGCCATCAGCTGAATAACACAGGGTGTTACAGATATCTCACTGGTCTAGGTGATTTAACATGTGTCAGATGACAATTGACTGAGTCAGTTTGAGAAGTGTCATCCATGTACCTAGGGTTCCCCTTCTCCATTGTCCAGTGGATGCAGTGGTCAAGCAATTAGACTGCTGGACTGCTGATTGGAGGATAGGGAGTTAAAACCCTGGTGTTAGTTATTTGAAAGAAGATCCAGTTTCCCCGTATCCTGTTTCCACCCCCACTACACCCCCAAGTACACCCCCCCAAGTACACCCCCCAAGTACACCCCCCACTCACGCATGTCATGTTCACAGGTGGAACGGATCTACAGCAACAATGCGCGAGAAATCCTCTTTGCCAATGGCACCCGCAAACAGATCTCAGCCGACGGACTCTCTGTCGTGGTGTCCTTCTTCAACGGAGACATTAAACAGATGATGCCTGACCAGCGCGTTGTGAGTCAATACGCCACCACCTGCTGGCTCGTCTCATTACTAGTGTTGTGTACTGTTTAGGCATTGAACCAGTATTTGTTACACTTTTGAAACGGCTTTTTCAATTATTCAAACCCTATGTTACATCACCAACTAACAATAATTTCTATAGCAGTGCAAAACCCATAAAATTGCTTGAAAAGACATTCAACATTTCCGTATCATCTGAACTGAACATACTTGAAAGAGCAGACAATAAAGTCAGTCAGTGACTCTGACTCACCAAGGCACTGTGTGGCACCACTGTTATTTAACAAGAATGATTTTACAAACCACAAAAGTTCACAAAAAACATAATATACTCTTATGAACTGTATAGAGCATAATTCTACTTGTTATTAATTATTATTTGTTTCTTCCAAAATGTTCATAATTTGTTTTCATAAAATTTGTTTTCGCCTCAAAACATGTGCTACTGTAACTTTAAAGACAGTCAAAGTATGACCTTGTTAGGGTGCATTATCTCAAGGAAATCCACTGAAAATGTCACATAATAACAACAATAGTGACATAGTGACAACATCTGTAGAGTTAACATAAGACTTACAGTTGGGAACATGCATTAGGAAGCACAGCAACCAAATAATAATAGTAAATAATTAATGGCATATGCATGTTTATTTCCAATTTGATCAGATCATAATTTGTTTATGTGTTTATATTTTGAATAGTTGTCATGTTTATTTATGATAGTATGTCTATGACAGTTTGGGAATGCATCATTGTAAAATTTAGAAGTGATGTTATAATGGCATATAGAACATGTTTTGACACATTGCTTACGCAATTATGTTTCAGGTTTATTTCTACGCCGAAGCAAAAACTACTCACACAACATATTCAGACGGACTTGAGATACTCCACTTCCCTTCGTAAGTTGTTCTTTATTGTGCCAGAATCATTCACAACTTGATTACTAATTATCTTCATTAACAACTTGATTAGTAATTATCTCTATTAACAACTTTACTAGTAATTGTCATCATGATACGTATAAAGATGTGTGGTTTATGATTAACCAGTAATTTATTATCTGGTAGTGTTTGTTTCATTTGTAGAAAGTATTTCAATGTGTATTTATACAGTTTTTATAACAAATTAACATTTAAATGTGTCTTTATGACGTTTATCTAGAGACATTTTAAGAGGACATGTCTAGAGACATATAAAATTGAAGGTCGCATAACCAGAAACACAAGAATTATTCTGAAAGGCTTAACTGTTATTACCTTGCTTACTTACTTAGGCATGTCTGTTTACTGAGACCATAGAACATTGACTATTGCTGTCCACACTTGTCAATTTGATTACATTTTATTTATTTTCTCTACCTTGTATTTCTGCTTTCTTTCTCTTTCACTTTTAAAGTGTTTCTTCGTTGTTTCTCCCTTTGATTACTTCTCTGGTGTTGTTTCTCCCTTTGATTACTTCTCTGGTGTTGTTTCTCCCTTTGATTACTTCTCTGGTGTTGTTTCACCCTTTGATTACTTCTCTCGTGTTGTTTCTCCCTGTCATTACTTCTCTGGTGTTGTTTCTCCCTGTCATTACTTCTCTGGTGTTGTTTCTCCCTGTCATTACTTCTCTGGTGTTGTTTCTCCCTGTCATTACTTCTCTGGTGTTGTTTCTCCCTGTCATTACTTCTCTGGTGTTGTTTCTCCCTGTCATTACTTCTCTAGTGTTGTTTCTCCCTGTCATTACTTCTCTGGTGTTGTTTCTCCCTGTCATTACTTCTCTCGTGTTGTTTCTCCCTGTCATTACTTCTCTCGTGTTGTTTCTCCCTGTCATTACTTCTCTCGTGTTGTTTCTCCCTGTCATTACTTCTCTCGTGTTGTTTCTCCCTGTCATTACTTCTCTCGTGTTGTTTCTCCCTGTCATTACTTCTCTCGTGTTGTTTCTCCCTGTCATTACTTCTCTCGTGTTGTTTCTCCCTGTCATTACTTCTCTCGTGTTGTTTCTCCCTGTCATTACTTCTCTCGTGTTGTTTCTCCCTGTCATTACTTCTCTCGTGTTGTTTCTCCCTGTCATTACTTCTCTCGTGTTGTTTCACCCTTTGATTACTTCTCTGGTGTTGTTTCTCCCTGTCATTACTTCTCTGGTGTTGTTTCTCCCTGTCATTACTTCTCTGGTGTTGTTTCTCCCTGTCATTACTTCTCTCGTGTTGTTTCTCCCTGTCATTACTTCTCTGGTGTTATTTCTCCCTGTCATTACTTCTCTGGTGTTGTTTCACCCTTTGATTACTTCTCTGGTGTTGTTTCTCCCTGTCATTACTTCTCTGGTGTTGTTTCTCCCTGTCATTACTTCTCTCGTGTTGTTTCTCCCTGTCATTACTTCTCTGGTGTTGTTTCTCCCTGTCATTACTTCTCTGGTGTTGTTTCTCCCTGTCATTACTTCTCTGGTGTTGTTTCTCCCTGTCATTACTTCTCTGGTGTTGTTTCTCCCTGTCATTACTTCTCTGGTGTTGTTTCTCCCTGTCATTACTTCTCTCGTGTTGTTTCTCCCTGTCATTACTTCTCTCGTGTTGTTTCTCCCTGTCATTACTTCTCTCGTGTTGTTTCTCCCTGTCATTACTTCTCTGGTGTTGTTTCTCCCTGTCATTACTTCTCTCGTGTTGTTTCTCCCTGTCATTACTTCTCTGGTGTTGTTTCTCCCTGTCATTACTTCTCTGGTGTTGTTTCTCCCTGTCATTACTTCTCTCGTGTTGTTTCTCCCTGTCATTACTTCTCTGGTGTTGTTTCTCCCTGTCATTACTTCTCTCGTGTTGTTTCTCCCTGTCATTACTTCTCTGGTGTTGTTTCTCCCTGTCATTACTTCTCTCGTGTTGTTTCTCCCTGTCATTACTTCTCTCGTGTTGTTTCTCCCTGTCATTACTTCTCTCGTGTTGTTTCTCCCTGTCATTACTTCTCTGGTGTTGTTTCTCCCTGTCATTACTTCTCTGGTGTTGTTTCTCCCTGTCATTACTTCTCTGGTGTTGTTTCTCCCTGTCATTACTTCTCTGGTGTTGTTTCTCCCTGTCATTACTTCTCTGGTGTTATTTCTCCCTGTCATTACTTCTCTGGTGTTGTTTCTCCCTGTCATTCCTTCTCTGGTGTTGTTTCTCCCTGTCATTACTTCTCTCGTGCTGTTTCTTACTTGTCATTACTTCTCTCGTGCTGTTTCTTACTTGTCATTACTTCTCTCGTGTTGTTTCTCCCTGTCATTACTTCTCTGGTGTTGTTTCTCCCTGTCATTACTTCTCTGGTGTTGTTTCTCCCTGTCATTACTTCTCTGGTGTTGTTTCTCCCTGTCATTACTTCTCTGGTGTTGTTTCTCCCTGTCATTACTTCTCTGGTGTTGTTTCTCCCTGTCATTACTTCTCTGGTGTTGTTTCTCCCTGTCATTACTTCTCTGGTGTTGTTTCTCCCTGTCATTACTTCTCTCGTGCTGTTTCTTACTTGTCATTACTTCTCTCGTGTTGTTTCTCCCTGTCATTACTTCTCTGGTGTTGTTTCACCCTTTGATTACTTCTCTGGTGTTGTTTCTCCCTGTCATTACTTCTCTGGTGTTGTTTCTCCCTGTCATTACTTCTCTGGTGTTGTTTCTCCCTGTCATTACTTCTCTCGTGTTGTTTCTCCCTGTCATTACTTCTCTCGTGTTGTTTCTCCCTGTCATTACTTCTCTCGTGTTGTTTCTCCCTGTCATTACTTCTCTGGTGTTGTTTCTCCCTGTCATTACTTCTCTGGTGTTGTTTCTCCCTGTCATTACTTCTCTGGTGTTGTTTCTCCCTGTCATTACTTCTCTGGTGTTGTTTCTCCCTGTCATTACTTCTCTCGTGTTGTTTCTCCCTGTCATTACTTCTCTCGTGTTGTTTCTCCCTGTCATTACTTCTCTGGTGTTGTTTCTCCCTGTCATTACTTCTCTGGTGTTGTTTCTCCCTGTCATTACTTCTCTGGTGTTGTTTCTCCCTGTCATTACTTCTCTGGTGCTGTTTCTCCCTGTCATTACTTCTCTCGTGCTGTTTCTTACTTGTCATTACTTCTCTCGTGCTGTTTCTTACTTGTCATTACTTCTCTCGTGTTGTTTCTCCCTGTCATTACTTCTCTGGTGTTGTTTCTCCCTGTCATTACTTCTCTCGTGCTGTTTCTTACTTGTCATTACTTCTCTCGTGCTGTTTCTTACTTGTCATTACTTCTCTCGTGTTGTTTCTCCCTGTCATTACTTCTCTCGTGCTGTTTCTTACTTGTCATTACTTCTCTGGTGTTGTTTCTCCCTGTCATTACTTCTCTCGTGCTGTTTCTTACTTGTCATTACTTCTCTGGTGTTGTTTCTCCCTGTCATTACTTCTCTCGTGCTGTTTCTTACTTGTCATTACTTCTCTGGTGTTGTTTCTCCCTGTCATTACTTCTCTCGTGCTGTTTCTTACTTGTCATTACTTCTCTGGTGTTGTTTCTCCCTGTCATTACTTCTCTCGTGCTGTTTCTTGTTCGTTTTCTTAGTGTGTGTCCTGGCCACCTCTACTTTCTTGTCTATTTATTTCAACATTTGAACTAATTTTATATAATCTACTGATGTCTATACGGTTCATGAACCTCAATACTGTACCAATATTCATCTTACATTTCAGTTTGTTTTATCTGCACTATTTGTGTATTCATGTCATATGCAGTACTTCAAATGTTTCTGGATACGGGATTTGTAAAAATAATTATTATTTCTGCATGTTGTAGGGGACAGACAGAGAAACATTACCCCGACGGCACACGGGAGATCACATTCCCAGATCAGACCATCAAGTACCTGTTTCCAAATGGTACGGAGGAGAGCATCTTTGTTGACGGCACAGTGATCCGCATTGACAAGGCAGGCAACAAGACGATGGAGTTTCCCAATGGCCAGAGAGAGGTGCATACAGCCGACTTCAAGGTGCGTTGCTAGCCTTAAGTCTTATCTAAACCTTGTTTACAAATTAAACCTAACTTTGAGGCTTCACTTAAAACTTGTCTAAAACTAAAACCCGATTGTCTAGATTTGTCGCAAATATTTTTACTAATTAAAGCTGACATGAAGGTATGTCCAATACTAATAGTTTATTTATTTCTTATATAGCGTCCCATCCAAATACTTGTGCTGGGCTGCTTTACAATGATTATTCCTAGAATAATGATAATAAAAATACATACTAATAACATAATATATATATATATATATATACATATATTATATATAATGATAATACTAAAAAGTTAATACAATACTATTTTGATAAAATGTGGATATGCTAATAAAACCAATATGATACTTTAAAATACCGACTTAAATTGGCACACAACTACATACTGTATTAAAAATGAATAAATAAGTAAAATAGTGTATGTAGTAAATAAAAATAAAATAGTATAAATATATACTAATAAAAATAATAAATAAATAAAAATAAATGACTGAAATTGACTGATTAATTGTGATCACAGAGTGTCAAAATAATAATCTGTAAACAGACACGTCTTGAGTGCTGCTTTGAATTGATTCACAATGCTCCTGCTAATCACGTGACTCACCTGTTCACCTGTAGAGACGGGAGTACCCGGATGGAACCACAAAGACAGTGTTCCCGGACGGCCGCCAGGAGACGCTGTATTCATCGGGACGGTTCCGTGTGAAAGACAAACAGGGCAACGTGATCGTAGACAAGAGGGTGCCAACCCTGGACTCCAGCCCTGGATGACACCCCTTCGTGCACCCTTCTTCTGGTAGTTTCCTCCAGGGGGTACACAGAAACACCACTGCAGCTGTGACATGTCGTTCCGCATGAACACACCTTTAGATTGCAGGAGGACTCTGGCTCGATACGTATTTATGAAAGTGTACATTTTGTGGTTCAGTCTGCTGGTTTTTACCTGAATCGACCGGTTACAGGCGTCGTTGTTGTTGTTACTATGTTAGGCCCACGTTTTGTTGTGCCAAATTAATTGTTCGGAATGAAAGAAGTTGCTGCAAAAAATCGCAAAGGAATGTATTGGTTGCCGTGGTGATAAGTGGTCATGTAAAATGTTTCCATGACGAGCATAATACTCTAACAGACATAACAGGAAATTCTTACATAGATGCTAACAGCTCTGGTTTCTGATCAGGTGTGTTAATTCTTTTGAATATTGCCATAAATATAAAACAAGAATCTGAAGTCTTGCCCAGCAAATGCCTAGAAAGTCACCATTATGCAATGAATCTACATACGCAGGTAGATGCTCTCCTGGGTATGTGTAGAAAGAATTGATGTATAACAAAAGGTAATGTCAGCCTTGCACAAGGTGCATCTGGTAGCAAGGAAACATGAGACATGCAGTTAAAAATAAGTTAGAACGGACACTCAAAGCAGAATGTTTCAGTGTAACAGTGAGAAAGTCTTCGTCCTGATGAACACCTTATGTTGTTATATGTTGACACTTTACGCAAATAGAATTCACATACTGTGTCAATGTTGCAGGTTGTATATTTTTCTGATTTTAACATTCACTGAATTGTAACTGCAGTGTTTGACGATCTCTGTTAGCCATATGACGCCATCGTATTGCACAATGTAACAGCACATCATATAATGAAATGTGCTGACACAATGTCAAGTACAACAGTGTAAATAAAATAAGTCATTACAACTTGACTCTATACTACAGATGTCTGTTCTCGATGGCTGTGCTTTGCAAAGTATTTCTATGGGATTGATGCATGTTTGTTTGGGTGTTTGTTGATATGTATGTAAGCGTGTGCATACACACACACACACACACACACACACACACACACACACCTCACAAACACATCACAAACAAACATACACATTCATCACACACACACACACACACACACACACACACACACACACACACACACACACACACACACACACACACACACACACACACACACACACACACACACACACACATCATAAACACACACATCATAGACACACACACACACCATAAACACATACACACATAAACATACACATAAACACAGACACATACATAGATAGCAAACACACACACCAACGTTACTAAGTAATTAAAAACAAGCCATGGTGTTTTAATATGTGTAGTCTCCTGGTATAGACCAGAGGCAAGTGTTGACAGGAAGCAAACAAACACAGACAGGTGATGCTGTCATCAGTACCTGGGAGGAGATACTATCACAAGCCCCCAAAGTTACCATAACCAAGTCAGTTATTAATACATTGGTGTAACTAATACAGATGTGCCAAAGTGCAAATATGTGGTTATTTATTACAGACAAATATTTACCGACTCAACGAGATAGAAAGGGGTATGTTTACACAAGTGTTTCCAAGTTTGCGTGGTAACTTCGTAACTTTTTAGTTTTACACTTCGAAAATGTATAACATTTTAATATTTTATGACATGAATGTAGTAAAATCTCAATATTCTTCCGTTTCAGTGTTACATCCTTTCGTAACTTTCTGTGCGAAAACAATGGGACTTTCACTCATAAAACGAAAACTTGGTGGTTTATCTTACGTCATAGAACATTTTCCTAACCACACCTAGAATAAGTGTTGGGTTGTGACATCAATACTTTAAAAGCTGGCCACATCTTGCAGCTAAAAGCTATTTGAATATGACATTTTCGACCATAAAACGACAAACTTGGTGGTTTATATTATGTCATAGAATGTTTTCCTAACAAAATATAGATCCATATCCTTGAAAAATTTAAGTTCAGAGGTACAACAAACAAAATCATTTGGCGCAATAATCAACATGAACAGGCTAGAGTGATCATCGAAGCTTGGAACTACCAGACATTTATTGTGGAAATTTCAAACAAAATGTGACATTTATTGTGGAAATTTCAAACAAAATGTTTTTTATGAAAGGTGGTTATAGTTTTAGAAGATTTAATAAGGGGTTGATTCCAGATTGCAATGATTGTATGTGCGAACACATTACAGTAGTATACTACCATGTTTTGTTTATTGGTATTATTGTATTATTTCCCTTTCTTAGCATACTATTCATACTTTTGTGTGTTGGTTAGGCTACATTAAATCAAAAATATTTTTTCATTAAAATTGATAATTTATCATTAATGTTTATAAAATTATATTATACGTGACTTTTGTATGTCGTTACTGGGGTATTCTTTGATGATAGTTTTACATGAATTAGTATTTAGTTTTGAGAATATATGTAATTTGTACAACCTATCGTTGAAAAATTATGATACTTTATATATATTAATTGAATTTTTAAAATAGGTATGTATTGCCCTTTATCATAGTTTACACAAAAATCAGTATAATTAAAAAAAATCTTCTTGTGATTTAGGTATAAAATAAAATAGGAGAATGTTAAGAAAAAATAAAACAATTTTTAAATAAAATTGCAGTTTCATTAATATTTAATCTATGTAATTAATTACTATTATCAGAAGAAAATATGAAAGCAATTCTAAAGGTTTATTGGCAAGATTAAATTTGTCAGAAAATTGGCGGAATTTATTTGTTATTTGAAATTTCATAAAATTGCAGTTTCCTTAATATTTCATCTACATACATGAAACAAGCACAGTTACACTTCAATTAGTGACTATGACCAGGGGAAAATAGAAAAAATTAAATGTGTGTGTGATTTATAAGCAAAATTACACATTAGCAAACCGTCAGAAAATGTCATGAAATTTGTAACTTTAAACAACTGTAGTTTGCTTAATATTTCACATAAATACATGAAACAACTACCGTTATACTTCTTATAGTAACTACTATCAGGGGAAAAAAATTCGCAAGAAAAATTTGGTCCGACCACCCTACTACAGCCAGGGGCAGCTACACACTTTCCCCATTTCCCCGCACATTAATAGGCGCTAGTGTTTCCAAACGCGCGCATGTGTGCGTGAACATGTCTCATTTGTTTGGGTGCTATGGAAAACGTTTCGTCGCCGTCTCGTCGTGACTTCTAATAGGGCGTGTAAGTCTCGCGCGCGAAAACGAGGCTGGGGGCAGTTGGGGGCAGAAGGTCCATATTCTCCATGTTAAAGTATAGGACTTCGTTTTGTTTTTGGTTGTAATAATCGAATTGTTCCAGTCTAACAATTTCAGTTATACAGTCCGAAAGATTATTACAAGCAAAAGCAGTGGAACACTTAGCCGGTGACAATGATCACGGAAATCATAAATTTTAATCGATTATAATGGTGGTTGCCATGGCAACATCGGCAAGTACTTGCATTTGCCTTGATTTGGCGATCTTGACTAATGTTGAAAAGTGCCATTTTTCGCACAGTACAACCTGTTTGGACCAAACGTATACATGTGTTATGATTATGTGCATTTAGACAATTTGTCAGATATAAGTGCTTATCGAAACCACAACGTACAGCTATGTAAAATGCAAAATCCGTAAAGAAAACACATACGGCTAACATGTGTGGGGAGTGTCTATTATCTGCACTACATAAATCGCTATGTCTATGATACTGTGGTAAACTCAATATTAAATCGGATATTTAAGATAAGAAAGGTATAACACAAGATATTTATGTTCTGATTTTCCTAATATTCATCAGTCGGAAGTTACAACTGTCATCCATCGAATATTATTCTAATGACCAGTCCCCAAATCAGCTCCAATTGTGCGGAATCTCGCCGTGTGTCGTGACACACTTACGCGCCCTATTAATTAACTTGGGGGGAGGCAGAGCCACATGACTGCTCCACCCAAATTACCGGGTCGTAAACCACTTTTTGTTACTACAAAGTGGTTTACGTCTTTCGATAATGCAAAACAACACCAGTCAGTGGCAGCACCTATCGGTTGTTAGCCACAATGGTGCTGCCATCTGGCGGCGAATAAGCATTGACATAGATTGGAAATCCGCAGCACGCGCAAGATGAGTACAATAATGTACTTTCAATACTGGGAAGTTTAAGGAACTGGATGGTGACCACCCATCTTTTTAATGGGGTATATATTTTGGCATGTTGGTTTGAGTTTGTGGATGGTGCAGTAGGAAACCTCAGACAAAACTCATACACGAAACACGCAGCTATGGGCGCACGTACACGCACGCACGCACGATGTATCTAGGACGCACGTATATATATATAAGGTATATAAGGCACATATAAACACATTTACAAACACACACACACGCGCACGCACGCCCGCGCACATACACACACGCACGCACACACACACAGAAATAAACATACACAAGCGCACACAAGCGCACACACACACACACACACACACACACACACACACACACACACACACACACACACACACACACACACACACACACTCCCGGGTGCTTTGAGGACAACTTTGTTGTTGTTGTTGTTGTTGTTGTTTGTCGTTGTCGTCGTCGTCGTCGTCGTCGTCGTCGTCGTCGTCGCCGCCGCCGCCGCCGCCGCCGCCGCCGCCGCCGCCGCCGCCGCCGCCGCCGCCGCCGCCGCCGCCGCCGCCGCCGCCGCCGCCGCCGCCGCCGCCGCCGCCGCCGTCGTTGTTGTAATGATGATCTAACACTTATCGTATGAAGCCCATGGGAGGTTGAGGCGCGGCACCTAAGAAAAGATTATTCTGGCTTGCTGTTTACCTGGATAAGTAAACGAGTTGATAAATGAACTTAGTGGAATTTCATTATTCACAATACCTTGAATTGATCGCCATATCAACCTTTGGTCATAAAAAGAACACGATTTCGTAAGTAAATGCCCTCAAAAAACCCTCTCAACTTACCTGCAATATTGGCTGAAGTACAGCGTAAATGTTACATTTTCGATAATGCTGGCACTTTATAATTTCCTTAGCTTGTCAGGAACACACGTAGTTAATTTAAGAACGGTCCTTTAATGATCGTTGACCCTGAAAACATGGGTCTGGACCCCTTGTTTATGCTTTTATGTGCAATATTGGCCGAGATATGGTGAAAAATAGATTTTTCGATAATGGCGGCACTAATTTGCATATTAAACTGTCAAAGACACATGTGATCATGTGAACAATAACTTTATTATGGTCGCTGACCCTCATAACATGGGTCTATAAATCTAATTTTGTCGGTTATCTGCAATATTGGCTGAGATACAGTAACAATAGAATGTTCAATAATGGCGGCACTAATTTGCATAAAAACGATACGTGGGACATTTTGCTGACTTGTTAACATAGCAAACCGTTTTCTACGTATTTTTTTGCGATCTAGTGATACCAATTAAAAGTATATTTCACGGGGTGCACGGTACCCCCCTTTTCCGACTAGACTACATGATAAATAATGTTGGTTCCAAAATGGAACCCTGAGGGGCACTACACGATACATTTAGTATTTGTGAATGGCAGTTATTAAAACTGACAAACTGCTTTCTATTTTCTAAATAACTCTGAATCCAGTCCTGTGCGACACCACGCAAACCACAGAAATGCAGTTTTTTACACAGTATATCATGATCCACAGTATCAAAAGCCTTCTTTAGGTCAATAAATACTCCAACAGTATACTTATTATTTTCTAATGAAGTTGTAATTTCTTCTACCAAATCTAAACGAGCCTCAGTTGTTGACATGCTAGATTTAAACCCATACTGACTTGGACTGAGTATATTACATTTATTAATGAACATGTCCAATCTGTTGTTATATAGTTTCTCCAGAATTTTTGAGAATTGTGATAATAAAGATATTGGCCTGTAATTAATTTTGTAAAAACGTTTTTTTCTCCAGAGAATAACTTTAGCTATTTTCATTTTGTTTGGAAAAACATGAAATGAAACATTACATATATGAGCAAATGGCTTAACTATTTTAGAAATTACTTTCTTAATCATGTTCAAGCTAATGTCATTGAAATAAGGTGATCTTTTATTTTTACAGTTTTGAACAGTTCTAATGATTTCTAGGTCATGAATGTTTTCTTCTAAGTAATCATAAATAGTTGTATCGTCTTTAGGTAAGGGGATATTTTTTGCTAAGTTGGGGCCAACAGTTGTAAAGAAATTATTAAATCCATTAGCAATATCTTCTTTCTCTGAAATTCTCTTGTTGTTTTTTATAAAGTATTCTGGATATGTTGGCTTATTTTTGTTTATGTTTGCTTATTTTTTCTGCTTCTGCAGATCTCATTACAATGAATGCTTTATATACCTTATTTTTCTTTGTACAAGCACGTTTTAAACCTTTGGTGAACCAGTTTTATTTTGTATTTTCAAAGCTTTTTTGTGGAACTTTTTATACTGGACAGTTTTTGTTAAATATATCCATAATATGTGTAGAAAAGAGTCACATGCTTGATTTACATCATGTTTTTAGCACACTTTCCTAGGTTTGTTAACTTAGTTCATTGGAAAATGATGCCATTTATCCTCATTCATATTTCTGATAAATTGAAATTCGTTTACATTATACCTGCTTATGTTATACTCACAGATTGCAAAAATTGGTAAATGAACACTAATATCATTGAACATGATACCACTAGTTAGGTTGAAGCGTAATTCATTTGTGAATATGTTATCTATTAATGTATTTGAGCTATCTGTTATCCTGGTAGGCTTATCAATTAGTGGGTAAAGACCTAAACTATGGATTGTGTCTAGAAACTGTTTAGTATTATTATGGGTCTTATGTTTTAATAAATCTATGTTAAAGTCACCACACACAAATATTGGTTTAATACATTTAACATCACTTAAGTTAAGTTCTAAGTTTTCACAAAATGCATCTATCGGTGATCCTGGTGTTCTGTAAATACAATTAACTACAACATTTGTGTGGTTCTTTATGGTTAATTATACAGTAACACATTCAAGAATATTTTCTATTACAAACGATTCTGTCAGTGCGCCTGATAATGTTTTTGCAACACCACCCCCTCTTCGGGTACCCCTTGTGATATGAAATGGATCATCCTTTTTTATATTAAAATCACTAATTAAGCTTGGTTCTATCCATGTTTCAGTTATAGCAATTATATCAAATGTTACATTTAGTTCTAAAATATAGTCTTTAATCTTGTGAAAATTTGTTTTTAGACTTCTGGCATTAAAATGCATAAACGACAATCCATTAACCCCACCAATTTGTTCATTTAATTGTAAGTCAGTATAATACTTACATTTTGATGTGTTATTGTAGAAATTTATATTTGGGTCTATGTCATTTCCAAAATTGTGAGGACTACAGTCTGAGTAATTTAAAGTATTTAAATTAAATTGTGAACATTTATCCTTTAATTTATAATGGTCATAAGTATCTTCAACAGAAGAATTTTCATAAACAAATTCATCATCATTGATTTCCTGAAAGGGAAATACTTCACAACATGATATACAAAGATAATTTATATTTTTACAATGTATTTGTCTTAATTGTTGTTGCGTTAAGTTTGCACAACGTTTATGAAAAACTGCTTCACACAGGTCACATTTTACGGCAATTTTTTTTAGTATTTGATTACATATTTGACATGAATCTAATCTGATCTGGTTATTAGGCATCATTTTGATCATAAAGGAAGTGCAATAATACTACAAGGTATACATGAATAATACAACTATTTGTTGAATTTGTGATATCACGCATGTAAAATAGAGAGTCCATATAATTGTGTTCACAAAACAAATAGTCCTGGCTCTGCCATATAGGCCCGTAACAATTTCGAGGTAAACGCAGTTTTTCTTTTGATTTGTATTCTACATACCATGCCTTTCAACAATCCAAGAGGTGCTTTTTGAAAATCCGTGGCATAAGGTCACTGGAGCGTGAAATCCAAAATGGCCGCCGCTGACCAGGTTTTCATCTAGACTATAACTTTGGATCTAGAAAGGCTCGATAGCCAAACTTGGTATCAATTCCACCTAAAATTGACATTCCCGACACGCCTGACCTATTCGTTTTACGATTTGACGCCACATTTGATGTTAAATCTAACATGGCCGCTCATCCACGACGACTGTCGACTGCAGAAACACGTGCCGTAACTCTCGATCGAAATGAGCTAGAAACTGGATTTTTATGTCCCGCTCGATGATTGTGATTATTCCCAATCAAATACATATTATTTCATGACCTTTCAGGTTGACAATATATGTCAAAGGTCAAGTTAATGGGTAAAAATCAACATATTAAAAGCATATCTGGTCATAAAACGGGATGTAACTGGTATACACATGAGCCAGAGGTCGCATCTCAGTTGCTATCACCATAGTTCTGCTGAGATAAAGTCAAATTGATGAGATTATATTAACTTTTAAAGGTTATATACGCTCTGTCAAGGTCAAATGTGCATATGCACAAATCGTGTCCTCCTATTAATATAGAAAACCAAGAATTGAAACAATTCATGATATCTGACATCGGTCACACTGTTTATTTTAACATAATTGTTTATGACAAACAAAAACTACTGTAACCTTTCAAGTAATTTATAACATTAAGCACCTGTAATATACTATATATCTAGCTAGCATGTATACACGTACAATAAACTGTCCATCCCACTTTTAGCTAACAACGATTCTGACAGTTTCGAACTTATGATTTGTGGCAATAAATGACACACATCACCACACATTTCCTGCACGGGCAGCCCACCCACTCTGACAAATCTCTAGGCGGCTTCCTTCACTGGCTATAACCCATTGTAAAACAATATAATACTCTGGTGATGTGTCTACGCGATGCTCGCACACTCGCGGGCGATGTAGGGGAAGGCGCGCGCTCTCGCTCTCGCTCTCGCTCTCGCTCTCGCTCTCGCTCTCGCTCTCGCTCTCGCTCTCGCTCTCGCTCTCGCTCTCGCTCTCGCTCTCGCTCTCGCTCTCGCTCTCGCTCTCGCTCTCGCTCTCGCTCTCGCTCTCGCTCTCGCTCTCGCTCTCGCTCTCGCTCTCGCTCTCGCTCTCGCTCTCGCTCTCGCTCTCGCTCTCGCTCTCGCTCTCGCTCTCGCTCTCGCTCTCGCTCTCGCTCTCGCTCTCTCTCTCTGTCTCTCTGTCTCTCTGTCTCTCTGTCTCTGTCTCTGTCTCTGTCTCTGTCTCTGTCTCTGTCTCTGTCTCTGTCTCTGTCTCTGTCTCTGTCTCTGTCTCTGTCTCTGTCTCTGTCTCTGTCTCTGTCTCTGTCTCTGTCTCTGTCTCTGTCTCTGTCTCTGTCTCTGTCTCTGTCTCTGTCTCTGTCTCTGTCTCTGTCTCTGTCTCTGTCTCTGTCTCTGTCTCTGTCTCTGTCTCTGTCTCTGTCTCTGTCTCTCTCTCTCTCTCTCTCTGTCTGTCTGTCTGTCTGTCTGTCTGTCTGTCTGTCTGTCTGTCTGTCTGTCTGTCTGTCTGTCTGTCTGTCTGTCTCTCACTCTCTCTCTTCTCACTAATCCCAAACTTGACCTAGAAGATTTTTCAGATTATCACGGACTAGCGTATGGGTGAAGTGCAGTAGGCGCATGCCTGTGTCTGTATCATTTAACATAACGACTAAACGTTGGCAGCCATGTTGGACTGCCCAGATGGCATGAGGCACGATCCTTTCATCTGCATCTTTCAATAATTTTGCAGGCTCTGGAAAATCACTATTGGCTGTCGACTCTGTACTATGGAGGGGAGCTGGAACTTGTTCTTGGTTTACTACCATGACACTCAACACACTCGATACTACAGAAAGACTGACCAACCACTATTTTCTGAATAAGTTGCAGCAACTGATCCTTTTTCTCTCCGATGATACCCAACATTTCTCGATCTGCGTTGTGGACTCCTCCGGGATAGAGCTCTCCTGAGACTATATTGCTAACACCTTGACTCATCAATGTAGCTATCACAAATAACCTGGAGGGCTTCACAAGATGAAGATACAACTATCCGACCGGCAGGACTTTGTTTACAACTCGACCGAAATGGTCGAAGCACGATTGGTTGGCGTACTGCCAAACCATTGGCATAAATTCCGGCAGTGTCACTGTTTCAACCCTTCATGAGATAGGTCTCCAGTAGTTGTATTATTGTGTATCGTCAGACACTACAGAACTACGTTATAATTATATTCAATCCCAACACCAACATCATCGATGAGATATGCCTCCAATTGAGCCACGTGTGACAGAGGTAAACTCGCCATCAAACAGGTGGCTGGTGAGGAGGTGGTCGTCATGCGAAAAGACTTCCGCGAGAGTTATTCCACGTACCCGGGCGATCTCAATGTCCCGCTCGGCAGATCCACACAGTTTAGGTATGGTGGTGTAGGATGCTCTATTAGATTTGGTGTCAATTACCGACAGTATCACACTTCGGCAGGTTACACCTGTGTAATGTTACTGCAAGTTTCTTTGTCTTCAAAACCAGCTCTCTCGTCTGTATCTTTTCTCCATTCTCGAACACATCCATTATTTCAGCATTGATTAAATGTCCGGTAGCGAAGTTATGCAATCTGACGCCAGAGGTTTTGATAATAAAGGGATTTGCTACAGCTCGCACAAAGTCAAGAACACGGGAGACGTTTGCATCAAAAATAACGACCGTGATGCTCCTGAGTTCCTGGCATATGATGGTCTTATGATGCTCCATCATCCGCTCATCTGTGAGCTTACGGCAGTTGTTCTGTAAGATCAAGATATCATGGGAGATCAGCTCAAACTCCGCTACAACTGCGAACATTAGTGTCTGGCTCTTTGATGCCCGCTGGATGGACTGCTCCAACTTTATATCTAATTCGACGTCGTTGAAGCTGTCACACATATAGGGTTCTGAGGCTTCCGCCTCTAACAACTAAGTTTTCCTAACGTAGAACGACCCCTAGCAATTGACTCCATCGAACTCCTGAATAACTACCGCAACATATTTACATGCAGGATACATGTATTGGCCACCACCATCTCTCCCGATCTGAAATGGTGATATACATGAATAGGTTGAACATAGGCTTGATGTTTATGTTGAATGCAGCCATATCAAACTTAGCTTGATACTCAATCGGGAAACTGTTGTACTTGATAAGCAAGGGCTGTATGAGTGAAAAGACATGTGGACCGTGTTACTTCGGTATTCTTCCCGCCCATAAGCACCTGCAGGTGTATAGATCATCAACCTCCCAACTGAAAATATCAGTCACCTTGAAAATCATCAGCATGATTGGCATTGATCTTTAATAGTGACTTCCGGTGAGTATTGAAATCAGGACTCGCTTTACGAAGAGCTCTGCTTCGAATATGGCATCGTCCAGGTCACTACCTCTGATGTAGCAACCAATGCATCGTGATAGAATATTCGCATAGTGAAACACTCCAAACATGCCATAGATGTCCACCACCAATGTGACTGACTCAGAATATCTGCAACCGTGTGAAACACGCCATCATCTCAGAAAACGGGCATCACCGTCTGAGACAGCTGCATGCGGACATTATGACGTTTCTCGTAATGGTATAATCTGTCACAGGGTTTGGGCGGGCTGGCGGGAACCCCCCACACATCTAAGGAACATTTGCAATGGTAATAAATGCCATCACATGGACGTAAGCCTCTATGGGGCACACAGGGAAGACAAATACAAATCATCAAGTAAATCAACTGCGCAGTATAGCGGGCTTCATGAAGGGATGAGCGACCTTTTGACCTTGACATAGCGCTTACAACCTTTAAAAGTTAACATTACCTCATCAATTTGACTTATACTTATACGACGTCTGGCTCATGTACATACCAGTTATATCCCGTTTTGTGACCAGATATGGTTTTAAAATGTTGATTTTAACCCATTAACTTGACCTTTGACCTATATGGTCAACCTGAAATGTAATGAAAATATTGAAATAATATGTTTTTGTTTGGGAATAATCACAATCATCGAGAGGGACACAAACATCCAGTTTCTAGCTCATTTCGATTGAGAGTTACGGCTTATTGTGTTTCTGCAGTCGACAGTCGTCGTGGATGAGCGGCCATGTTGGATGTATCATCAAATATGGCGTCAAATCGTAAAATGGATAGGTCAGGCGTGTCGGGAATGTCAAGTTTAGGCGGAATTGATACCAAGTTTGGCTACCTAGCCCTTCTAGATCCAAAGTTATAGATGAAAACCTGGTCAGCGGCGGCCATTTTGGATTTCACGCTCCAGTGACCTTATGCCACGGATTTTCAAAAAGCACCTCCTGGATTGTTGAAAGACATGGTATGTAGAATACAAATCAAAAGAAAAACTGCGTTTACCTCGACATTTTTACGGGCCTATATGGCAGAGCCTGGACTAAAATGATCCATACAGATTGTGAGTGAATTGTCCATCAACATTTGTAGAATATCTGATATAAGATAGAAGATAATAAAATAGAAAAGAGTCCATACAATTGCTAACAGAATTTGTAAGGACTGTAAGTCTCTTTGTCCATATTCAGCCATTTTTACATTTTAGGTTTGTCCAAATCCTGTTTGGACTTGATCATAACTTTGGTGGAATGTTCATTGTTTTCACTAAGATATTACAGTTCATTGTCCATGTACCGACTATCTTTCCTTCTTTCTGTAGTCGTCTTGTTTCTGCAAACAGTTTTTTTGTGTGAGGTGGTCGTTCAGGAAAATGTCACTACCCTTCAGTTTATTTCTTTGACGCATGATTTCGGGGTTTTTTCCGCAGATTACTGGCGTTGACCCATCTTTACGTTTCGGGAGGTCATGGATTGTAGTAATTTCAATCAAATCGACTGACACTCATAACTTTTCCTCTGTAAATTGATAAAGTTTTTCTTCATCATTGTGGATTCACAGATATCATCACCTTCATATATTTTGATTTGAAGTCTTCATCGATCTGTGTGTGGCAGTGTGCGCGTAACTGTGCAAGTCTATGCCAGTTACAATCACGTTTTTTTACGTGAATGTTGTTCCAGTTCAGCCACTCGGCGCTCACGTTGGTTGCTCTTTTCATCTTTATGCGTTGATAATCTTGAGTAAGTCGTTGATTTTGTTTTCGTTCGATGCATTTGTTTATTTAACTTCTTCTATTGATTTACACAAAAAGTTCAGCGATGATTTAATTTCACTAATGTCAGTTTTTAAATCGTCGGGGAGGTGTTTTTTGGTGGCATGATGCTAATAATAATAATACAGTTTTTATATAACTCTAATTCCCGCATGGAGGATGATCGATGCGCTGTACAAGAAATATACTAAGTGTATATTAATAAATATAAATGTAAATTATATAAATTAATATAAATCAAATCAAATTTTGGTTTTAAGATATGCTAGTAAACCTTTCTACGCAAATTATATAAATTAATATAAACTAAAACCTTGTATTAAGAAGTAAATTGGGTGGATAAAGTTCACGAAACAGCCAACTATACCAGTAACACGTGCATCGTAACACACCAACTTGTGAGTGAGCGTCTGTTGCACAAAGACAACTTGGCTACATGAATTGTTGTATTTCTAAATAAGCAATGTCAATATATGATGCTGACATCAGGCAGAAATCCACGATCAAGATAAGATCATAGAAAAAATAGAGGAATTCTACAACGAGCTATGCGACAGTGGTCAGGATGCCATAATCCACACTGACCCAAAAGATGTACCAGCGATAACATCATGAAAGGTGGATGCAGCACTAGGTGATATGAAGAATGGTGCAGCAACAGGCAACGACCATCGAGACAGTGAAAGCAGGAGAAGATACCACATCGAAGACACTTGCTAAGCTGTGCACTAAATGTTTATCGGAAAGACGAATACCCACAGCGTGGAAGAAAGCTAAGGCGGTGATCATCTCCAGGAAGGGAAATAACACAGACCTCAAGAATTACAGACCGAAATGTCTACTATCAAACATACGTAAAGTACTCACGAAAGTACTAACAAAAACGCTAGAGAAGACACTCAACGAAAACCAGCCACGAGAGCAAGCTGGATTCAGAAGCAGATACTCAATGACAGAACATACCCACGTCGTAAACCAACTGAAGGAGAAGTGCAGAGAATATAATATCCCACTCTACATCGCATTCGTCGACTACGAGAAAGCCTTCGACTCAGTGCAAATTCAAGCAGTACTGATCTGGCTTCAAGAACAGCTGATAGAAGATGTGTACATCGAACTGTTGAAGAACATCTACAACAACAGCTCGATGACAGTCCACCTACACAAAGAAAGCAACAAGATCAACATCAGGAGAGGAGTACGGCAGGGAGATAACATATCGCCCAAGCTGTTTACGGCAACACTCGAAAGCATATATACCGACGACTGACTTGGGAAATCAGAGGCTTGAAATAAGACGGCGAATGTCTTAGTCATCTGCGCTTCGCCGACGACATACTCATATGCACATATGCTAATACACCACACGAGCTACAACAAATGCTATAGGAATTAGCTGATGGAAGTGAAAATCAGGGTCTGAAGATGAACAAGTCGAAGACAAAAGTGATGATGGAAAAGACATACCAATATATGTCAACAGCACCCAGATCGAGAACCTTGAAAGTTACATCTACCTGGGACTGAGATACAGCACCAGCCATCAGAAACAAAAATCAAGACAAGGAGATTCAAAGAAGAATCACGGCCGGGTGGACAGCATTCGCCAAGCACAGCGGCATCTTCACAATCTTCAAATATTGGGACATGCTTGAAGAGATACATCATATACAACTCATGCGTACTTCCAGCAATGACATACGGCACGGAAACATGGACACTCATCACCCAACCAAAGAACAAGCTAGCAGCCGCACAAACAAAGATAGAAAGGAGTATGTTACATCACATACCGGGACAGCAAAACAAACACCTGGGTAAGAGCAAAGACAAAAAAGTCACAGACGTGATTGAACAAGTTAGACGACGGAAGTGGACCTGGGCAGGGCACGTCAGCAGAATACGAGATAACCGACGGAGACTGCGTATCACCACCTGGAAACCCTACGAAAGGAAGAGACCCAGAGGAAGACCGGCGAGATGGTGGAGAGACGAACTAGACGAATCCTGGAAGGGTACCATCTTGCAAAGGATAGCGTACGATAGGCAAATATGGAAGCAACATGCAGAGGCCTTCGTTCAACCACGGGACACTATGGCTGCACAATGATGGTGATGATGAAGATATATATATATATATATATATATATATATATATATATATATATATATATATATATATAGGACTAGTGCCATGTTGTACTATAAAACACACGAGTGTATTACCATAGGAATATTGTATCGTAGCGGTGGCACATCATATTAAAAATGCATTGCTATCATTGATGTGTGTCGTGACTCAACTCCTACGTAACACCGACTGCGTTGAATGACAACAGTAAATCGAGTGTTGGACACAACGCGCCTGTCCTAGTGGGGTCATCCCACGCAGTGTCCGGGCTGACGCGGCCTCATTGATTGCGTGCGAGCACTCGGTGCGATGTGTGGCCGTTGTGCTTTTATAAACACATAAATAAAACAGATGCACCGACGTGTTTTGTGTTTCTTCAGGTGAAACGACGGTTCATCGCCTGTTTCGCTCTTGGTGTCAGTTATGCTGAATCCTGGTCTCTAAGAGTTCATGCGAATCGCATGGATCATTTTGGATCCAGGTGTGGTTCTCGGATCATCAGGTCCACGCGGTTCATGGACTATATATGTTGGCAGGTCTGGGGCTATGATCGTCATGATTTCTGTCTCCTACAAAACTCCTTGTGTGTGTGTGTGTGTGTATATATATATATATATATATATATATATATATATATATATATATATATTGTATATATTGTATATGTATATATACACACACATATATATATATGCGTGTGTGTATACATATATATAGACAGTCGACCCCTGGCTTGTGAGGACGAGGAACGGTAGAACTAGACAGTCGACCCCTGGCTTGTGAGGACGAGGAACGGTAGAACTAGACAGTCGACCCCTGGCTTGTGAGGACGAAGAACCGTAGAACTAGACAGTCGACCCCTGGCTTATGAGGACAAGGAACGGTAGAACTAGACAGTCGACCCCTGGCTTGTGAGGACGAAGAACCGTAGAATTAGACAGTCGACCCCTGGCTTGTGAGGACAAGGAACGGTAGAACTAGACAGTCGACCCCTGGCTTGTGAGGACGAGGAACGGTAGAACTAGACAGTCGACCCCTGGCTTGTGAGGACGAGGAATGGTAGAACTAGACAGTCGACACCTGGCTTGTGAGGACAAGGAACGGTAGAACTAGACAGTCGACCCCTGGCTTGCGAGGACGAGGAACGGTAGAACTAGACAGTCGACCCCTGGCTTGCGAGGACAAGGAACGGTAGAACTAGACAGTCGACCCCTGGCTTGTGAGGACGAGGAACGGTAGAACTAGACAGTCGATTCCTAGCTTATGAGGACGAGGAACGGTAGAACTAGACAGTCGACCCCTGGCTTGTGAGGACGAGGAACGGTAGAGCTAGACAGTCGACCCCTGACTTGTGAGGACGAGGAACGGTAGAACTAGACAGTCGATTCCTAGCTTGTGAGGACGAGGAACGGTAGAACTAGACAGTCGACCCCTGGCTTGGGAGGACGAGGAAACGTAGAATTAGACAGTCGACCCCTGGCTATGGAGGACGAGGAACCGTAGAACTAGACAGTCGACCCCTGGCATGGGAGGACGAGGAACGGTAGAACTAGACAATCGACCCCTGGCTTGGGATGACGGGGAACCGTAGAACTAGACAGTCGACCCCTGGCTTGCGAGGGCGAGGAACCGTAGAACTAAACATTCAACTATTGGTACCAACACAAATTGCGGGACTGTGCTTATTTCACTATCTGCATGCTAGACTTGGTGTGGGATACTTAGCCGGAAGTAGTATACAGTACATATGTTTGACTATCTTGACAAATAATGAAGAATGCCATCTTTCACGCAATTCAATCTGTTTTTGGGGAAAAAATGTATACATGAGTATGTGCATCTACACAACTTCTCAGATGTAAGTGCTGTTGTAAAAAAAAAACGTACAGCAACGTAAAATGCAAATCCCGTTCTAAAATTGCTATAATTTATGTCTATGACAGTGTGGTAAATTCTAAATTACTTCGGACAGTTAAGATAAGTAAGCTATGACACAAAATATATATGACCTGATGTTGCTAGCACGATGTATCAGAAGCCGAGCTGATGACTACAGTTTGTGGTGCACATTTTATCAGCCTTCGCCTTTACGTAAATGTGCCATTCGGAGCGGTATTACTGATATCCAGCCTTCACAGTATAACAATACTGCTAAAACGATTACCAAAATATATAATTACTACCAAACTTCCCCTATCGCTTTAGTTTATTTTCATCAGTCAAAAAAAAAACTGTCATCCGTCGTTAGAATAATTATCATTGTTGTGTCCTGTCCCCAATCAGCTCCAGTCGCACGGAGTCTCACCATGTATCGTGACACACTTACACGCCCTATAGCACCCTCCATGACAAGTACCTCGAGTCCATGCCACCATGGCTTTATTATATATATATATATATATATATATATATATATATATATATATATATATATATATATATATATATATATATATATATATATATATATATATATATATATATATAGATCCGCTGTGCCAGTGTTATGCACCAGGATATTTACGGATCATTGACATGGTCTTGCCATCAGCCGTGTATGTCTTTATGGAACACGTTCTTAGACACAATCTCTTGCTTATCATTATTCGATTCAGGAAGTCGTATTCATTACCCACGAGACAGTAGAATTGTCTCTGGACCCTTGTTTACCGTCAGTAGTGTTTATTACATGTACGAGTCAGTAGAACTGTCTATAGACAATTGTAATGTGGCTATCGTCAGCTGGGTGGACTGGCATGTTGTTCTGTCACGAGGCGTGTATATTGTCAAAAATACGTCAGCCTCGAGACACCACCAGTCGTTATGTCTTCGAGCCAAATAAACATGTCCTGTTCGCAATGTCCGGCTTGTCTACGCCTCCGTGTGTGTGGTGGTTCGCCGTGACGCCACAGTGTGGCGCCAGTGTCAGTGCCGAGTTATCGTGGCCGTGGCCGTGCATGCGTGGGTCGAGGAGCTGGCTGCGGCGTGGAGGCGACTACACTGGCCGATATAATGCGACGCGCCTCTCACTAATCCATTTATGACTGTCCGTTGTTCGCCGATAGAGACGCCGACTCTGGGCTTCGGCGGCCGCCCTGTGAGCAGATTACGCCGTGCGGAGAGCAAACGGCGAAACGCGACCGTGGCTTTGACGACTTCCCGGCGTAGAATCACATAGATTGTGTCTTTAACGATTTCTTGCCCCGGGAGACGCTTCAAAGTCTCGCGTCTAATCAGGCGGCGTTTGTCCCGTCACGAAGCACGTGGTAAACAACCGACTCTCCTTCTGAGGACGACTTAACCGGCCGCGCAGTCGACTATTTGAGGACATCGCCGGAACCAGGAGGATCACTGTGACAGTTGTCATCGTGTGAGAGTTGTCATCAACAAACGACACGCATGAGTGGCGACAAGTTGCGATCGTGTACATGATGTAGACAGGTGCAGTGGTCAGCAGTCATGTTTCTCGCACTCTTCTGCCTCGTCATCACTGAGTTGTTGGATGCGACAGTGAGGAGCGCACTTGGTGAGTACCGGACGACGTTTAATACACCAGTACATGTCGTATTCTAATTACGTTATCTGCCATCAGTGAAATGCAACAAGCTTTAGAACGTCATGCGAACTATATAGAGCCCTACATGAATACTTATTTTATAAATCAAAATTTACGCGAAACAAACTGTCTACTGTGCGGATGCACGCACCAACTGTTGTTGTTTGTGTTAGGTCTGTCTTCCGACGTTGTTGTTTGTGTTAGGTCTTTCTTCCGTCGTTGTTGTTTGTGTTAGGTCTGTCTTCCGACGTTGTTGTTTGTGTTAGGTCCTTCTTCCGTCGTTGTTGTTTGTGTTAGGTCTTTCTTCCGTCGTTGTTGTTTGTGTTAGGTCTTTCTTCCGTCGTTGTTGTTTGTGTTAGGTCTTTCTTCCGTCGTTGTTGTTTGTGTTAGGTCTGTCTTCCGTCGTTGTTATTTGTTTTAGGTCTTTCTTCCGTCGTTGTTGTTTGTGTTAGGTCTGTCTTCCGACGTTGTTGTTTGTGTTAGGTCCTTCTTCCGTCGTTGTTGTTTGTGTTAGGTCTTTCTTCCGTCGTTGTTGTTTGTGTTAGGTCTTTCTTCCGTCGTTGTTGTTTGTGTTAGGTCTTTCTTTCGTCGTTGTTGTTTGTGTTAGGTCTGTCTTCCGTCGTTGTTGTTTGTGTTAGGTCTTTCTTCCGTCGTTGTTGTTTGTGCTAGATCTTTCTTCCGTCGTTGTTGTTTGTGTTAGGTCTGTCTTCCGTCGTTGTTGTTTGTGTTAGGTCTTTCTTCCGTCGTTGTTGTTTGTGTTAGGTCTTTCTTCCGTCGTTGTTGTTTGTGTTAGGTCTGTCTTCCGTCGTTGTTGTTTGTGTTAGGTCTGTTTTCCGTCGTTGTTGTTTGTGTTAGGTCTGTCTTCCGTCGTTGTTGTTTGTGTTAGGTCTGTCTTCCGTCGTTGTTGTTTGTGTTAGGTCTGTCTTCCGTCGTTGTTGTTTGTGTTAGGTCTGTCTTCCGTCGTTGTTGTTTGTGTTAGGTCTGTCTTCCGTCGTAGGTTAACAGACAATTCAAAGTGTCGCTATGTCCGTAAATTCAACTCAGTAAGTTCAGAGTAATTTTTCTATACAACATGCAAGAACAATTATTGTTATTCCCGTTACTTTTATTGTAATATGGTGTTTTCCCGTTACTTTGATTATGAAGTGATGTGCCAACCTTTTAGTTTCCGTTCGTTCACCTGTAACGTGCAGTGTCGATTATTATTGCAATAAAATGATGACAACACCTCCGTGCGCCGTACTCAATATGTACGAGTGGGCAGTAATGATCACATCTTCATCATCGAACCCGTCAGGTTACGACGACACTATAGTATGTGAGCGTAATGACTGACGCAGTCATCGAGTTCAACACGAAGCGTACGCTGACGACAGCACTGTTGTTAATGGCACTGCGTACACACCACATTTCAGGCGAACATTTCAGTAGTTTAAGATATGTATCGTAAAAAAGCTACCAAACTCATTAGGAATGTGAAATAATATAAATATAAAATGGCACCATTGCGCCCTGCGTTCCGCTTTAACTGTACTCAACGGTGGCGGAGTAGCAGCAATACCTCCCGTGTCTGTTTCCGTTGTTTCCGTTGTAACGGGCCATTACAACCACTTCCGTTATTCCTGTCATATTGCGCAATATAAACCATCGCTGTCTATATCGGACTCATAGACCTGACAATGTTACAGCGTGCACGCGTTTCACAGTACTGTATTACGCTATCGAAACCTGCGGGTAGCTCTGACTGGGGCCTATGCAACTGAAACGGTCAATACTGCTGTCATTCCGGACGGGAGAACAGGACTACCATCACCGGAAATTGCCTCCGTTTCTGGTCATTACGGTGCGTTCCTGTGCGTGTGAGCGCACATCGCAATGCCTTGCGACGACCTAGGCACATTGCTCGGTGGCGATCGTGTGTGGTCATATTCACAGACTTGTGTAGTGTCACGACTCACGATATAGACAGATCCAGCTGATATTTTACCAAACAAAGCAGACACGGTTGATGTAATTTGGCTGTTGGTGATCCCGGAAGCGATAACTCGACATTGATATGTAAACGGGATTCCACAATAAAACAAAATGTAGGTTAAGGTACTTACTGTTATTATATGGATACGTTGTGTTCAATGGACACATGAAGACTCCTCGTATCTTTACCTTGGTGATATCCTGCAGGCTAGGCGGGACTAGGCGCTATGGTAACTATTGTACGAATTATCAAAATATCACATTGAGAGGGTCGATGCACGTGCAAAGAATGAACGGAGGACGACCAAAAAAAATTAGATTGAACATTTAGAGGCGGCATCAGAAGATCAGAAGAAATCTCGGGAGAGCTGGTGCTAACGTCCAAAATGGAAGACGATTGCAGACGAAAAGGATGATAATAAGTGTGCCGGCAGAGGAAGCTGCAAGACAGCACAGGCAGAAGAAACTGACGCTCTTCCTATAAACGCACGATTGCGATCTGTCTGAAAGATGTTCAACATCATCGCGTAATATCAATACATGATCATAACAACTACTAGCATGACATCAACTTCTATCAACCACAACTAACGCGTCGTCTCGTGACAAGCGCTCTCCTGATCTCACTGCGCATGTACCAACCCCGCACACGCTAACATTCCCGACAAAATAGTGCGCACTCATTAGTACGCACTCAGAACAAATGAGTTTACAGATTAACACGTTACGAGAAAACTAGTCCGCTGCACAAACATAACATTCGGCCAATTCGTCTTCCTCAGTGAAGCGACGCCAAACATTACACCCGTTTCCGCCGCTTACTTGTCATGCAATGTTGCCTTTTCAACTGATGTCAATAAATCTTGTGTGACATAAACGAAACGACAGGAAACAGGCAGGCCTAAAAGGCACGTTCATCTCTCTTAGTCGTGTAATATTTCATTCACCTGATGGTTGTTAATCACTAGTAGTGTCTTCTTGCGTATTTGTGATTGCTTAGCAATTTATATCATTCTGTACGCCAGTGGGTGTAAATAACAGACCGGAAGTAGCTGTAATCCTCCAGTCGTCGACTGCGCGCTTAGCTAAACAGCGAGCTACAGGTGCCCTCACACATTTACACTTTCCTCAAAGACTTTTTCAATGTGCCCCCCCCCCCCGGACATATTCAAGGGACTAAATTCGAGAATGTTAGCTTAATTTAAAATTTATGAACGTCGGCGCGAATGTTTCTCGTCGAATCGAGTCTGAAGCCTTAATGAATGTTTAGAAGAGTCAGAAGGTGTGTTTTGTCGAACCAGAAGGAGGGTGTAAGGTCAGGGTTGGTGCCCCTTAGACGACCCTCTCTGCACCCTGCACTGCGTACGTGTAATATATTCTGTTTTTTGCACGACCATTGCCATCTGTTTTGTTTACGTGCTTTTAACGAACTGACACGACGCACCCATTAACTCTGCACAGCCAGTGCAGTTCGTGCGATACCAGATACAATCGCGAAAAACATTGAATATTTATCGGCGGTCTTGTTTAGTCAATCACCTACGTCACTCACAATCCGGTTTCTATGTCGCTATACTCCGGCGCATCGATTAGGCGAGAACCGCAAGTCTTGTTTTAAACAGTTGCAATAACACATCAATTGATCGAATGTTCCCCTGCCGTTGTGTTGGTTAGTACAAAATGGTCCCCTAGCAAACATTCCAGTCTTGCACGAATCTTACCATCGTGTGAGTGCTTATTTGGTCTATATCGACCCGGAGTCGAAAGCACCAGCCACAATGTCC